>CM035790.1:6990162-7217662 GCA_020466265.1 Siphamia tubifer
TCCAGTTCAGACTCTGGTTCGGACTCTGGTCTGGTTCCAGTTTTGGCTCTAGTCCATTTCAGGATCTGGTCCAGTTCGGGCTCTGGTTCGGACTCTGGTCTGGTTCCAGTTTTGGCTCTAGTCCATTTCAGGATCTGGTCCAGTTCGGGGTCTGGTCCGGACTCTGGTCTGGTTCCAGTTTTGGCTCTAGTCCATTTCAGGATCTGGTCAAGTTCGGGCTCTGGTTCGGACTCTGGTCTGGTTCCAGTTTTGGCTCTAGTCCATTTCAGGATCTGGTCCAGTTCAGGCTCTGGTTCGGACTCTGGTCTGGTTCCAGCTTTGGGCTCTGGTCCACCTCTTTTCTAGTTACTGTTATTCAAACAGGAGTTGTTCATGTATTTATGTCTTATTTTTCTACAGTAAAAGTGGGTTCCTGTGTGGGACGTATCGGTGGTGAGTCTAGTGCGTCCTTTCAGATCTGAACGCTTCAGAACCACAGCACACGTAGCTGTCAACACCACTGCACCAGCAGAACATTTACAGTTTACGTAGACCGCAGGGAAATGTTTGAAAATGCATAATTCATTTTAAAAAAAGCTAAATATTACTCCTTTAAGAAAATGTATTCACAGTGACTTTTCAGTAACAGTCAGTGTAAGTAGGCCATATCCACAGGAGGCTTTTTTCTGCCTTTCTGTTCGACTTCATGTGCTGTATGTGCTGACATCGTTAGACGAATCAGACTTGTAAGAGCTGAGAGAAAAGCGCTGGTGTTCCTTCACTCCCTGCTTCCCCCTTATACATAATATTTAAAGAGTCTAATACCATTATTGAAGATATTGTGCTGAAAAATGGGAAACATTTCTCTTAAAAGTTTGGTGATAACGCCAATTGCAAGTTACACATTTAGTTCTGCTAGGATTATATATGACGACTGGTATTTTCGGTACCTTTTCCTCTGGCTGTGAAGTCAAAAATACATCCACTGGGGGAAAAAAAAATGTTTTAAAATAGGCTGTCACATGATCACTCACCCACATGAATTTATTACTTTATAACCAGAGGGAAAAAAATGCACCAAAATAACAGCTGTTACATTTACACTGGGAACAAAATCTACATCTGATGAAGTGTGTTAAATGGTAAATGAAGTCAAAGTGCTTTACATTAGCCTGACATTTCCACACCAGCAGGTGCTGCTGCCATGCAAGGTTCTGTCAGACCTACGAGGAGCCTAATTCAGGCTTCAATGTCTTTGACTTTTTTACTTTTTTATTTTATTTCAGTCGAAATACATCAAAGCATAGCCATAGATATAGCATACATCTTTTGAAAAAAGAGAAAAAAAATAAATAAATAAAAAATTATATATATATATATATATATATATATATATATATATATATATATATATATATATATATAGTTACAAATTCAAATTTACAAACTCTAAATTTAAAAAACTGTAGAAAAAAAAAGTACCTGAAAAGGAGTGGGAGGAAGAGAACTTATTTAATCCCACCCCCTTTTATACAATTTCTGTCAAATGATCTATTTTAACTTCTGTGTATTCGGACACATGATAGAACAAAACAATTTGTAGAGCAGAGCTTACTGTACATCATGTGTAATGCAATAATGTATATACACATATATACATGTATGTACTAACATATGTACACACATACACATACACACACCGACACACGCACATACATATACATATATAGGAAAAAAAAAATACTGAATTTGGAAATACAAGCAGTAATACAAAACAAAATTATTTAGAACATACTGACTTCATACATTGATAGGGCCGTGGATTTATACAACCGTTTGAATTGATGAATATTATGACATTGCTTGAAATTGGTTGCTAGTTTATTCCAAGAACACTTTGACATGTGGACAAACAGAGCCGATGTGTGAACCACTGACCCCCCCTATGGAGTAGCTTTCTTTACAGGTTGACAAAAAGGTGCCACGCTCCGACTGATGATTTAAACGTTTTATTCCTAGAATTTCTTCCTTATAGACGACCACCGTGAAAACTGAAATAAACCACGGTGACAAACAAATCAGTACAACTGTCATATAAATTGCTTCGCTTAAAAGCTAGTTTGAAATATGAATATTCTCCAAACAAAAACACAATTTACACACAAGAATATTTCACTAAATATTTCAATGTCCATACCGTGTGCGCCTCCAACCAGGTCAGGAGCAGAGACGTATAGTAATGAAGTACAACTACTTAAGTACTGTACTTAAGTAGTGAAATGCAGTATCTGTACTTTTTTGGAGTATAATTTTTTTCGCCTACTTCCACTTCTACTGCACTACATTTAAAAAATATATATATATATATATACTTTTACTCCGATACATTTTTTATGTGCCAAATCGTTACTCATTACTCTTATTAAAATTGTTGGGAACCATACCAAACATACCAAACATACCAAACCCATAGCATATCAATACCACAGCGATAAATGTCTCTGTCACCTGGTTTGATGATGGTGTCTCACCATTGGACGAGTCAGCGATCAAACACTACATAATAAGACTGCACGCTCTAATCGACCTTTTGACAATGTTACATGTGTAGCTGCTACACCGTGTTTACACTAGAAATATTTGGTTTGTCACTTGGCCATATTCTTGGAATACTCTGACCTTTGAAAGTTGTAGTTTTTTCATGAACACTTGTAAGTGAACTGGTATGTCCTTGTACTACTGCTGCCTCAGCTGAAGTTGTACCTTTCATATTAAATATATAAATGTGTTAAAACTTGTGACTACTTTCATTTAGTATAGGCCTACACAGTACTTTTACATTTTACTTTTACTTTCAGTACTTAAGTAGTATTTTTTTTTTCATTACTTCTACATGTAATTTACTTCTACGTTTACTTTCAGTATTTGAGTAGAAATTTTTTACATACTTCTACTTCTACTTGCAATACTTAAGTACAATTTTCTTTGGATACTTTAGTACTTTCACTTGAGTATGATGCTTGAAGAATACTCCAACTTTTACTCAAGTCAGTTTTTTCATGTAGTACACAGTAAACGTTGCAGTGTTAAATCAACACTTAGAGAGTTTAACTTCTTCTAGAGTGTATTTGGTCCCATTGTCTCTAAATTAACACTGCAAAATCTACAGTGTACTTGTACTTCTACTCCACTCCTCTAGTCCAGTACTTTATACATCTCTGGTCAGGAGCCACTAGAAGTCCAAATGTCTATTACTTTAGTCTGTTTTCTTTGCACACACTGATCAACCCAAAAATGAAACTACATCACATGACCAAATGATTAACCAACTACTGACATGGACAGGCGATGTCATTATTCTTCCCCAAAGTATGTAGAATAATAAAAATTATACAAAATATAAAATGAATATTAAACAAAAAACTAAATAAACAAACTCTCACACACAGAAAATACCTATGTTTCTGCATTTGTTACAATAACTGTCCACAGATTAGATACCCGTGTATATTTGTCTGTAGTTTTGCATAAAATAAACATTTGTGAATTCTCAAATGAATCCAGTCATGAATAAAATATATTGTGTGTATTTTATCCATTAGAATACGGATCGAAAAATGATGGCTTCAAGAATTTAAAGTCAGAAGTCTAACTCTACTATATCCACAGGCATAACTGCATGTCTGTGGATACGGTGATGACGTATTTGGACATTTGAGTCACTTGTGGGAAGTCGTATTTATATCAAAATAAAAGCTAGCTGTAAAGTCTGAAGTCGTATTTGTCATTTTTGAAATCGTAATTTTTCCATCCATATTCTGATGGATAAAATAAACACAATATGTTTTATGGACAACTGGACTCATTTGAGAATTCACAAATATTTATTTCATGCACAACTACAGACACATATGTGACCCGCCACCACGAAACCAGGCATAAGTCGCGCTGAGCCGTTCAGAGCTCAAAATCTTCAATAAAACAAACAAAAAACAACATTGAATAGAACAAAAAATATAAAATATTGAGTAAAGCCAAACCAAATCTTGAATACATAAAAAAGAAAGAAAACAATCTTAAATAAAGGGGAAATATTGAATAAAGCAAATAAGCATAACAAGCATACATATATATATATATATATATATATATATATATATATATATATATATATATATATATATATATATATATATATATATGTATGTATGTACCAATAACTGATTTGAATCTTTTCACCCCTAATATATAGAATGAACGAAAAAGAAACAACATTGACATGAACAAAAAAATACAAATCTTTAATAAATAAATAAATATCTTGAATACAACAAAAATAAAATCTTTAATAAAACCAAAAAGATATTGAGTCATGAAAAAAAGAAAAACCCTGAACTTTGAATGAATAAAGGAAGAAAAATTTTTTTGAATAAAACAAAAAAAAAAAAACCCTAAATAAAGCAAAAACAAATAAAGCAAAAAAAAGAGAAAGAAATCTTGAATAAAGCAAAAATAATAAAATAAAAAAAATCATCCAATAGAACCAGGTAAAATTATCTTGTTCGTATTAGTTCCAGATCTATTGTCCATAAATCAGTTCCTCTGTAGGTGATTCTGTCTGATTTTAATCTGATCATATATTTGGACTAAAATGACACTAATACATTTGTTCAGATGTAGATTTTTTCCCAGTGTAAATGTGACAGTTGTTATTTCGGTCCCTTTTTCTTCTGCTTGTGATAAATCCATGTGTGTAAATGTTCATGTGACATGTTATTTTAAAGCACGAGGACAGTGTTGATGCTCTGGTGTCCTCAGTCCAGACAGAGGACATGTGTCCGAGACATTTTGTAATCATTATTTCCCCTGGGGGAGGGAGGGGGAGGGAGGAGGGAGGGGGGGGGGGGGGGGGGGGGGGGGGTGTGTTCTTTCTCCACATCATTTCCACTGGCCCTGTGTGCAGCTGATCCACCCGTCTGTCCCCTGGGTGTCCGTCAGTCTGGACTTTGTAGTAGCGTCAACTTTCAACATCTATTTGTGAATATGTTTCTAAAAATACAGATGTTCTGCTGTTATTTCAGTACATTTATGTCATTTACTCCACAGACAAAACAAGCTCCAGTTCTCAGCAGAGGTAGTAAAAGTACTTTTATTCTGTACTATAGTAGAAGTACAAGTACTGGTGTGAAAAAAATACTCTGTGGCTAAGTGCGGGTTACAATCCGATTTCCGAGGTTAATGATGTTTTTGTCATCTTACGTGTTAATCAATGGCCCAAAATGAGTTCAGCAGGTTTTATTAATAACAGCTAAATACGCTTCTTTATCCTGTGTCACAATATCAGAACACAATGAAATAAAACATTCTTAATGTAGTTTTTGTTTCAGAAGAGACTGTTAATTACAGTCTAATAACAAGCAATTAATTTCCATGGAAACATGTTAGTGCAGATCAGGTATTAAGAACAATCATCATTAATTTTTCAAAATAAAACCCAAAAAAAGACAACAAAACAATAACCTATTCCTTAATTACTTGTAAACCAAAATGAAAAAGAAAAAACAAACTGATAGCGATACCTTTTTTCAGTTTTCTTTTTTGTGTTTAAATAAATAATGAAAAAAAAAAACGATAATGTTTTTTTCTGTTATTTCAAGATTTCTTGAAATATTTTCCATATCTATTATCTATGGCAGTTCACAATTTTATTTATTTATTTATTTTTCTGTTTTTACTCTTTCCTAAACAATTTATCACCATTCATTACAATATTATTCTCATTATTTTTCCAGTTAAAAAAATCTATCTATCTATCCGATTTCCGAGGTTAATGATGTTTTTGTGATCTTACGTGTTAATCAATGACCCAAAATGACAGAAGAGTTCAGCAGGTTTTATTAATAACAGCTAAACATGCTTCTTTATCCTGTGTCACTTAATGTTGTTGCTTATTTTTGTTTATTTTGTGTATGTTTGGTTGATTTATTCATTTATTTTTAAATTGTGTTCTGTTGGTGTCTTACTTTGCGCATGTTACATATTATTTTGTTAGTTTAATATTCATTTTTGTTAATTTTACTGATCACTTCGGATCAGTTTTGGTTCATTTTGTTGCTTATTTTATCTTTTTTTTATTTTTTACTGTGGAACTGCTTAAGTCTCAGGAGTTAAAGGGTTAACCATTTGATGCATGAATTATGAGAACCTTAATTAAGATTTATTTTCCTCAGTGTTTTTATTCCTCTTGAGGCTGAAATCTTTTTAATGGACCTATTTTTTTGGAGTTGCAAAAATGTCCACTCAGCTGGAAACGTGTTTAAACATTAAACCAGAGAAACATGTATTTAAAACACAATATCAGAACACAATGAAATAAAACATTCTTAATGTAGTTTTTGTTTCAGAAGAGACTGTTATTTACAGTCTAATAACAAGCAATTAATTTCCATGGAAACATGTTAGTGCAGATCAGGTATTAAGAACAATCCGTGTACCATTAATTTTTCAAAAATAAAACCCAAAATAAGACAACAAAACAATAACCTATTCGTTAATTATTTGTAAACCAAAATGAAAAAGAAAAAACAAACTGATAGCGATGCCTTCTTTCAGATTTCTTTTTTTGTGTTTAAATAGATAATGAAAAAAAAACGATAATGTTTTTTTCCGTTTTTTCAACCTTTCTTGAAATATTTTCCATATCTATTATCTATGTATGGCAGTTCACAATTGTATTTATTTATTTATTTTTCTGTATTTACTCTTTCCTAAACAATTTATCACCATTTATTACAATATTATTCTCATTATTTTTCCAGTTATAAAAATCTACTATTTTATAGATTTAATTTATTGATCATATAAAAAATCTTGGAAACAAATCTAAATCTGACCAAGTATATTTTTCTTTTTTCCAGTTAAAATATCTCATCACTCTTAAAATCAGACATTTTTACAGAAAGGTTCATTTGGTGTTTTGGGACAATTACCACCTGAAAAACCCTTGCCTGGTTCATCCACTCAGGTGTGTGTCATAGATACACACACATCACAGTATTTTTCCACTCCACACTTTTAGCTCCACTCATGTCTCCTCCACTCGACTTCACTCTACGAGGTTTTGTCAGCGTGGGTAGAATCATCAGAGCCAAGTGGAAACTCCTGTGACATGGAGTTCCACTCATGACACATTCAGGAACATCATTCCATGGTCTGTAGTCTGATGATATTTGGTTTTCAGCTCCACTTGGCTCACTTGGAACCCTGGCAAGAGAAATTAACCCCTTAATGACTACTGTCGCAATTATGCAACATACCCAAAAAAACTATCTCTTCTATGTGTATGTGTATTGTATTATAGTCAAATACATTATTTCCACTTAATTAATATGTATTTTTTTAGGGTTGTCAAATTATTACAATTTTTAATCAGATAAATCACAGGGTTGCTTTGAATTAATTTTGACTAATCATGATTAAAACACTTTGTTAATCGACTGTTCTGTCCAAGGGCGTCAGTTTGATTTGAAAATTGCCATAAACTTGAGGAAGGTTTGAAAACTGCTTGGTACAATTAGGCTATTCATCCATTTGATGTTCATGATAACATGTTCTGCATTAGTGTTGAAGTAAAGGAGCCATTTTCAAAGACAACGATAATAGCCACGTTTCCAAATAATGGTGGAAAACTAACCAAGTAAACTAGCCCGCCTCTAGTGGCTAGTTTTTTTTTGCTTGAATCGTTGGTCTAGCCACACCCCATAGAGTCTCAGCCAGGACTGGTCCCAGTTACACTTATCCAATCACAACACTCCATCTTATAGGGCGGGGCTTAGCACAATGACAACAGGGTTGAAGAAGCACTAACTTAAGTACAGTCTATGGTTGGACAAGCAGCATGTAAACGGACCCGGTTGGATACTTTTAATCTTGCCCAACATTGGATGGCTGTGGGTCAGTTGGTAGAGCGGGTCGTCCAATGACTGTAGGGTCGGCCGTTTGCGTCCCGGCTCTGTCTGTCCACATGTCCACATGTCCACATGTCCAAATGTCCTTGGACAAAGACACTGAACCCTGCCTTAGTCTCCCAGTAGGACTGACAGAACCTTAGAAACCTACTGGTGTATGAGTGTGTGTGAATGGGTGAATGTGAGGCTAATGTAAAGAGCTTTGAACCATGAAGGTGGAAAAGAACTATAGAAGTGAAGAACATTTACCATTGACTGAGAGAGATTATAATCACTGTGTGTGTGTGTGTGTGTCCGCAGAGACTATAACTCAATAAATACTTGAGATCTCACCATGAAATTAAATGTATATACATATAGCTGATGCACATCAGATGCAATGATCCATTTGAGTAAAGGTCAAAGGTCAAAGTCACAATTAACTAAAAGTTAAAAATCACATTATCGGTTGTAACTCAAGAACGGAGGGTCACAGAACTTTCAGATTGGTACCAAACAATGTGGTATGAATATTTCTACAATTGTCATAAGTAGTGTTTTCACCTACGACCAATAGTTTTTAAGATCTCTGGAGGTCAAAGGTGAAATGTCGCAAAATTAACTTCTGTAACACTGTTTGTGTGTGTCACGTATAGACATATCACGCTCTAACTTAATCAATACTGGATATATTATTATATTATTACATGCACTGGCTGAGTGATTAGTGCTCTTGCCTCACAGCAAGAAGGCCGGGTTCGATTCCTGGACCGTTCAGGCCTTTCTGTGTGGATGGGAGCCCACTGCTCCTTACAGGTGCCCCAACAGCATGAAGGATGGGTTACCTGCAGAGGACAAATCTAATTATATAATGACTAATAAAGTCACTTACCTTACCACTGACACATATATAGATATAAAGAAATTATCAATATTGCAAAAGGTCAAAGGTTAAGGTGGCATTTAGCAGAATCACAGTACTGTCTCTAATTCAAGAACAGGTTGTCATAGAAACTTGAGATTGGCACAGAATAGGGGCGAGATTAGTACTACTACTACTATAGTACTAGTACTAGATACTAGTTCCTCCACTGTTACCATTATTAACATTAATTAGCCTCGCCTATAGGATGTTAAAACAAGCACATAGACACTAGTGTAGATTTATTTTTGTCGCTCTGTATACGTCACATTATTCGTTGCTCTGATTGGTCACAGCGTTGGCCTGTTATGTGCAGAGCAGTTTGAAAGACAGCCGTCAATTCCACCCGTACACTTAAGCTCAGTCTATGGATCATATCCAGACTATTAATTCATATCATAGTCAGGCGTGCCAGGTTAGTGGAAACCACCAGGCTTGAGGCATTTCAAAATGCACATTTTTCCACTAGACACGGCACAGTCATGATGTGATAAGACCAGAAACAAACTGGACCCATATGCAGGACTCAGACACAGATGTACTATTTTACAGTCTTTATTAATGAATGTGATTAAAGCTGTGTTTTCCTCCGTATGGTTCGTCTGAATATGAATTTCTCTGTAGACAACGGTAACTGGGACACAGTAAGGAGAATAAGAGTTCAGGCAAAACAGGTCAGAACACAAACTGCAATCACACAGAGGGACAGTCCAAAAGATGTTACCATAGGGAAGAAGGAGGACACACTGAGAGTCCAACACATAGGGGTCAAGCAGGAACAAAGTCAAATCAAAGCCAAAGGTTCAAAACAGGGAGAGTAAAAAAACAAGACAGAGACAGATACCAGAAACCAAAAAGCCAATGCACGTCAAAACTGAGTAAGCGAGACAAGAAGTAACTCATTTATATCAACAGGGTAGAGAACAGACACAGGAGGATTATATAGGACACAGGTGAGACACAAATACAACTGTAAGGAGTATAAAGTACAGATATTTATATAAATGTAAGGAGTATAAAGTACAGATATTTATATAAATGTAAGGAGTATAAAGTACAGATATTTATATAAATGTAAAGAGTATAAAGTACAGATATTTATATAAATGTAAGGAGTATAAAGTACAGATATTTATATAAATGTAATGAGTATAAAATACAGATATTTATATAAATGTAAGGAGTATAAAGTACAGATATTTATATAAATGTAAGGAGTATAAAGTACAGATATTTATATAAATGTAAGGAGTATAAAGTACAGATATTTATATAAATGTAAGGAGTATAAAGTACATATATTTATATAAATGTAAAGAGTATAAAGTACAGATATTTATATAAATGTAAGGAGTATAAAGTACAGATATTTATATAAATGTAAAGAGTATAAAGTACAGATATTTATATAAATGTAAGAAGTATAAAGTACACATATTTATGTAAATGTAAGGAGTATAAAGTACAGATATTTATATAAATGTAAGGAGTATAAAGTACACATATTTATATAAATGTAAGGAGTATAAAGTACACATATTTATATAAATGTAAGGAGTATATTTATGAAGAAATGTAGGGTGGAAAAGTCAAAAGTTACCAGAAAAGTAAATACTCCAGTAAAGTACAGATACGTAAAAAAACACTTAAGTACAATAATAAAGTACTTCTTAGTTCCTTCTTACCTCTGATAGTCTTATATCAGACTAACACTAGATCTCCCAGTTGTTCCAATAAAATAAGGAACAGACAAACTGTAACTTCCTCTGGTTATATTAACATAATTGGTGATTAGTGTAAAAGAAAAGTTCATTTTCTCATTTCCACAGTGATATTGAGTTAAAAGCAATAAAGTGTGAAGATCTTTTCACAATTCAGAAGAACCGATTGCTTCCAGGCTGTGGCTAATGAGGGGAAATTAATGAGTCTGTCATCAGCTCCCATTATTGAATTATCTATCAGACAATTGTTCCTCTTCATACATGACTAAAAAAAACAAAAAAAACACCTTTAACGATAGCACCTGAAGGTCCAGTATATATGTTCCCACACCCATTAACAGTATTAAAACTCACCCACTGGCTTCGTCAACAGATGGGTTATTTTCTTCTTCTTAATCTTAGTAATTATTTCGTGGCTTCATCTTATAAAACTTAACTACGTAAATGTGTAATTGTCCTAATGAGCTTCTTCAACGTCTGCATGTAAAACCATTCTGTCACTAAATACACTTTCTTTTCAGCTGTTCAGTCAAACTCTCAGGCAAATGATCCACCAACAATTAATTATATTATCAGGTGATCCCTATGTGAACCCTATAATGCCAAATGTATCATATTTGATACATGGGTTTTGAAGCTCTCTACTTGATCAGTATGGTATTATTTTTCTTGATAATACTGATGTGTAGAATTAGATACATGCAATAAACAGATAATCCATAAGGGGGAGGAGTTCACTCACTGGATGTTTTTCATGACACGACAAAACTGACATTATTGAGGAAGGGTTTCACCCTATAATGGAATAAATGGTAAATGTTCTGCACTTCTGTAGTTCCACCTTCATGGTTCAAAGCTCTTTACATTAGCCTCACATTCACCCATTCACACACACTCATACACCAGTAGGTTTCTAAGGTCAGTCCTACTGGGAGACTAAGTCAGGGTTCAGTGCCTTGCCCAAGGACATTTTGACATGTGGACAGCCAGAGCAAGGACGCAAGCCGCCAACCTCTCGGGCGACCCACTCTACCAACGAAACCACAGCCGCCCTCTAACCACATGTACTTAGTTAACTGTAGTTAGCTAACCATGTGTGCTGTAGTTAATTAACCACATGTACTGTAGTTAGCTTACCATGTGTACTGTAGTTAATTAACCACATGTACTGTAGTTAGCTAACATGTGTACTGTAGTTAGCTAACCACATGTACTGTAGTTAGTTAACCACATGTACTGTAGTTAGTTAACCATGTGTACTGTAGTTAGCCACATATTGACATATTGTTTCTTTTTTCTCACACTGCACCTTCCATGGAGTCCTCTGCCCCTCCCCTCTCTCTCTCTTTGTACAGCCCTGCTCTAAAAGCTTAAACATGGACAG
This sequence comes from Siphamia tubifer, assembly GCA_020466265.1. NCBI lineage: Eukaryota > Metazoa > Chordata > Actinopteri > Kurtiformes > Apogonidae > Siphamia > Siphamia tubifer. The sequence goes on from CM035790.1 coordinate 7,002,115, forward strand.
TATGGGTTTATATTCCAGCTCATGTTTGTTCTCCGTCTTCACAGATTTAGAAGCTCAGTACTCGCTAACGCGGGCACAGCGCGTTCGGGCTGCCATGTTCCCAGAGACCCTGGTGGAGGGCGAGGCGGCAATGCCGGTGCAGTCCGACCCCTCCCAGCAGAGCAACGTTCAGAGATTGGCCGAGCCCTCGCAGCTGTTGAAGACCGCCATCGTCCATCTGATCAACTACCAGGACGACGCTGAACTGGCCACTAGGGCGGTGCCAGAGCTCACCAAACTACTGGCAGATGACGATCCAGTAAGTTGGTTTAGATTCAGAGTTTTATTTAATTTGTGTAGTTACAATTGAGACCCCACCCCCAACAGAAAAGGGGAGGCGTGGGTGTTGCGTGTTCGGTTCGGATTTTTATGTGTCTGTTACACAAAAAATTATCAGTTTCTACGAAATTTACAGCAGTAGTGTGATGTGGTCCAGAATAGATAGCATTAAGCTTTGGTGGATGTAGGTCAAAAGTCAAAGGTCAAGGTCACCGGAAATGTGATCAGAGGGAGGGCAAACCAGGAATTTCCTTTTCATTCTTGTATACTCAGTTTAGCATATTGTTCCTTTTTGCTCTCACTGTTAATGTGCATTGACATTAGAACCTTGAAGGACAAATTTGAAGACTCTAGGTCAAAGGTCACAAACATCAAAATCAAATTTTGGACAGAACCTTTGAACTATTCATCTCAAAAACCTACAGTGAGCAACAAAATGCTGGTCTTTCAATCCTGCATCTTGAAAGTGTGTATAGATTTTGACCTAATGTTGACCCAAGAGGTCAGGGGTCACTGGGTCAATACCTAAAAAAACTAAATTGGACTGAAATGGGGAAAACCGCGTCGAAATGATTGATGGTTGGTTGTACCCAAATTTCCCATATATACATTATACACAAAAATACACTAAAATACACTAAAACACAAATATATAATTATATAATGTTATATAGGGCGGCACGGTGGTGCAGTGGTTAGCACTCGTGCCTCACAGCAAGAAGGACCCTGGTTCAAATCCCGTACCAGACCTTTCTGTGTGGAGTTTGCATGTTGTCCGCGTGGGTTTTTGCCGGGCACTCCGGTTTCCTCCCACCATCCAAACACATGCACTGATAGGTTAATTGGTTACTCTAAAATTGGCCATAGGTGTGATTGTGAGAGTGATCGTTTGTCTATATATGTCAGCCCTGCGATGAACTGGCGTCTCATACAGGGTGTACCCCACCTTCGCCCATTGTAGCTGGATTAGGCCCCCAGTGACCCCCGCGACCCTAGTGAGGATAAAGCGGGTTCAGATAATGAATGAATGAATTATATTATATTATATTATATTATATTATATTATATTATATTATATTATATTATATTATATTATATTATATTATATTATATTAGACTCTAGGTCAAAGGTCACAATTAAGATCGAAATTAAATTTCACTATTTATCTTAGAGAATGGGCACAAAAATACTTTTTTGTTTTCTTTTTTAAAATTCTGTATTGTATGTGTGTGTGTATAGATTTTGACTTATTGTTGACCCAGAAGGTCAGGGGTCACTGGGTCAATACCCCAAACAGCTAAAATAGTAGAGTAGAGACTATTAGTATTATTGACAGATAGGAAACCTGGCATGGTTTTCAAAATGGCCTCATGACCTTTGACCTTGAGTGATCATCAACGGTCAAAATCAAGCTCACATGATTTTAAATGGTCCTAACTCCAAAAAGAGTGGTGATAAGTATTCAGTTACTATTGTTGACTACATGTAGGCTCCAAAATGGCATCATGACCTTTGAACTTGAGTGACTTTGAAAGGTCAAACCCATAGTCTCTCATTTTGAGAGGGAGACGTCCATTAAAACAGTTTATTGTGTCTGAGAATCCCTTGCATTAAATTCATGTGTGCATTTCTAGGTTGTGGTGAACAAGGCGGCCATGATCGTCAACCAGCTGACCCGAAAAGAAGCCAGTCGCCGCGTGCTGGTGCAGAACCCGGCCATGGTGGGGGCGGTGGTGCGTGCCATGACCACAGCGGTTGACATGGAAACGGCCCGTTGTGCCTCCAGCGTGCTTCACAGTCTGTCACACCAGAGGGAAGGTTTACTGGCCATATTCAAGTCTGGAGGGATTCCAGCGCTGGTCCGCATGCTCAGGTAAAAACGCTTAGCAACGGCCGTGGTCAAAGTATGACCCACAGCTTCAGTTTTTTAATGACTTATTTATGGCCTGGTCTGTGAAGAAGAATATAGAAATCATAAAAGGTTCAGGATGCAATTCATCCTTTGACCTCATGGTGGCAGCACCACTGACTATATCTGAGTATGACCTTTGACCTCATGGTGGCAGCACCACTGACTATATCTGACTATGACCTTTGACCTCATGGTGGCAGCACCACTGACTATATCTGACTATGACCTTTGACCTCATGGTGGCAGCACCACTCTAACTCTGTCTGACTAGAGGAGGGCGTCCCCACAAAAACACGGCTATGGCTCAGTTGGTAGAGTGGGTCGCCCAATGACCGAGAGGTTGGCGGTTCGCGTGTCCACATGTCAAAGTTTCTTTAGGCAAGACAGTGAACCCTGGCTTAGGCCCCCAGTAGGACTTACCGTAGACCTTAGAAACCTACTGGTGTGTGAATGGGTGAATGAGAGGCTAATGTAAAGTGCTTTGAGCACCATGAAGGTGGAAAAGCGTTATATAAATGCAGTCCATTTACCATTTACATTGGACAATAGTTGACATACACAATATCACAAATATATTAGATATCAGCTCTGAAATTAAACCACTACGAGATGTTTTTGTTGGAATCATTACATTTGTCCAAACAAATGGACTTTAATTTGGACGAAACTCTAAAATGAACAACAAACTGAACTAAATTAAAACTGCGAGCAGTCTCAAAGGCCTTCGCCATCCCTCACATCTGCCTCCCATGACGACAGCCAATGGCCAAGGGCGTCACAGCCATTTAAAATGTGGGGGTGTTCTAGGTTATGGCACATGAGCAAAATCTCTGGAGGTCAAAGGTGACGTGTCGCAAAATTAACTTCTGTAACACTGTTTGTGTGTCAAGTACAGACAGATCACGCTCTAACTTAATCAATACTGGATATATTATTATATTATTACATGCACTGGCTGAGTGGTTAGCGCTCTTGCTTCACAGCAAGAAGGCCGGGTTCAATTCCCGGACTGTGCGGTCCTTTCTGTGTGGATGGGTTTGCTCCAGGTGTTCCAGTTTCCCCCATCACCAAAATCCTCCATCCAGGTGATTCTCACCATGAGCCTGGCTGATGGGTCCCCGGGCACCGCCCATGGCTGTCCACTGCTCCTTACAGGTGTCATGACCTCCGCTCCAGTGACCTTTCCCCCAGTCATTTCCACACTCACCTGGTCCCGCACTGCGCAGCTGCAAGCCGTTCCTCATCTGTGGTTATAAAAGCAGTAAGGCTTGCAGTTGCCAGTGCGGGGCCATTCAGTAATGTCACCTCCATAACCCGGACAGTTTCCCATCTTCTCAGTCACCATAACCCGGACTTTCATCATCACCACAGACTCTGGCTGTTTATTCCCAGGTTTTGTTCTGTCTTGTCTTTATGTTGCGTTTTTGTTATTAAATCTGTTCTCCCTTCAGCACTGTGCATTTGAGTCCTCTTTCTCCTCACCCCCTCCGTGACAACAGGTGCCCCAACAGCATGAAGGATGGGTTACATGCAGAGGACAAACCTAATTGTATAATGACTAATAAAGTCCCTTACCTTACCACTGATACATATATATATATAATGAAATGATTTTACTGTATTTTTTTTGTGAGTTTTTAGAGCACTTTATTCTCAGTGCATTTTACACTTTTCTCCAGGTGTTTTATTAAAGATGTCATTCCATGGTTATTATTGTTTTGTTTCCAGCTGTTTTTTCACAGTAGAAAAATTACTTGAAATCGAGAATAATAATTTCCGACTGATATCAGATGTTTATATGGTTTATCTGAAAGAGGTATTAACCTTTATTCTGAATTAAACAGAAATGAAAATGCTCATGTAAACAGGGTAAATGTAAAAGTTGAGTCCTGTATGGGATTTTTTTTTTTTTTTTGATGGTGGGTGGGGGGGGTATATTTTTGAATAAGGAAGGAAGATAAAATATGTGGAAATCCTTACATAAAATGTAATAAATAAATAAATAGAGAGGATGGGCAACAGCAGCCTGAGTTTTTACCATGTTTTGGATGAAAAAGGAAATGATTCATGCGGCGCATTAATAATTACAGAATAAAGGTGACGACAGGACAAAGAGAAGCTAAAAATAATAGAAAAATAATTGAATTCTGCTTTTATCCACAGAACACACGTTGAATCTGTCAGTATGAGGAGAGTGTAGACCAAGTGGAAATGGAACCAGGAGAAAAGAATTTAGTGAAATTAATGCCTGCCTCCTGTCTAACAAGATTACCCCCCAATACCACACACACACACACACACACACACACACACACACATACACACACACACACGCACACACACACACAGGCATAGAAGCTTATTTCTCAGGGGGGTTGCAAAGGGCGACTGTGGCAAAGAATAAAACTGAGCCTATTGGGGGAAAAAAAGCAGAAAGTGGGAGCACAAGGGTGAGAATGTGAATATTAAAGAGGTGACGAATAACACACTGAGAGAAAGATTCAATTTCCTTTAATTTTCTGTGTAAATTAAGCCTCAGAATCAATTATGAGTGTGAATGATCCTTCTATGTTAAGCCTCAGAGTAAAGGATTAACTGTGCAGCCGTGGCTGGAGTTTGAAAGGCCACAAATATGATGTGGAAATAAAAGGTTAGTCTGTTAACCTGACTGGAAAAACACACACAAGCACAAGTACTTCATTACTCTACTTAAGCAGATACTTGACATATCTTTACTTTACTGGAGAGTTTATTTTTCTGGAAACTTTTGATCTGTCCTCCCTACATTTATTCATAAATGTCTCTACTTTATACTCCTCATATTTATATAAATATATGTACTTTATACTCATTACATTTATATAAATATCTGTACTTTATACTCCTCATATGTATATAAATATTTGTACTTTATACTCCTTATATTTATATAAATATATCTACTTTATACTCATATTTATATAAATATCTCTACTTTATACTCTTTATATTACTTTTTAATATACAGTAAGTTTAAATCATAAAAATGTTGAAAATGTAAAAAAAGAATTATTATTATTATTATTATTATTATTATTATTATTATTATTATTATTATTATTATTATTATTATTATTATTATTATTATTATTATTATTATTATTGTTATTATTATTATTATTATTATTATTATTATTATTATTCATGTTGATTGATCACGCTGACTTAGTTTTAATTGCTTATTTTGTTTATTTTTCTGCATTTCTTTTTTTGTTTTCTTTTTTTTTCTTCACTTTTGTTTCATTTGTGTCTGACTCTGGTCATGTTAATTTTTATTTTGATGGGTTATTAATTTTTATTGATATATTTATTGATATTTTTCTTCATTTTTATTGCTTAATTGCTTATTTTCTTGCTTTGTTTCATTGCTATTCTTTTACTGTGGCAAATGAGTTAAAGTGAGTTAAGCTGAAACTCACTTGCATTTAATGATGTGTGTTTGTGCGACAGAATCCTTCTACAGTCTTGTTAATTTCTTCACCATGACAACAGGACGGCTGTAAAATTAACCTAATTGTTGTTAATTACGCTTGACTTTCATCTCTACATTCAGTCCAAACGCTCCTGTTTAAATTTCAATCGGTACAGCACAAATAGAAATGCCCTTTTAAATTCATCAACTCAGACATTAGACCAAAACTGTAGACGTTTGAAGAAATCAAAGGGCAATCAAGCTAACATTTTCACCAACGACGCTTCAGGACATTGATGCTTCACCGCAAACGATTTCCATGGTGATAAATGATTCATAGCACGACCGTATAAGGAAGGTATGATTTGTGTTTGTTTTTAATCATGAAAAAGACACACACGCACACACACACACCCCAACAAATCATACCCTGCTATACAAGTAGTTACAGTTTAAAGGGAACATATCAAGAAAAAAAAGCACTTTTTAATGTTTGTACACAAACACAAACATGTGTTTAGAACGAGAGAGAGGAAGTCCTGAGGTGCCACTGTTGGTCTGTAATTATTGTAATTAAAGTTAGCTGTGACAACAATGACTGAAATGAGCGCAAGGTTTCATTTTCACTTACACAAGTGCCACCCCCCCCCCCATTCACATTACTCACCGTCTTTTATGATTTCTTCCTTGTTCCAGTTTAAACATGTCCTGAAAAATGCATCCAAATCCATCCATTTTTTAATTATATTGCTATGAATAACATACATATGAGGTACTACTCGATATGGTGCAAATGTAAACAAAAGAAAAGGTCAATAATATTCGGTCAACTTTGACCTCGGGCACTGACGATGAAGGTCAAGTCTTGAAGTCTAATATTCAGCGTGATGATAAATAACAATAACAATATATACCCAAGAAGTTTGAAATCAATCACATTAAAACTGTTCAAGAAGTGGACACTGATAATTTTTTTATATTTTTATTGACCTTGACCTTTGATCTAGATTCACAAAAAAAGATCCCATACTGCAGGTGAGATAGACAAAACTTTTCATAAAATTACAGCCAATTTGTACCAGAAATGTAGTCGCTAGATAAAACAACAGATAAACAAACAAATAGACAAACAAACAAGCTACCGATCAACACACTTGACCAAATGTGATTGGATCAATTAATCAACAGTTAAATGTTGGTAAAAAAAATAACTAAGCCATTTAATTAAAAACATAAAAATACCCACAGGCCATTTAAATAAATTGTCACACATGCAGTATTTAACTGCACCACCTGTGGTTTTAATTACTGGACACATTTACTTTGACTTTTTTTTACCACATAATGTTTATGTTGTGTCACAATAAAGTTCATAGTTTGTTTTTTTTTTCATCCATAGTTGCATAAATTTTATCTGTATCAACTCTTCATCATCCCAAATTAGAGTCTGGACTTTTTAGAGGCTAATTCATGTGTGAAAATGATGTCTCATGGTCTCTGAAGTATTCTGGCACAAGTCTGATGACCCTGATGACCCTGGTGGTGTCCAATCTGTTAAACATTACAGACATGACAGGACACTGACTGTATCAGATTAAATCACTTGTTTCAGCTGAAACATTATTAACTACAGAAGTATTTACCCATGGAAGGATCTGAACTGTTATCTTAGCTCAAATGAGTGTCAGTCTGATGTAATCAAAACCTAAGATGATGCAGTGAAATATTGCATGTGTGATTTTTTTTTCCTCTGGATGGGAAATGTAAATAAATATTTTAAAAATTCAATAAAATAATAAGTAATAAATAAATACATCTCATCTCGTCTTGTCATCTGAACACGCCTAACCCTCACTAGGGTCACGGGGGTCACTGGTAAATAAGTAAATAAATAAAAATCTAAATAATAATACAAAAATTAACAAATAAATAAAAATAATAAAATATATTTTAAAAACTTTAATTAATTACTGTATTTTCTGGACTATAAGGTACACTTAAAAGACTTTAATTTTCTCCAAAAATTACAGCGCACCTTATATATAATTATATATGTATGATTGTTCTTTGTGACTTAGAATTTTGACTTTTTAACTGATAATTTTGACTTCACTTAATGCACCTTATAGTCCGGTGCATCTTGTATATGAAAACATCTGTAAAATAAAACATTTCTTGACATCTGAATTATAAGTGTACCTTATAATTAAATGTCTTATAATTAAATGTGCCTTAATGTGCCTTATAGTGCGGAAAATACAGTAAATAAAAAAGCACTCTGGAAGCGCAAACCTCTGCCAAGGCACCCCCCCCCCCGAATGAAGAGAGGTCCACCAAGGAGGTGATGCCTGTGTCTGTCTGTCTGTTAGTAAGATAACTCAAAAAGTTATGGATGGATCTAGATGTAAATTTCATGACGTGTAAAATGCCAGGTGATAAGAATGAACATCTCTGAACGTCTCTGAATTCAACTGCACTTCCTGTAATTCCAATTTAAAATGAATTCAACATGTTGTTGGGTGGAGTCAATTCAAATCCATTTAACACATCGAATGACACTCACATTTTGTTTTTGTCTTTTTTTTGGCAGGGGGGGGGGCTTGTTTGGAGTTTTGATTTTTTTTCTCAGGATGTTTTCTCGTCATCTGAACCTGCTTTATCCTCACTAGGGTCACAGGGGTCACTCGGGGCCTTATCCAGCTCCAATGGGTGAAGGCGGGGTCAGAGGTCACCCTGTATGAGTCTCCAGTTCATCTCAGGGCTGAACATATATAGACAAACAATCACTGTCACATATTAATCAATTAACCTATCAGTGCATGTGTTTGGATGGTGGGAGTTAACCGGAGTCCCCAACGAAAACCCACGTGGACACGACGAGAACATGCAAACTCCACACAGAAAGGTCTGGTGTGGGATTATTAAGTAAAAAAATAAACCTAGAAAATCACTCTGAGAGCATAAACCTCCGCCAAGGCACCCCCCCCTCCTCCTCCAAGAAAGTTATGTTTTTGTTAGTTTGTCTGTCTGTCTGTTAGTGAACAAGATAACTCAAAAAGTTATGGACTGATCTAGATAAAAAAAATTCATGACGTGTTGGGGGTTTCACAAGGAACGCATGATTAGATTTTTCGTGATGATCTGGAAAAGATTGTGGATTCTGGATCACTATGAAATTTTACATTTTAGTAAATGGAGAATACATTTCATAGTGATTCACAATCCAGGATCTCTTCCAGATCATCACCATAATCTAATCATTTGTTCCTTGTGACACCCCCAGCACCTCATGAATTTTTTTATCTAGATCAGTCCATAACTTTTTGAGTTATCTTGTTAACTAACAGACAGACAGACAGACAGACAGACAGACAGACAGACAGACAGACAGGTAATAATCAGCTGCTCTGTGGATCAGAATGTGTAAAATACAGAATGTGAATATTCCCTACAGATATAATAAAATGAGTTAACTTCTAACTTGGATGTCAGTGCAGAAGCGTAGGTTGGACAGTCTTTGAATATGTAGGATCTGGACAGACACTCAGACAGAAGCTACCTCATCTGGGTCAACAGGGTCACATCAGTGAACCAGAGCAAGAAGGTAAAGATGACAAAGGAAAATAATGTGAACAAAAAAATATCATCAAATGAGCTGTCAATCAAAGCCCACACATCTTCTAAAGGAGGAGAAGGGCTGAGGAAAACCAGCGCCCACTTACCTAGAACACCTAGTACCCAGGGGTCAAACTCTGGTTCTGCAGGTCCAGTATCATCCAGGTTCATTAACTCTTCAACAGTTCTGCAGAACCATCATGATGGTGGGGTTTACTGGGTTTTCAGAGGTGGAAGGAACTCTGTAAAAGTACTTCATTACTGTGCTCAAGTACATTATTTACGTATCTGTACTTTACTGGAATATTTATTTTTCTGTAAACCTAGTAAACTTTTCCTCCCTACATTTGTTCATAAATATCTGTAATTTATACTCTTTACATTTATATAAATATATGTACTTTATACTCTTTATATTTATATAAATATCTGTACTTTATACTCTTTACATTTATATAAATATATGTACTTTATACTCTTTATATTTATATAAATATCTGTACTTTATACTCTTTATACTCTTTATATTTATATAAATATATGTACTTTATACTCTTTACATTTATATAAATATCTGTACTTTATTCTCTTTACATTTATATAAATATATGTACTTTATACTCTTTATATTTATATAAATATCTGTACTTTATACTCTTTACATTTATATAAATATATTTACTTTATACTCTTTACATTTATATAAATATATTTACTTTATACTCTTTACATTTATATAAATATATGTACTTTATACTCTTTACATTTATAGAAATATATGTACTTTATACTCTTTACATTTATAGAAATATCTGTACTTTATACTCTTTACATTTATAGAAATATATGTACTTTATACTCTTTACATTTATAGAAATATATGTACTTTATACTCTTTACATTTATAGAAATATCTGTACTTTATACTCTTTACATTTATAGAAATATATGTACTTTATACTCTTTATATTTATAGAAATATCTGTACTTTATACTCTTTACATTTATATAAATATCTGTACTTTATACTCTTTACATTTATAGAAATATATGTACTTTATACTCTTTACATTTATAGAAATATCTGTACTTTATACTCTTTACATTTATAGAAATATCTGTACTTTATACTCTTTACATTTATAGAAATATATGTACTTTATACTCTTTACATTCTCAGAATAGACTCATTTATTTTCAAACTAAACAGATGTGACAGTATGAAAATTAAGTCGCTTCAGAAGGAAAATCAGTGGAGGAGACAAACTGGACTTTATATATTATAATTATGACTTTTTTATCTCATGATTGTGATTTTTATCTCTGAATTTTTCTCATAATTATGCATTTCTTATCTCATATTTATGATGTTTTATCTCAATTTTGATGTTTTATTTCATAGTTAGTTTTGACTTATCCCTTAATTATGCATTTTTAAAACCTCAGATTTATGATTATTTTTTAAATCCCATAATAATGTTGTGACTTTTTTCACCTCATTTTTCCTCAGTTTTCTGTCCATACCCACTAAACTGAGTATTGTCACCTGATCAGACACATAATAATGTGTGCATTAACTCACTTTTTAAGGCTTTATTTTGTGGTTACGTTTGAAACGTTTATGATTCTTCTTTCCTGGTTAAATATTATTTCATTCATGGCAAAAAAACCCAGAAAAAATGCAGTTTTACTCTTTCTTTGTTTTTACTTCATATTTACTTCATAATTGACAAGTTGTACTTTTGAAACGTAATAAGTATTATTTCATCCATGGCTAAACATTTAGTTTTCCTTTTTTTTCTCCACTTTATTCCAATTTTTTACTTTTACTTCAGTGAAGGAGTTGAATCAGTACTTCTACTTTTACCAGAGTATTTTTTACACAAGTAGCTGTACTTGTACCACTGCACTTTATACACTGCATGTACTGATTTTATTTGCTTGGTAGTTTTTTTTAGCCTTTCATTTTATTCTCGGTGCCTAAAAAATCTTTTTCTGTGGTGTGAATATCTCAGAAAACTCATTATGTACTGCTTTACACAGACATTAGAGAGAAAAAAATTTATCAAGGACATGACAGTGATGTTAAATTATACTCTGATTATTCATTCACTCTTTTTGCTTTTATTTCCTTTGATAATATATTGAGTTAGAGTCAAATTTTCAATGTCAGTCAAAAAATGACAGTGAACAGATTAACTTAGAAATGGTTCTAACAGTGGTGTGGTTTGAGTAACCTTAGCAACACTGTGTGTGTGTGTATATGTTTGTGGTGGGGGTTTGAGGGGTGGGATTCAGAGGAAAAAATTGACACATCACATCTTACCAATCATCAATAGTTACCTTATTTAAGAACCATTTCGTATTGGTTTTCAGCCTTAATTATAAGAAAAATACATAATAGGAAAAAATAATGGTGTGGCACTGGTAAATATTTATTATATTTTATTAGTATGTATAAATATATATTCAATATAAAAACACAATTAATATATACATATATACATACCCATACAGGGCTGTTTTTATGTATAGGGTCCCCAAGCCACCAGGGGGCACCACAGCTGAATGTTCAGCCTCATCTGAGGAAAATTCACATCCTGTTTTTATCTGTAGCCATGTTATGTCTTTATGACATTCATTATATACTTTAAAACCATCAATGTAGGATATAAATAAAATAAACTGCAAAAATTAGCTGTTTTGTGGCATTGTCAGGTCGTATTTATCAGAAAGTTAGTGATGTAGTGAAATGATGATGATGATGATGATGATGATGATGATGATGATGATGGTCATTCCTGTAGTTTATTCCTGTTAGTGGATTAATTAAACCAAACAATCATTGTAACAGCATCAAAGTTAAGTTGTATCAGCAGTTGTTGCATTTTTTAAATTTAAAATAAAAAAAAAATGAAGGTTTAGATTATGTGCTGTAGAAGAGCAGTGCAGAAACATTCAAAATTTGTTTTATTCATTGACATGTAGAGAATTGTTGTTTACCTTGCGTTATGGGTTTTTATCAGTTTCAGACATTTAATTTGAATTGTATCTGTTTTAGATATGATGTCGTGTCTCTGTCCTTCCTGTAGTTCACCGGTGGAGTCAGTCTTATTTTACGCCATCACGACCATCCACAACCTCCTGCTCCACCAAGAGGGAGCCAAGATGGCGGTGCGTCTGGCTGACGGTCTACAGAGGATGGTTCCACTGCTGAAAAAGAGTAACCCAAAGTTCCTGGCCATCACCACTGACTGTCTGCAGCTTCTGTCTTATGGAAACCAGGAGAGCAAGGTGAGGACTGGGTGGGATGAACATCCAGGGGGACACTGAAGACTTAAATATGTTTCTGAGCTCATGTGGCAAATGCATTAATAAGAAGAATATGAACACAAACTGAAATATTGTCTGCAATATATAATAATAATAATAATAATAATAATAATAATAATAATAATAATAATAATACCAGTCTGTTTGTCTTTTACTTTTTATTGAAGTTCATTTGCCTAGCCGCACTAGACAACCCTAGCGACAGCAAATCTCATTTGCTACCATATACGGTGTAGGTATGCTCAATGTAACCTATGGCTAAATTTCCCTGAAATTGGCCGACAAGTCACGATAAAGTATAGAGTCGGAATGCGGGTATAACAAAGTGACGACAGAGCTGCAACAATTTGGAGAGAAACAACCATAGAAGAAGAGCAACGATAATAGATGGCTGCCACTGGGTGTAGATTTCCTTTTATCAAAGATGAGTGAAGAATGTGAGAAAACATCAGGAATCAGAAGCGACAAGTCGTTAGTTGCCATAATCCACCATTTTATTTAGTCATTCATAACATTCTCCAAACACCTTTGTGAACTTTCCTGCGCTCCAACTACGTCACCCTAAAGATTACGCTGATTGGTTGGAGTACCGTCCTATTGCATACATAGGGATTTCAAAGACAATCTTTTAGCCCCGCCTCCCCTGACTATGAAGTATCACTAGACCCATACATGGAATGAATGGGGATAGTGCATCTAGGCTAGAAGTTCACTTCTTCAGGTGAAAAACCTCAAACAAACACAATTAGTAAATGACTATAAATTTCTACTTCTTCCTACGCCCTTTTTGAGTATATATAATTACCCTGCCTTTGTCCTCACTAGGGTCAAAGGGGTCTGTATGGGGCCTAATCTAGCTACAATGAGTGAAGGAGGGGTACACCCTATATGGGACACCAGTTCATCGTAGGGCTAGTAATGGAAATGCTGTGAAGGAATAGTACCTAGTACCTGAGTTGAGTCAGTGCCATGTTGTCAAAATGAGACATTAGTACCCGTTATTACGCAACTGTGGCTCAGTTGGTAGAGCAGGTCATTCAATGACTGAAGGGTTGGCGGTTCGCATTCCAGCTCTGAGTATTCACATGTCGAAGTGTCCTTGGGGGAGACACTGAACCTTAGAAATCTACTGGTGTGTGTGAATGGGTGAATGTGAGGCTAATGTAAAGCGCTTTGAGCACCATGAAGGTGGAAAAGAACTATATAATTGCAGTCCATATATTATTGACTGATAGGAAACCTGGCATTGGCTTAAAACTGGTATCTTGAGCTTTGACCTTGAGTGACCTTATAAAGGTCAAAATCAAGGTCATAATTGTATATGGTTGTAACTCCAAAATGGTGGTAACTCCAAAGTAAGTACCCAGTTGCTTTTGTTGACAGAGAGGAAACTCCAAAATGTCACGACCTTTGACCTTGAAAGATCAATCCCATAGTTTCACATTGTGTGTGGCGGTACTTGATACAGCATGTATACAGCATCAACCTAAAGCAGACAACGAAGTCCATGCAGGTTCTTCCACTTCATTTTTAAGTCTTAGAGGTTGTTGCTAGGTTACAGCCTAATCCTTCTCACAGAACAATCTCTTTACTTTCTTGCCGTTTGCTAGCTCATCATCCTTGCCAACGGAGGTCCAGAAGGTCTGGTGTTCATCATGAGGAACTACAACTATGAGAAACTACTGTGGACCACCAGCCGGGTCCTCAAAGTCCTCTCAGTGTGTCCTAGCAACAAGCCGGCCATAGTAGAAGCAGGTATGTAGACGCCAAAGACTTTTTTCCTTTGCTTTCATTTACAGCGATACTATATGATGTATGATGTTGATGTCTGTTGAGTTTGTGCGTACTACCTAATGAACATAGATATTAGGGAACACATGCAAATGTAAACAGTAATTTATATCCTCTGTGTTTGTTGACCTGCTTAATTCTCTGCTCAAGAAGTCTGTTAGGGTCAGACCAAAAACTGATTAATCTTTGTTACTAACAAGTCAAGAGTAGACTGAGTGACACAGCTGAATGTTTAAATCTGCTGACATTCTCCTTTATGTGTGATGAGATATTGGGAGTAGAAATTATTTAAAAAAATGCTTGGTAAGATTTAGATTGAGGAGCTCAAATCTACCAACATGCATTCTGAGAGATAGGTGGATTGATCTCCGGGACAGAAGTCGCTGAGCCAGTGAAGTCACTCTGCAGCGGTGGAGCCCCGGGGATCCATGAAATCTGCCCTGGGTATCTCAAAGATCTGGATGTTGTAGGACTGTCTTGGCTGACGTGTCTGCAACATTGCATGGACATCGGGGGGTGGTGCTTCTAGAGTGGCAGATCGGGGTGGTGGTTCCCATCTTTAAGAAAGGGGACCAGAGGTTGTCTTCCGACGATTGTGGGCTCACAGTCCTCATCCTCTCCGGTAAGGTCTACTCTAGGGTCCTGGACAGGAGGCTACGATTGGTGGTCAAAATTCAGATCGAAGAGGAGCAATGTGGGTTTCGTCCCGGGTGTTGAACAGCTCTTTACCCTCACAGGGGTGCTGGAGGGGGTAGGGGGGTTTGCCCAACCACACCACATGCGTTCTGTGGATTTGGAGAAGGCTTACGACCGTGGTCCCAGATGTGTCCTGTGGTGGTGAGGAGGGGCGGGGGGGGTTACTCTAGGAGTATGGGGTGAATGGTCTCCTACAGTCCCTGTACCGAAGGAGTAAGAGCTTGGTCCGCATAGCTTGTAATAAGTCATTTCCCAATAAGGGTTGGAGTCCACCGGGGATGCCCTTTGTTCTCTTCATACCTTTTATGGAGCAAAATTTCTAGGTGCAGCCAGGTGGGGGAGCGGTTTGAGTTCAGTGGCGGGAGGATCTTGTCTCTGCTTTTTGCGGATGATGTGGTTCTCTTAGCTCCATCGAGCAGTGACCTTCAGACAGCTTCACACTCTGTTGCGGTTCACAATCGAGTGTGAAGCGGCTGGGATAAAGATCAGCACCTCCAAGTCTGAGGCCATGGTTCTCAGCTGGAAAAGGGTAGAGTGCCCTCTCCAGGTCGGGGAAAAGATTCTGCCTCAGGTGGAGGAGTTAAAGGACCTCGGGATCTTATTCATGAGTGACGGAAGGATGGAACGCGAGGTCAACAGGCGGATTGGGGCAGATTTCTGTAAACCTAGAGTCTTATTTGGCTCCTGTCTACCTTTCTTTTGTTCTATCCATCTGTTTCCAGGTGGGATGCAGGCTTTGGGTCAACACCTAACAGGTTCCAGTCAGCGTCTGATCCAGAACTGTCTGTGGACTCTGCGGAACCTTTCAGATGCTGCAACCAAACAGGTACAGACAGGAAGTGATGTCACCAACACTTCTACCCTCATCTGCTGGTACTCCCATTGTTAAGTTGATGTTTTAGCGCCGTTCCTGACTCGAAAGAACAACTTTTAATACAGAATCCTCCTGGACTTCACTCAAGAACCAGACTTGCTTGACTTTTATTTTTGTCTTTTACTGAAATTTTATTCTTATTCATACTTTAGTCTCAGTTTTTAGGTGAAAAATCTCAAGGAAACAACACAAATACAAGTATATAATTAAAAAATATTTCTTAAACAAGCACTTAACAAAAGTTTTCTAAAGGCAACAAATCATTTAAGTATAATTATTTTTAACCAATCAATGTTATCATTTTTTTTATCATTTTAAAAGATCAGATTTTATAAACAAAAATACATTTTAAATAATATATACTAATTACAGCACTCCAACAAACTGTCAAAACAGTTTTTCCAGTTCTTCCAAAATGCTTGATGTGTTCTTACCAGCTGTTCTTCTGCTGTTTAAAGGAGTCTTGTGTCCTGTTCTCTGCTTGGAGATCTGTTCTGTTTGTGTTCTGCTGTGAAAGTGCTGTAAGACCGACTTGGTCTGGGGGGGAATCAGGTGATGTGCCTCACCTGTGTGCTGCACCTGCTCTGGATTGTCTCATCAACAGGAGGGAGGGGGCTCACCAGCAGTTTGACAGAACATCCATTCTGTACTGAAGTAGAAGTACAGCTACTTGTCTGGAAAAATACTCTGGTAAAAGTACTGATTCAACTGCTTTACTGAGGTAAAAGTAAAAAAAAGTGTAGCACCCTCACCGTTTACCTGGCACATGAAATTAACAGCTAGTGTAAATAGAGGGGTGCTAGGGTTCGGTTAATCTAATATGTACCTGTGCTATAATGCCTTATGAATAACAACTGGACCAGAGAGATCTTTAAACATGGCTTTGGTCTGTTTAATACAGTACCTCAAAACAGCATGAAAACATTGTGAACATACAGATGAACTGCGTCTTTAATTTTAACAAGTGGGCCCGCCCACACACCCACACATGCACACACTCCTGGTTCATTTTTAACTCTCTTGAGTTCAAAAATGAAAGTTACTCAGATCCGGATTTAAACAGGGAGATCTTTGAGTATTGTTGGTCTCATCGAACCTTGAGTGCGTTGAAATACTTCTTGCAAAACATAGAGTGCGTTGAAATATCACGGTTCCGTACGGCTGATGGCGACGCAGTGCAGCTAGCTTAGCTATAACGCCTCGTGGCTCGTTATTAGCTAACTCCGCTCACATATCCGCTCGTCGGATCTCTGCTCCGTCTGCCTCCAGGGTGTGCATTTCCCGTAGTCTCTTCTCGCTTCAACGAGAAGTTTCTGTCCAATAAACATGACACACCAGCCTTGAAACAACAGTCTTGCGTGTACTAAAATGTCTACCGTCACCTCTCCACGCTTCTTCTTCCTTCTCCTTTCACTGCGTATCATCTCCCCACCCCTTCACCCCACTTGTCTCTCATTTGTCCTCACAATGAGTGACAACACATTATGACCAATGACAAGAGCAGGGCAGGAACACAGTGACACGGAAGTGAAACAAAAATCTAAAGATATTACAAAATCTCTTACATGAGTCACTTTCTCTCTCATAATACAAGAAAGATAATTAATCTTACATCACCCAAAATATATTTATCAATATCAATTAACCTTATTTGGATTTTGTGTCAATGAAATATAAACCATGAAAACATATGGTTTTACTAGTCACTACATTACTATAATAATACATTTTATTATATAGGACTCCAATCATATAATGATAACAGTAACTAAGCTACCATTTGTTTTTACACTAACCCAGTGTCTCAGTGATATGTATAAAGGATTCAAACTAACCCTTTACAGTTTTAAGGCATGTTAGTTACCCTTTTATTTACCACCGGGTTACAAAAGTAAAACTAAATATTTAGCCATGGATGAAATAATACTTTAATACGTTTCAAAAGTGTCCAAAAATAAAATCTTAAAAAATGAATGTTCATCTGGTGATGGATTATGATATGGATCGTGTTATGGGTCTGAGGGTGGACAATGTTAAGACCGTGGTGGAGAGGAGGATGCTCAGGAAACTAAAGACAATCATGGACAACATCGAGCACTCTCTGACCTTTAACCTTTAACCCTCTGCACCACACACTGAACAGACAGTGGAGCTTTTTCTCCAACAGACTATAACAGACTATAACTACAGACCTGCCATTTTTAAGTAAAATTTTAGAGATTTTTTTTTTTTACCAAAATAATTAATTTTATTATTTTGAACAATATCTTATAATTAAACCAAACTGCTTTTAGAGCTCACCACAGCACATAGACAGCACTGGTGAACATTTTAAATGATATTAGATCCAATATGGACAAAAAGAAGCTTTCCATCTTAGTCCTATCAGATGTTACGGCAGTGTTCGACACCATAGACCACCACATTCTTTTACACACAGACACACTTGGTCTCTCTGGGTCTGTTTTTTTAACTGGTTTGAATCATTTTTAACAAACAGTATTGGGGATCACGCATCACAGAGGTGTTCTGTGGATTATGATGTTTCGTAAGGGTCCATTTTAGGTCCAACCCTTTTTAATCTTTATATGCTGCCTCTGGGACAGGTCACCAGGAGGCACGGCATTAACTTTCACAGCTATGCTGATGATACTCAACTTTACATTGGTGTGTCTCCTGATGATCTTAGTGCAATTGACACACTTTTAAAATGTATTTTAGATATTAAGGCCTGGATGGCAGTAAAGTTTCTGCAGCTCAATCAGGGCAAAACTGAGGTTTTAGTCATTGGTCCTGAGGGAGGGAGAGCCAAATGTACTCAGTAGTCCCCCCAGAAAAGATTAAGAACCTGGGTGTTTTATTTAACAATGAGCTTAGCTTTGAGCCACACATAATAGAATACAATAGATTACAATAGAATAGAATACAATAGAATACAATAGAATACAATACAATAGAATGCCTTTACTGTCATCGCAGAGTGCCATGAAATTTCAAGCTTGCTCCGTAAAGTGCACAAACATATAAAGAATAAAAGTATAAAAGAGTATAAAAAGGTATATGCCATATCTACAATATAAAAAAATATTACACATAAGGGCCGTTACAAAAACTGGTTTTATGATTTAAAAAAAAAATGTTGCCAGAGTGTGCGAAGACGCTGATGCTTGCATTTGTAACCAGCTGTATTGATTACGCCAATACTCTCCTTTATGGTCTTCTGAAAAAGACCATTGCAACCCTGTAGCCGCTCCAGACCTCTCCAGCCCGGCTGCTGATGAGGACCAGAAAGAGAGAACATATCACACCAGTGCTCAGGTCTTAATGGTTGTGGCCTTGTTTATTTATCAGATCTGCTTTTAACATATGAGCCCTATCGGACCCTCAGGTCCTCGGGTAGTAAGCTTTTAATTGTCCCTAGAGTTCACACTAAAACACATGGTGAGGCCTCATTCACTTTTTATTTCCCCAAACAATGGAACAGTCGACCTGAGGATCTGAGGTCCACTGCCAGTGTTCATATTTTTAAGGGTAAACTGAAAACCTACCCTTTTAATTTAGCTATTAGTTACATTTTACTCATAATATTATTTTACTCTGCTATTTTATGTATTTATTTTTACTTTCTTGCTATTATCATTTATTTATTTATTCTATTACTTTTAATTATGTAAATCTTTTAACTTGTTCTTACAACTGTGGTATAATGTGGGGGGGGGGGGTCTGATGCACCATGTATGTAAAGTGCTATGTTAATAAAGTTTGATTGATTGATTACAGCACCAATGTTGAAGGGACAGATACAGCACTTACTTTTTAAATTCATAGCTATTCATGTACTTTCTATCTGTCTGTCTGTCTGTCTGTCTGTCATATCACTTTGCACTATTCAGTTTTTCTGTACTGACACTTTAATATGACATTACACCTCATCTTGTTTTGCACCTCACTGTTTGTTTAAACTTGACAAAGGAAATGTATTTGTATCGCAAATTTTGTGTACAGGACAATTCAAGGTGCTTTACATAAAACATGTATGAAAGTTCAAATGAAAAGACATTTCAAATTAATAATGTAAGATGCAGCTCCAGTGAACAGTAATATAATGTTTTCAGTCTGATTTAAATGAACTGACAGTTTTTCTCAGACCTCAGGTAGTTTGTTCCACAGGTGAGGAACAGAACAACTGAATGATGACGAACTTTGTTTGGTTCTTTTTTGGGAACACACAGTAAACCTGTTCCTGATGACCTATGACCTCAGGGCTCTGAATGCTTCATAGAGAACCAGCAGGTCTAGGGTGGATTTGGGTCCAAGGCCGTTCAGTGCTTTTTAGACCAGGACTAAGATCTTTAATTCTATCCTTGACCCACATGAAGACAATGTAAGGGTTTGAGGACTGGTGTGATGTGGTCCAGTTTCCTGGTACTGGTCAGGACCCTGGCAGCAACTATTCTATTCTATTCTATTCTATTCTATTCTATTCTATTCTATTCTATTCTATTCTATTCTGTCCTGTTCTGTTCTGTTCTGTTGTATGCTATTCTGTTGTATGCTAATCTGTTGTATTCTGTTCTATTCTATTCTGTTTTCTTCTATGCTATTCTATTCTATACTGTTGTGTTGTGTTCTATTCTGTTCTAGCACCAACATGTTCTTTTCTTCTGGTTCTGTGTGTTCAGGAGGGCTTAGACGGTCTTCTGCAGATCCTGGTCACACAGCTGGGCTCCGACGATGTCAACATGTTGACCTGTGCCACTGGGATCCTGTCCAACCTCACATGTAATAATTCACGCAACAAGGTAACGTTGGAATAATCATCTATAGGTGACTTAAACACAAATGAATTCAATTTCAATTCAATTCAATTTAATTTATAAAGCCCCAAATCATTACAAAGTCGTCTCACAGGGCTTTACAGAAACACAATCAACTACAGAGATATATGAACAGTCCCAAGCATCCCCTGTCCTTAGACCCTCCCCCTGTCCTTAGACCCTCCTTCTCGGCAAGAAAAAACTTCAAAACCCAGTGGGAAAAAGAAGAAATCTTGAGGAGAACCACATTGAAGGAGAGATCCACTCCCATGGATGGACAGGCTATAGATGAACGTCCATTTATAAATGAAGGAGGGGGGGGGCTGGTCCAGACAGGCAGGGGCGGGGGTCCGGGGTCACAGGTTGGCACAGGCGAGATACTGCAGATCCTGTCGTCCATGGCTCCCGTGCAGACACTGTCAGGAGAGCCACCACTCCCCCCAGGGGGGGAAAGGGGACACCAGGTGACTAGTCATGAACAGACTTGGTATGAAAGATAGGTTATAAAAATGACAGAAACATGTGTGAGGGAGAGAAAGAGAAGAAAGAACTCAGTGTCTGTACTTCCCCCAGCATTCTAACTCCTAGGGCAGCCAACTGTGACTCATACATATATCATGTATACTCATGTATACATGATGTATGAGTCAGATAATTTTTAACTAACCTGACCATAGGCTTTCTCAAACAGGAATGTTTTCAGCCTAATTTTAAATGTAGAGACTGTTTAGGCATCTTTAATATTAAAGGGAAGCTGATTCCATAAGACAGGGGCCTGATAACTAAAGGCTCTAGCTCCTACTGTACTTTTAGAAACCCTAGGAACTTTCAGTAAACCTGCATTCTGAGAATGAAGGGTTCTATTGGGTTGGTACGGAACCAGATCATCTTTAAGATAAGAGGGGCCCATACCAGTAATGGTTTTATATGTAAGGAGGAGGATTTTAAATTTAATTCTAAACTGAACTGGTAGCCAGTGAAGGGTTTGGAGCACAGGGGTGATGTGTTCTCTTCTATTTGATCCTGTTAATAATCTTGCTGCTGCATTTTGAACCAGTTGAAGCTTTTTAGGGAATATTTAGGAAACGCTACACATAAGGAGTTACAATAATCTAATCGTGATGTAACAAATGCATGAATTAATTTTTCTGCAGTCGTTTTAGACAGAATATTCCTAATTTTGGCTAATGTTGCGCAGGTGAAAGAAGGCTGTTCTTGCAAGTTTGGTTAATGCGCATTTTGAATGAAAGATCTGGATCAAATAAAACTCCTAAATGTTTAACTCTGGCACTGGCTGTTACACTTAAGTTGTCCAGAGTGACTATCTGGTCAGTTAGGGAGTCTCTCACATTTTTAGGTCCAATTATAACGACTTCAGTTTTTTCAGGGTTCAGTAAAAGATAATTGGCACTCATCCAAGTTTTTATGTCTTGGACACAAGTACTTAGTTTTTCTATTTGTCTGGTCTGATCATGTTTAATCGATAAATATAGCTGTGTGTCATCCGCATAACAATGAAAATTAATGCCATGATATCTAATGATGTTACCTAAAGGGAGCATATATAGTGTAAACAAAATAGGCCCAAGGACTGACCCTTGGGGCATGCCATAATTAACTCTGGAGGACTGCGATGATTGTTGGTTGATGTGAACAAATTGGTAGCAATTAGATAAATATGATTTAAACCAGCAGAGGGCTGCTCCTCTAATACCTATATCACATTCTAATCTGTGCACTAAGATACTGTGGTCAATGGTGTCAAAGGCTGCACTAAGGTCTAATAACACCAGGACCGATATTAATCCGATGTCAGCGGCTAATAATAAGTCATTAGTAACTTTAACTAACGCCGTTTCAGTGCTATGATGGGCACGAAAGCCAGACTGAAACTGTTCAAATAAACTATTATCCTGCAGGAATTGGCACAGCTGTTTAACTATTACTCGTTCTAAAACCTTTGACAGGAAGGGCAAATTGGATATAGGCCTATTATTGGCTAAAATGTCAGGATCTAGGGTAGGCTTTTTCAGAATTGGTTTAATAACAGCATATTTAAATGACTGCGGCACATATCCAGTAGTTAATTAAGTGTTAATTATATTTAGGACAGTACTAATAATTAGGGGCAGAATCTCTTCTTTTGTTGGGATTGGATCTAAGAGGCAGGTGGCTGATTTGGAAGACATGATAATAGATATGACATCAGTTTGGTCTACACTGGTGAAATTATTTAGTGTTACAGAGGGATTTATTAAATGGCCTAGGTTTCTGTTATATATCTGTTCTTTATACACTACATTTATATAAATATCTTTACTTCATACTCTTTGGATTTTCAGAATAGACTCATTACTTTTTCATACTAAACAGATGTGACAGTAGGAAAAAATAAGCGACTTCAGAGATAAAATCAGTGAACGACAGAAATTGTGACTTGGTACAATGGTAATTGTCTCATCTTTATAATTGTTTATCTCATATATTTATGACTTCATCTCATAATTTTGGCTTTTTATCTCAAAATGATGCTTTAAAAAATCTCATATTTCTAACTTTTTTTAAACTCATGATGATCAGATAGACATTAATATTTTGATTTGATCGAGCTGCTGCTACATAATTATTACCAAAATAAATGCAAAAATCACATGTAGCTAGTATTTGTTCTTCCATGTTGATAGTTGAAAAGAAAGTAAAAAAGGAAGTGGATCGTTTTCTTCCAGTACTAGAACACCTGTTTCCATGGAAACCTTTTTTCAGAATTAACATGTCCATGTAAATATGAAGGAAATTGCTTTAATTCCAAATCATTTTATTCAGAATAAATCATTCTGAATTTAAAAACATCAAGTGACCTAAGTTAATGTCTGTTTGAATTGCTAGACTCTGGTGACTCAGTACGGCGGTGTAGAGGCGTTGATCCATGCTGTTCTGCGTGCGGGGGAGAAGGAAGACGTAGCTGAGCCGGCGGTGTGCGCTCTGCGTCACCTGACCTCCAGGCACCAGGACGCAGAGTTGGCCCAGAACGCCGTACGGCTGCACTACGGCATTCCAGCTGTGGTCAAACTGCTGGGACAACCACACTATTGGCCTGTGGTGAAGGTGAGGACACGCACAAACACAGTTTAAAAACACAGGTTACACTGGGAAAAATATGAAAGTGATTTAAGTATTTGTCTCATTTTTAGACCAAATATCTAAAACTTAAAATCACCGACAGATGAACTGTTGAGTCAGATACAAGAACTGATTTATAGACAATAGATCTGGAACTGATCTAATCTCATTTTATCTGCTTCCATTCACAGATTTGGTGAAAAAAAATCTTGAATTTTGAAGTCAGCAAAAAAATAAAATTCAATTAATGAGGAAAAAAAAGCTTCATTTAAGCCAAACATTTTTTTTTTATTATGATATTGTAATTAATTACAACCAAGACGCAAAATCCAAGATCCAAAATTCAATTTGGATATTTATTGCGTCCCTTGACCTTTGACCTTACATCCTCAAATGTATCCTTCAAGGTTCTGATGTCAGTTCATATCAACAGTGACAACAAAAAGAAGCTCCGTGTAAAACTGAGTATACAGGAATGAAAAGGAAATTCATTTTTGGTCCATGTGTGATCATTGTGAAAACTAATGTTTTGGTGAACTTGACCTTTGACCTACATTCACCAACATTTAATGGGGTCTATTCTGCCTCACACCTTTCCTGAAAATTTAATTTCAATGTTGTTGTTTATGGACAACAAACAAACAAACAAAATGAATAATAATAGCTCTTGTGTCCCCTTTGGGGGAAAAAAAACAAATTCCCTGAAAGTTACATGTAAAGTTCAAACCATTCAGAAACATTTTTGTAGTTCAGGTCTTTACTGCTAGTACCCACAAAGATAGTCTTATAATAACACACACACACACACACACACACACACACACCAGTTGTTTCTCCATCAGACAAGCTGCCAACTCAGGCAGATTATATTAATGAGCTGAGGTATTGTTGTCTACTGATGTGGAATGGAAAAGTAGAAAGTGTGAGTCTGTGTAGAGGAGGAGCAGGAGGAGGAGGATGTAGAGGAGGAGGAGGAGGAGGAAGAGAAGGGAGACAGAGAGGAGGATGTAGAGGAGGAGGAGGAGGAGGAGGAGGAGGAAGAGGAGGAGGAGGAGGAGGAGGAGGAGGAGGAGGAGGAGGAGGAGGAGGAGGAGGAGGAGGAGGAGGAGGAGGGGGAGGGGGAGGGAGACAAGGAGGAGTGAGGGTGAATGAGTGAAGTAAACTTCATAAACACATATGTCAGTGTCAGAACAGATGAAGGTAAATATTTGAAGGATCAGTTTCCTCGACATCTTCAGGTTTGAACCCTTCTAACATTCTGGGCTGTTTTTATTTTAAAGGAGACACTTCTTGCTAAATACACAAATACATGTTGTCTGTGTGTGAGGAGACCCTTACATTATGAACACACACCATCCACTCTCCTTTACTCCTCATCCATTTCCTGTTGAAAACGCTCTGTTTAAATTCTCTAGGCATCATACGTCACATACATAGACACACACACACACACACAGACACACACACACACACACACACCACCTCCTGGTCACACACACCTCTGCTCACAGATCCTCCATTATTCTCTCTCAGTAGCAGAGACACAGAAGTATGTCTACAAAAGTTCACTGGCTGAACATCAGCTTTAGAAGATCAAAGACTGAAGTGGATTTCATTGATTTTTAACAGAAATATAGCAGCTACAGTCCCACAGAAGACCCTGTTAGCATGTGTTAACCAGTGCTTCTTTAACCTGGGTCAGTATTTTTACCCTGTAAACACTGCTGATAGTTTAACTATAATGTCTGAGTGTCACTTTTACCAGTGGAACCCCATTAGTTTTAGAGGCTAGCCTTTGCTAACTAGCATAAAAACACACAATATACTAACAGTACCTACGCTCAGCCTACAATCTATATGGCCTGTAGTCAGTTTAGCAACTCTTTCATAAATTTCATCTACAAATGGACATTCATTTATAGCAGGGGTTTCAAACATGCGGCCCGGGGGCCAAATGTGGCCCACCAATGGTTCCAGTGTGGGATGAAGAGCATAATAACCTATTAAATGACTCCGTTTTCTTGTTTTTTTTTGGCCTATAAATGATCAAAACTTCCAAATTTTGAAAACTAATATTTAATTATGATAATATTTACATTTACAAACTATCATGTAACAATAAAATGTGAACAACCTGAAATATCTAAAGAAAATTAGACCCAATTTGAACCATTTTCTGCTTCTGTTCCTCAGAGTTTAGTGTCTTTGTAGAACTGATCCATAATAAAACACATGGACTAAATAAACTGAGGCAGAACATAGTTGAAATTTACCTTATTTTCCTCATGAAATGTCACTTGTTTTGCATTTGGATACTTTTTCAAAGTATTTTCATAATTTAATGGAGGTTTTTTGCACTAAAACAATCATTATTTATAGGTTATTATGCTTTAATTTTACTGGTCCAGCCCATGGGAGATCAAATCAGGCTGAATGTTTGAGACCCCTGATCTATAGCCTGTCTGACCACAGCAGTGGTTCTGTCCGTCAGTGTGGTTCTCCCCAAAATTTCTTCTTTTTCTCCACTGGGTTTTGGATGCTTGGGAGTTTTATCTATTTCTGTGGTTGATTGTTGGATTATGTTCTTTATAAAAACCCTGTGAGACAACATTGTTGTGATTTGGGGCTCTAGAAATAAAAGTGAATTGAATTGAATTAAATAAAAGGAACTTCATGTCACAGTGACATAAAGTGAATTAAACCTGGAGAAAAGTCTGGTTGTTTCCATGGACCCTGACTTTGTTCAGGAGTGTCTTCTTGTTCAGTGTCTGACTCAAACATATGATAGTACCGCTATGTTTTCACCGGCAGCCATTGTTGGACCAGGGGTCACGGCATGGTCTGCAGTTGCCATGGTAGCATGACAACGTTCTTGTGTCAGTAGACCCCATGGTCTACTGACCATGCTGTGGCTCATTAGCATTTTTAGTGCAAGTTTTAGTGCATTTTTAGTGCAAGAGGAAAAAGAGCTGTTTGTACAGGTTGAAAAGGCTCCAGGGAACTGAGACTCCAGGGAACTGAGACACCAGGGAACTGAGACTCTAGGGAACTGAGACTCCTGGGAACTGAGACTCTAGGGAACTGAGACTCCTGGGAACTGAGAAACCAGGGAACTGAGACTCCTGGGAACTGAGACTCTAGGGAACTGAGACTCCTGGGAACTGAGACTCTAGGGAACTGAGACTCTAGGGAACTGAGACTCCTGGGAACTGAGACTCTAGGGAACTGAGACTCCAGGGAACTGAGAAACCAGGGAACTGAGACTCCTGGGAACTGAGACTCTAGGGAACTGAGACACCAGGGAACTGAGACTCCAGGGAACTGAGACTCCAGCGAACTGAAACTCCAGGGAACTGAGACTCCTGGGAACTGAGACTCCAGAGAACTGATACTCCAGGGAACGGAGACTCCAGGGAATGGAGACTCCAGGAAACGGAGACTCCAGGGAACTGAGACACCAGGGAACTGAGACTCCAGAGAACTGAGAC
Organism: Siphamia tubifer; assembly: GCA_020466265.1. Taxonomy (NCBI): domain Eukaryota; kingdom Metazoa; phylum Chordata; class Actinopteri; order Kurtiformes; family Apogonidae; genus Siphamia; species Siphamia tubifer. The sequence continues at coordinate 7,029,531 of CM035790.1, forward strand.
TCCAGGGAACTGAGACTCCAGGGAACTGAGACTCCAGGGAACAGAAACTCCAGGGAACCGAGACTCCAGGGAACTGAGACTCCAGGGAACTGAGACTCCAGGGAACTGAGACACCAGGGAACTGAGACACCAGGGAACTGAGACTCCAGAGAACTGCGATTCTAGGGAACTGATACACTAGGGAACTGAGACTCCAGGGAACTGAGACTCCTGGGAACTGTGATTCCAGAGAACTGAGGCACCAGGGAACAGTGTTCACAGGTGGAAAATAGACGTGATATGTTCCCTTTAAAACACCAGAATTTTTTTTTAACCCTTTAACGTACCATTTTCTAAAAACCTATCTACTGTATGTGTCTTAGTCAAATTAACTCCACTTCAGTTTGTAATCAGATTAACCGCAGGGTTGATTTGGATTACTTTTGATTAATCATGGTCAAATCACAGACATTTGGACGAGAAACAAGGAAAAATAGCCTTTGATTAGATTTAGATTTTGACAGTTTACTATCAAAGCATGACTGGGTAGAGTGGTGAAGAAACATTACTGGAGACTGGAATGGACAGAGGACATGAGACAACATGAGAGGACATGAGAGAATATGAGAGGACATGAAAAGACATGATAAAGCATTAGACAATATGAGAGAACATAAGAAAACATGAGACGACATGAAAGGACATGAGAGAACATGGAAGCTGTTGCAGCCTGTGTTGTTGTGTATTATATAAGGGAGCACAGCAGCAGCATCAGCAGCAGCAGCAGCAGCATCAGCAGCAGCAGTGGCAGCATCAGCAGCAACAGCAGCATCAGCGGCTGAATCACCTCTGGAAGAAGCAGATGATTCTTCATGTCCTCTGACGTCTCGCTGTAACACACATGTATGAACAGAACATACGCTGCAGAATAAACAGAGGGAATGATTGAACTGTCGTTTATATTTATACCCCCCCCCAGGGCAGAGGGACAGAAATACACCAGGAAGTCTGTCTGTCTATGACTTTTGTCCAAATGACAAATTAAGCCCAAAAAAATATTGAATTAAGAAGAAAAAAATTATTTAAGCAAAAAAAAAATAATAATCTGGAATAAAGCAAAAAATTTATTAATTGAATTAAGCAACATTTTCTTGAATTTGGAAAAAAAAAAGTCATGTTCATGGAGCTGGTGAATTGAGAAAAATAAGTGTCAAAAACGAAGTGATTTAAGAAAAGAAAAAGCCCAAACTAAAAACTAATGAAATCAAAATTCCATACTAATTAATTATTTCTTCTTTTGTTTTGTTCTTTTTTTTAAACTTAATTTTAGTTAATTTTGTTGCTAATATGTCATGTTATTTATTATTTTGTAAACAATTAACAGTTTTAACACTTATTTTTAGTTCATTTAGTTGCTTATTTTGTATATTTTTCTACATTTTGTTTTTATTTTCTTAAATTTCTCCACCTAATTATGTTAATATTTTAATCAGATTAATTATGATGATGATTAATCTACTTTATTGAGTTCACTTTCACTGCCCTGCTTTAACTTATTTTTACTTCTTTTCAGAGTGTTGTTTGTTCCAGTGTATGTGGGTCATGTTTACAAATGGCAGCAGAAGAGCGTGTGTGGAAGTGAAGTAAAGTGAATGAATCACACTCATGTTTACCAACGAGTGTGGAAGGTCTTATATCAAAGTACAGACATGACACGAACAGACTCCAGTGGCTTCAGTGGAAAGAACTGGAGGAGTTTACGCTGATGAGCCCAGAGCTGAGGCACCGCTACACTCACCACGCTCACCACTCACCACACTCACCACGCTCACCACGCCACCACACTCACCACACTCACCATGCTGTCCACACTCACCACACTCACCACCCCACCACACTCATCACACTCACCACGCCACCACACTAATCACACTCACCAAGCCACCACACATACCATGCCACTACATTCATCACACTCACCACGCCACCATACTCACCACACCCACCACACTCACCACGCTCACCACACTCACCAACACCACCACACCACCACACTCACCATGCTCACCACACTCACCACACGACGACACCACCACACTCACCATGCTCACCACACTCACCACACTCACCACACTCACCATGCTCACCACACTCATCACGTCACCACACCATCACACCACCATGCTCACCACACCACCACCATTATTACTCACGTTAGAAAACCACAACAGCAAATGATCCCAACAACATAAACACATCACATAAGGATGAAACGTAACCCTTTGCACCAGCCAAAGAATTTGCATAATAATGAAGGAAAAAACATAGTTAAGTCACCTTTTTGGGGGAAATGAATTTGATCAAATCTAACACCAAGAACAGACATTTCATCTTGAAAGTCAATTTAAAATAAAAGTAGAATAGAGGCAGAATAGGTGTACAGTATGCTAACGTAACACATTTAGCTAACGTTACATGATGCATAAATAATGAACTGAGAATGTGCCTGGTATGCTAACGTAACATATTACCGGTAAATTATTCAGATTAACTATAGCCTAAAGAACATGCTTATGTTTAACAGCACCCTCTTGTGGTTGTCAGTGTGAAAATAGCATATTTAATTATATAATAATCTATAATTCTGTAGAACACATAACACCTGCACAACTCCACCAAATGATCCAAAATTTGGAGAGTGACTTTCCAGTACCATGGTCACGCCACTATGACAAACAACAACAAAGATATTAAACTAATTTCATTTCAAGGTTATTATTACGGTATATATCATTCGCACAAGTTAAACAAGTTCAGGAATTTACTGAATTAACAGATTCACCTTCAACTTAACATTGCACCAATCTTAATGACTGTAGGCTACATTACTATCTCACTCATCTGCCGTTCAGCTTCATCACTTCACTTTTCGACCATTTCATTCATTTTTGGCTTGTTGGTTGTTAGCTGTACTTTAGTAGGCAGAGACACATTACCCAGTTTCCTGCTTTTCGTGCATTGTGACATTTGAGTGTGGGATGAGCGACAAGCTGCTCACTTCCAAGCTGTGATAATATATATTACTGCCTGCGTTAGCATGACACAAACCACTACAGTGGTAGACTGTCTTCTCCACCTGAAACTGGGTTTTACTAACTCCACCAGCAGTAACAACTGACACCATTAACATTATCATAGTCACAGATTCCAGTACACACTTTCAAAACAACCCCCACTAATTATTATAGTCTTTCTTTCTGCTTTTCTCTTTTTTCATTTCACCCACTTCCACAACACATTAGTAGCAAATATCACATCTCACATTTTCTACGGGCTCTGCACTGGTGTGTTAATAATTTCACATACAAGTTGCTCCGGAGTTAAAGTCACACCCCCAGCCAAACTATGAAAAAACTGTGACTTATAGTCCAAAAATAGGGTACATATACTATATATATATATATATATATATATATATATATATTCACACTTTTTTATGTTTCACCACTTTATTACCTTTGAAAGACCAACATATAAAACATAACATTAACAATTTTTGCTTGAATTAAGAAAATAAAAATAAAAAAATCTACCAGTTGATTTCTTCAGTCAGATTAGTTCCAGATAAAAATAAGTTTTTCTATTTGTCTGAACAGTTCCTCTGTAGGTCATTCTGTCTGATTTTAATCTAATCACATATTTGGACTAAAAATGGCACTAATACATTTTTATCAGAATTAGATTTGTTCCAGTGCATCTTGGTGAAAAGGTCTTTAAGTTTTTCTGTGCCACCCCCCCAAACCCATCCCTCTCTGTCCTCAGGCCACAGTGGGTCTCATCCGGAACCTGGCTCTGTGCCCAGCCAATCAGGCTCCACTGAGGGAGGCAGGTGCTATTCCACGATTGGTCAACCTGCTGCTGAAGGCTCATCAAGACACACAGAGACACGCCTCCTCTGCCCAGCAGACCTACCAGGTCTGACACACACACACACAGACAGACACACACACACACACACAGACACAGACACACACACACACACACAAACACACACACACAAATGCACGCGCACACACACACACACACACACACACACACACACACACACACACACACACACACACACACACACAAATGCACACACACACACACACACACACACAAATGCACACACACACACACACACACACACACACATAAATGCATACACACACACACACACACAGGGTTGTTCAGGGCAGACCACTGGTGAAACACAGTGAAAGTGAAACCTATCGTTCTTTTACATCATTTATGAAGGGAGGGGTGCCTTGGCAGAGTCTGCACTGTCAGAGTGGTTTTCTAGTTCCGTTTGCAATTTTTTTTTGTAACCAGACCAGTAAGGTAATGGAATGGTTTTAAATGACGTGTGTCAGAGAAATAATTGAATCCAAAAACATTGTTTTGACTCAGTGTGTGTGTTTGTGTGTGTGTGTGTGTGTGTGTGTGTGTGTCTGTGTGTGTCTCTGTATGTCTGTGTGTGTGTGTGTGTGTGTGTGTGTTTGTGTGTTTGTGTGTTTGTGTGTGTGTGTGTGTGTGTGTGTGTGTGTGTGTGTGTTTGTGTGTGTGTTTTCAGGATGGAGTTCGTATGGAGGAGATAGTGGAAGGATGTACAGGAGCGCTGCACATCCTGGCCAGAGACCCCATCAACAGAGGAGAGATAGCCAGTATGCAGACCATCCCCCTGTTTGTACAAGTGAGTACACACACACACACACAGAGACACACACACACACACACACACACACACACACACACACACTGGAAACTCACAGTACACATTAAATGTACAATTAGAAACACACCTTATGTTTTTATATAACACTGTTTATTGAATTTAAACATAGGACACTACAGACATTAAGAAATATACACTTCAAAATAAACACAAATAAATAAAACAACAGACAAAGAGTAAAAACAAACAAAAAAGACCAAAAAAAGGGAAAAAAAATAAATACATAAGTTAAAAGAGGTAAAAGCTAGTTCCAAACTATAAAACATACCATACAGAATAGATTCAATTATACGATTGTAAAGAACAAAAGGTCAAACACATTTTATTAGATTAGAATCATTATTACTGTATTATTTTATTGATCCCAATGACAAAGTGTATTTAACCCTCTATGGGATTTATTAACGAAATCCATTAAAAACATTAATGAGTTTTGATTTTAAGTGCATTAAGCCCTAAAGTAAATGTCCTATACTCACTTTACAAAATTGACCTTTGACCTTTACTTTAGGGTATCGTCATTAGGGTATATATTTTCATATTTTGTCAAGAATTCTTCTATGCTTACATTGCTATTTCAATTAATGAATATGTATTTAATCAATGCATATATTTCCAATTTTAATTAATTCACGACACATTTAATTCATCCATGGTTTATTTATTTATTTAATTTCATTCTTCCTGGTGCTCCATAGTTTGGGGGTGGGTCAATTAATTCCTTAATTACCTTGCATTTTTTTAATCACTATTTTTCTTACTGTTTGTATTGTTAATATTTTTAGTGAGAGTTTTTGGCACCTTCTTTTTCTTCTTCTTTTTGGGGGTCTGGACCAGATTACTTGATTTTATTTTTTAATTGAATTGTTTTTTTTTCATTTTTATCACTATGTTTGTTACTGTTTGTATTGTTGATATTTTCTATTAAGGGTCTTTGGCAGTATTTTACTATTTTACTTTCTTCTAATAGATGTGTGAATCACAAAACTTGCTCAGAATTAATTAAAGTGGTGCTGTGAGGTTCTACTGTTGTAAACCATAAACACATTATAAACAGCACAAAACACAGAAGAAGCTGAGATGTCATTAGGATCCTCGTGCACCTGAGCAGGTGTGTCACCATCTGTTCATATTCAGGGTTTTTTCTGCTGCAGCTTTAAAGCACTGAATAACTTTCATCACATATTTGTATAAAACTACAGTCATATCCGAATTATCACTACAGCATTAGTGCCAGAGGAGGTAAAAGTACTCACATTCTGTACTTAAGTAGAAGTATAGTACAGCTAGTAGTGTGAAAAAAAAATACTCTGATAAAAGTAGAAGTACTGATTCATGTCCTTTACTGAAGTAAAAGTAAAACAGCATAACTTCTTAATTGTAGTACATTAAAAAGTAAAACTGCATTTCTTTTTGTTTGTTTTGGATTAAATAATACTTATTTAAGCAGGAAAAATCTGAATATTTTCAAAAATATCCAAAAAATAAAGCCTTTAAAAGTGAGTTAGTGTGTAGATGATGTGTTTTATTGAGTCATGGTACCGAGTTTACTGGGTATGGAAGGGACATTTAAGAAAAAGTCAGAAATAGGAGATTAAAAAAAAGTCTAATTATGAGATAAAAAACAATATATGAATTATGAGATAAAAAAAATCAAAATTATGATATATTTACGACTTATATTTCATACTGTCACGTTTGTCTAGTTTGAAAAAGTAATGAATCTGTTCTGAGAATGTAAAGAGTATAAAGTACAGATATTTATATAAATGTAAAGAGTATAAAGTACAGATATTTATATAAATGTAAAGAGTATAAAGTACAGATATTTATATAAATGTAAAGAGTATAAAGTACATATATTTCTATAAATGTAAAGAGTATAAAGTACATATATTTCTATAAATGTAAAGAGTATAAAGTACAGATATTTATATAAATGTAAAGAGAATAAAGTACAGATATTTATATAAATGTAAAGAGTATAAAGTACATATATTTATATAAATGTAAAGAGAATAAAGTACAGATATTTATATAAATGTAAAGAGTATAAAGTACATATATTTATATAAATGTAGAGTATAAAGTACATATATTTATATAAATGTAAAGAGTATAAAGTACATATATTTATATAAATGTAAAGAGTATAAAGTACATATATTTATATAAATGTAAAGAGAATAAAGTACAAATATTTATATAAATATAAAGAGTATAAAGTACAGATATTTATATAAATATAAGGAGTATAAAGTACAGATATTTATATAAATATAAAGAGTATAAAGTACAGATATTTATATAAATGTAAAGAGTATAAAGTACAAATATTTATATAAATATTAGGAGTATAAAGTACAGATATTTATATAAATGTAAGGAGTATAAACTACAGATATTTATACAAAAATGTAGGGAGTAAAAGTAAAAAGTTGCCAGAAAAATAAATATTTGAGTAAAGTACTGATACCTAAAAACTCTAAAGGAAGTATTTCTACTTAGTTACTACCACCTCTGGTTCGTGCATTAGTCCATTTATCCATATTTAACATTTATATATTTAACAACTTATCTATCTATCTATCTATCTATCTATCTATCTATCTATCTATCTATCTATCTATCTATCTATCTATCTATCTATCTATCTATCTATCTATCTATCTATCTATCTATCTATCTATCTATCTATCCCAGTCTCTAAGTTAATGTGTGTGTGTGTGTGTGTGTGTGTGTGTGTGTGTGTGTGTGTGTGTGTGTGTGTGTTTCAGCTGTTGTACTCATATGTGGAGAACGTAAAGCGAGTATCGGCCGGTGTCCTGTGTGAGCTGGCCCTGGACAAACAGTCTGCAGAACTGATCGATGCAGAGGGAGCGTCAGCGCCGCTTATGGAGCTGCTGCACTCCAACAACGAGGGAATCGGTACGTCTGTGTGTGTGGTGTGTGTGTGTGTGTCTGTGTGTGTGTGTGTGCATTTTGCCATCTTGGGATGTGTTCCAATATCCATACTGTCTGTACTTATACATAGTTTGGGTCTGCAGGGCATTCACATTATGATTCTGGTGATAAAAAAGTGCAATGTACCTGCATGTGTTCTCATAACAGCCACATGTCTAAGTGTGGTATAGGATGAACCACTGTCCTGCATAGTGCGTGTGCAAACAGCATTTGATGCCCAATTAATGTGTCCCGCAAATTCAGAACATGTCCTGCATAATGGACAGAGAGGAAAGAAGTACTGGAATCGATGCTCGCTGGGGGGTGGGGAGTCACTGTCTACAGGAAACCAAACCACACACCCACCCCTCACTGTAAACATTTTTGTTGTCATGACGACACCCTCAGGCGCTCAGACAGTGGTGAAGAACGCAGGTGTAACGTATCGGAGGGTAGTTCTGCGTTGGCGGAGGTCTGTAAAGTGTTGCCCAGCACAACAAGTCCCGCCTCTCTCACACATTGTTTGATTCGCCCTATCTCTTACCATTCAGCCTGGGAGCTTTTATTCCTGTTTAATTCAGAATAATAGTTCATTCCGCTTCAACCATGTTAACACCAACTTCCTGTTGAAAATGTTCGTGTCATGATGGATGAGGTGGAAGGGAGGTGCTGAAGGGATTTAATAAAAACAGAAGCAGAAGCACAACATAGGCAGACAGAAAACAAAAACCTGGGGAGTGATCAAGCCAGAGTTCATGGTGGTGAATGGATTGTCCAGGTTATGGAGACAAGGGACAGGGGATTGTCCAGGTTATGGAGACAAGGCACAAAGGATTGTCCAGGTTATGGAGGTGACAAACTGAATGGTCCCACACTAGCAAATGCAAACCTCAGTGCTTAAATAGTTACAGATAAGCAATGACTTGCAGCTGCGCGGTGCGAGCCAGGTGTGACTGGAGTGGATCTGGGGTAAAGGTGGCAGGAGCAGTGAGGGTCTAGGGGTAAGGTTGTGACAGGTTGTGACAATTCCAAATTAAACGTAAATCTGAATTCCAATGTTAATTCTAAATAAGACAATTCATGTCTCATGTAAAACAGTTAATTCTGCTTTAACATTATTCCTGTCCTTTTGCACATGCTCCTGATCTTGTCGCGGTGTCGTACGTCATTTATGATCCACATATTTCGTGCTGCTGGCATTAGTGTAGGAACATTTTCTGAGATGGATGTATGAACTCAGCCATTATAAAAATAAATGCAACAGTAGCGTGTCATGTCCGGTCTTCCATGTTGATAGTTGCAACGAAAGCAATTATTTTCTTCCGGTAGACATCACATGGGCATTCTGTCAGATGTACCTCTGTACCTCCAGTTCTTAAAGTCGAATTAACTAGAGCAGAATAAACCTGTTTACCATGTAAACACCATGAAGGTGGAAAAGAGCGATATAAGTGCAGACCATTTACCATTTACGTTTGTGGGAAAGTTATTATATTTGTGGGATTATTACATTGAAAACTGTAAATTTCTTTTATGTTTGCAGATTATTATGTTTGTGAGGTTACCAGGACTCTACCCAGATGCTAGCATAAGGGCACAGCACCTTCTTGCCACAATCTGAGCTTGTTTTTCAACTTTCACAAGTACCGTCAGCTCACGATGTCTCAGAGCATGAGACTCGTATCTCATTGGTCAATTAAATATGATGTTAAGAAATAAAGTGCTGTCATTGGTGAAAAAAGTGAGGAACTGCCAGCATTTAAAAGGCCACTTTCCTCGTGAAATGTTCCATAAAATGGAAAATCAGGGTGGTCAAACACTTTGCTCAGAATCTGTGGGGAAAAGCCTGTAGATTATAAACAGGAGACGAGCAGCTAACCTTTGTTCTGATGGTTTCCTGTTTCTCTACAGCCACCTACGCAGCAGCGGTTCTGTTTCGAATTTCAGAGGACAAGAGTTCAGACTACAGGAAGAGAGTGTCAGTGGAGCTCACACACTCGCTCTTTAAACACGACCCGGCTGCTTGGGAAATGGTAAGAGCTGTGGACTGAACCAGCACTGACTTTAACCCAACGCTAAAGGCCAAGTCTGGAAGACAAACACTAGGAAAAAGGAAGTTGTAAAGAAAAGTAGGGCTGTCAAATGACTACCATGTTTAATCAGATTAATCACAGGGTTGCTTTGGATTAATTTTGAGTAATCATAATTAAATATTCATTTTTAATCTATATAGTGGTATCTCTCCTTATGAAATTAATTCATCCCAGTAGAACGGTCCGCGTCTCTGGGCTCGCAGAGTCCAAGTTTTTAACAATTTTCCTTATGTCTGTCGGTCTCTTCTTGCAGAGTTCGGCTGAACCTTTGATACTAAAAGCGTTGGTCTAGGTGGAGAAATGACCGTTAAAGTATCTATGTTACCATGGAAACACAGCAGCAGGTCTGTGATGAATGAAGGTCAAAGGGTAATGAAAAGCATCATGGTAGCTCTCTCATAGCCAATGGGATGATACATACGTGACGTATTTACGTAAATTACGTAGTTGCATATAAGAATGTACTGTATTTTTGTTTGTGAGGTTTCAGTTTCCTTTCGTAAATAAAATAAAATAAAATAAATTAATTTTCAGAGATGAAAAATTAAGGTAAAGGTTTTTCGTAATTTGGATTTTCCGTATGTAGAGGTACCACTGTATTAGCTTAACCATTTCATACACACTGGTTAGTAGACACTTATTCCACATCTGTTCTCTTATATATTTGTGGGTTTTGTGGGTCATTCATTCTTTAATACACTGACACTGAGCCGGTTGACAGGTTTGTATTCCTGTTTAATTTTGAATACATTTTAATTGCTCGTTAAAATGACCATGTAAACACCTAAATCCAGTTGAAAATGACTTGAATTGAATTCAGAATGAAGTCAATGGTTTATTCCAATCTTAATTCTGAATTAGATAATTCCTCTGTCATGTAAACAGTTAATTCCTCTTTTACATTATTAGTTTCAGTTTAGTTTAGTTTAGTTTAGTTTATTTCACACACCAACAGAACAACATAGATGTGTGAAAGTGTCACCCCATGAAAGCCGCTTAAAGATTATGATAGGGTAAAATACAGTAATAAATACAAAAGAGGAAAAAAATATACAAAACACAAAAAAACACAACACAAAAAAGCAATGAAAAATCCAGAACATATTCAAAAACTGAGTAACATTTTATAATATCTACACACAATTTACTATGTATTAACCATTTATTACTTATATGTTCATGTTTGTTCATTATGTATGTAGCCCTTTTACCACCGGCTCGAATATTTGCACTCTCTCTGATGTAGTAAAAGAAACTTTAACTGTAGTCTAACAACTTATGATAAAAAGGCACATCTCCAATAAAAAAGATCAGTCTAGGGTCCTGTATACCAGAATACTTAAGTAACATCAAACACAAATCAATACACTCAAACACAATGATCTTAGTCTCAGGAAATGTATTAACAGTTCAAAAATACACACATTCCAACTGTTTGTTTTAGAAAATGTATATAGAAATAAAAGAAATATTACCCCGGGGTATAAATTGGTTTTGGTCTTTTCTCCAATTGTCTTATTTTATTTTGAGTGCACTCTTTTGATGGCGCGCTTTAGTTGGAGCTCTTTGTGTAACTCCTTGGTACCTGTGGTCCAGTGTATGGGTGTAGTAAGCTAGATCCAACTGTAAGTGATGAATGCGGTAACCCCCGTCTCCGCCTCCAGCAGCTCGTAGTGGCGGATCTCCGTCTCTCTCGACAGCAGGTGCACGATCTCCGTTGTCACTCGGACTCCAGTGTATGGATGTAGTTAGCTAGATCCGACAGTAGCTGAGGAATGGCTCGCTCGCTCGATGTGGTAACATCCGTCTCCGCCTCCAGCGGTTCGTAGTGGCAGATCTTCGTCTCCCTCGGCAGCAGCAGTACGACCTCCGATGTCATCAAAAACACCAACGGCAATTGAGAGTCCCACTCACAATTGTCACAGTCCGTCTTTTGTTTTTCTTACTGCTAACTCCACACTTACGATGCACACACTTTTCAGAGTGTTTCAGAGTGTTTTCAGAATGTCCTCTCCGCCATTTTTCCACGTTTCCTCCTCCGGATCTCTTACTTCTTTTTCTTTTCACCCGGAAGTACAAAACATTCCGGTCATTAACGCACACATGAACTCACAACATTAAGAATTTTACACCTTCTTAAAACCATTCACACCATATTAATGATATTTAAAAGTTACAAATTTTAAAGATAAAATATTTATACATTTTAACACCTTATTTATATGAATTTGAACTTATTCATGAAAACAAGAAAATATCAGAGCATTACACTTTCCCCCCACCAAAATAAAGGCATGCCCTCATGACTTGGTAATTTGAAAACATAAAACAATCATGGCACATCTGGTGAGTAAAGTACACAATTAAGCAATGACAGGTGAACCTATCCACTTGCAAATACAAGAAACAAACTTCACTGTAGGGGCTGCTATGACACTTGGATGACCTAGGGTGTCATAAGTTAACCTTAAAGGAACTTTCTTTAGTCTCTGAGGTCTGGCCTCAGTGTCAAAGTCATCATCTTCTTCTTGGAAAGGAATGTTGTCAGTCATTGTTTGGTCTCTTTCAGTCTCTTCGGGGTTGTCACATGTCTCTTGTAGCTCAGGTTCTGTCGTCTCAGTTGACTCAAGTTCATTTCCACCGTCCATTTCAGGTTTCTCCACATATTTCTGTGGTCCTGCTGACTCAACTGCTTTTGGTTGTCCAGTGAAATCGTTTAAGGAAACATCCAAATCCAGACTGAATGGTTCCAAAGTATCATCATCCATGTCCTTCCTGAGAGGTTCAATAGTTGCATCATACCGCAATCCATAGTCCTCATCTCCTGAGTCAGTGTACTCTTTTCTCACAGGATCACTGGGTCTGACTTCTATTCTGTCAGGGTCTTTATCTGGTGTTTTCTGTGATTTCATTTTGTCCCTTTCAGGCTTGTCTGTGTGTTCTCTCTGTTTTCTCCATCGAAGAACCCTCCTTGTAGGTGTAACATCATTATCACATACAGGATTTAAACATATCCTCTTCCCGAGAGGCAGGAGGTGATTTCGATGGAGGATTTTGACTGGTCCATCACCATCTTCAGGTTTCAACCGGAACACCGGTAAATTCGGCATCTTGCTTTGCACAACGTATGGTTTTGATGCCCAGCGATCTGCCAGTTTATGCTTCCCTTGTAATCCAAGGTTCCGTAGCAAGACTCTGTCTCCAGGTAACAACTGTGAAAATCTGATTCTCATGTCATACCTATGTTTGTTGTTATCATTCTGCTTGGCAGCGAGGGACTCTGCTAGTTCATAAGCAGCCTTCAATTCTTTCCTCATGTCAGCAACATACTTGAGGTAAGTTTTGTGTTGTGTACTGTTGCTGGAAGTCTCAAAACATAGATCCACAGGTAATCTAGCCTCACGCCCAAACATGAGAAAATAAGGAGAAAATCCTGTAGCCTCATTCGGAGTGCAGTTATAAGCATGAACTAAATGCATCACATGCTGACTCCATTTTTTCTTTCTATTAGGGTCCAGAGTCCCTAACATATCCAACAATGTCCTATTAAACCTCTCGGGTTGTGGATCTCCTTGAGGATGATAGGGCGTCGTTCTGGATTTTTCAACTCCCAGTGAACTCAACACTTCGTGCACAAGGCGACTTTCAAAATCTCTGCCCTGATCACTGTGCATCCTCTTGGGCAATCCGTAATGGACAAAATATTTCTCCAGTAACACTTTTGCCACAGTAGAGGCTTTTTGATCCCTTGTTGGAAAGGCTTGAGCGTAGCGAGTGTAGTGATCAGTAATGACTAGAACATTTTCTGTGTTGCTTGAATCAGGTTCAATGGACAGAAAGTCCATACAAACAAGGTCAAATGGTCCATCACTTTGTAGATGAGACAAAGGCGCAACTCTCTTGGGTAACGTCTTTCTTTTTATGCACCTCGCACAAGACTTGCAATACTCTTCGATCTCTGACTTCATCCGAGGCCAGTAGAACCGATCTTTAATCAAGCCATATGTCTTGTCAAGGCCGAGGTGGCCTGAATCATCATGCAGTGATTTCATTACCGTGTCTCTGTACTTTTCTGGAAGTACCAACTGAGAACAGCGTGATTTCCCTGGTGGAGTTATAATGCGATACATTACTCCTTTCTGCAACTTCAACCTATCCCACTCCCTTACCAACAAAGAGCAGGCACGATGTTTTGTCCTGTCAACTTGGTTGATATTCCCATGACTCAGAGCTGTCCACACTTGTCCTATGCCAGGATCTCTCTGCTGAGCGTTTGACAACTCTGTGAGGCTCACAAAAGGCATATTTTTGACACTCAAGGAAGCCAAATTGGAATAAGCTTTTGAGATAGTTTGAGGAGAAATTCCAAAACAATCAATGGCTATTCCAGACTGTGGGTTTCCATGTTTAGTCACCGCAGACATATGGCACATAGCTCTCACACCTGCTGCAGGAATATCTTCCCACTCAGATTTTTGTAATGGCCTGGGATGTGGGCGACGAGAAAGAGCGTCGGCATCAATATTTTGGATACCGGATCTGTACTTGAGACTGAAGTCATACGTAGATAAAGCAGCAAGCCAACGGTGGCCAGTTGCATCCAGCTTGGCAGACGTTAACACATATGTCAAAGGGTTGTTGTCTGTCCTCACTTCAAACTTAGTCCCATACAGATAGTCGTGCAACTTGTCTGCTACCGCCCACTTCAGCGCCAAAAACTCCAATTTATGGGCTGGGTAGTTCTTTTCTGAAGGAGTCAAGCTTCGACTGACGAAAGCCACTGGTCTCAATCCTTCACCTTGATCCTGGTACAACACTCCTCCTAGCCCTTCTTGGCTAGCGTCGACATGCAGGACATAAGGTAGCTGAGGATCTGCAAAAGCTAATACAGGAGCTTGAGTAAGCCGTCGCTTTAACTCCTCAAAGGCTGTTTCACATTTTCCATCCCACCGATGACCGAAAGGCTCTGAAGGGTTAAGGTAAATATTCTCCTGTTTACCCTTGAATTTCTTTGCAGCTGGTGGGTAACCAGACAGCAGTTGGTTCAGCGGGTGAGCTACCTTGGAATAATCCTTCACGAAGCGCCTGTAGTACCCACAAAATCCAAGGAACGACCGCAAAGCAGTCACAGTGTTTGGTCTCGGCCATGTGGTTACAGCTTCAGTCTTCTTTGGATCAGTAGAGACCCCATCTTGAGATATAATGTGTCCAACATAGGTCACAGATGGCTGACAAAACTGGCATTTATCCAGTGACAATTTCAGCCCCTCATCTCTCAAACGATCAAGCACCTTGAACAATCTGGTCTCATGCTCCTCAAGTGTTGCCCCAAACACAATGAGATCATCGAGATAAACCAATACCTCAAGCAGGTTCATGTCTCCAACAGTCTGTTCCATTATCCGCTGAAACGTAGCGGGAGCCCCTGTCACTCCCTGGGGCATTCTTTCAAACTGGAAGAATCCAGCCGGACAGATGAATGCTGTCTTGTCTTTGTCAGAGTCTGTCATAGGCACTTGATAGTATCCACTCCGAAGATCGAGCACGCTGAACCACTTACTTCCACTGAGACAGGCCAAAGCATCTTCAACTCTTGGTACGGTGTATTGATCTGGGACAGTGCGTCGGTTGAGAGTCCTGAAATCTACGCACATCCTTATTTTCCCGTTCTTCTTCCTCACGACCACAATGGGTGAGGCATAAGGACTGCGTGACTCTGTAATAACACCAGCATCTTTTAACTGTGACAGATGTTCTCTCAATGCTTCCACATCTGCAGGCGGCAGCCGACGAGACCTCTCACGAAAAGGTTTATCATCTGTGGTTTTGATAGTGTGCTGGGTGCTTTTACTGCATCCTATATCAAACTCATGTAGAGAGAAAACCTCACTCCGTTCCATCATTTTTGTCACCAATCTTTCCTTCCACTCTGTAGGAACTGGTGAGTCTCCAAAATTGAAAGAGGAAGGCGTCAACTTTCCAGGCGACTCAACATCAGTCTCTTTCTTTCCAGGTGGAGATGGCACAACGTCAACTGGGAACAGATGAGCTATCTGCGTTCCTCTTGTCAGGGTTATTTCCCGTGCTGATATGTTTCTGATTAGAACAGTGATTTTTTTCTTGGCCATCACACCAGTGGATGTCTGTAACTCTGGTCTCACCAGGAGTTCATCTGGAAACCGTGACTCATTCAAAGGGTCATCAGGTGAGTCCACGAGGATAGTCTGAGTACTCGGCACTCCCTCAAACTTTGCTGCACCAGTCACCCTGGCAACTTCCCCAGGTTGTAAGGTGACAGGCTTGGTTTGAGTGAACCACACAGTCCCTCTTTTGTTGTCAGTGTCGGGTGGCAGAAGTGCTATCTCATTGAAAGCTTTTCTGAAGACTGGATGAATGGACATGGTACTCCCAAAGTTTTCTCCTCTCTTTTCTTTACAGTGACTAAGCAGTCGTCTCACAGTGGGTGTGTTGGTGCCTATAAGCATGGAAGCTTCACCTCTCATGACTGGGTCGGGACATACTAACACAAGTGCATCAATTGTCTCACTCACTCCGACGTCTGCTTCTGAAAACTCCAGCCTCAGTGACAAATAACCATCATAAGGGTACTCAGCAGCACTAAGACCCCATATTTGCAAAGTGCTGATAGATGTCAATGGCAGGTGTGTCAGATATCTGTCGTAGAAGGATCTGTACAGCAGAGTTACTTGAGAACCAGAATCGAGTATGGCTTTAGAGTAGATGCCTTCAATCTGCACTGACACAACAGAGCTAGGGCCCACTAAGCCTTCAGGAACCGTGTCATTAATTTTTCTCTCTGAGGTTTTACACTTGGTGGAACGTGTTCCAACCTTCGGGATACCAGGCCGTTCCTCTACTGGTCCCAACGGTAGTTTCCCGACTTCTGTGTGAGTTTAATAAGGCGCTTGTTGACCTTGAGTAGGTTTTCTTCACCTTCACATTCTCTCTTAAAATGTCCATCCTCCCCACATCTATAGCAAAATATCCCAGGTTTATCCTCTTGATAGCCAGACCTTCGTGGGGTAGCATTTTTTTTGTATGTTGTCTTGGCAGGGATCTCACGTTGTGGACTATGTTTGTCTGGATGTGATGCAACTGTGGCTGCTTTAAGACTAATCATTTCAGCTTTCATGACACTGATCTCTTTCCTCAGCCTTGCTACTTCAGGATCGACTTCCGGTTCAGGTGCAGGCGCAGAAATAGGTGTTACAGTCTGTGACATTACTGGGTTCTTGGCATCGTTTCTGCTTTGGAGCATATCCTCTTCCTCCCTCACCTCTTTTAGCAACTCACTGAAAGAAGGAGGTTCTCGCAGCTTATGGGTCATGCGGAGACGAAGAGCAATCATATCTTGTTGCAGTGCTCCTCTCACAACCTGCTCCATCCGTAACCGATTCATGTCAGATAGCACCACACCTCCTTTCCTGTACATACAATGTAGCAGTTTATCCAGTCTCAACAGGTAAATAGACAGTTTTTCACCAACATTTTGATAAGTGTGTCTAAATTTCACAAGAAGATCAGATGTGCTCTCGGTCGTTCCAAAAGCTGTTTCCAAAGCTTGCATGTAGTCACATGAAGTTGCAGTGGACTTTTGTACTCTCAGGAATCTCACAATGTCAGCAGCTGGACCGGTCAGACTTTCCACTATCCTCTGCTTCTTTGTATTGTCACTGCACTGCCACTCTTCTAGCAAATGGGTTGTCTGTTCTGCCCAGGCATCATACTCTTCCTCCCCATTGGGTGTAGGTTTCACACCCGAGAACATGCGCAGCTTGCGATAACTCTGAGAATCAGCCGATGTGGTGTTACATTTATCTACTAGGGAGCTGATGGCATGTATCAGTGCACTATTCATGTCCAGGGGTGAAGGTTGAAGTAAGCCACTAACATCGGTGAGAGTTTTACCTTCAGTCTTCAGAAATGACATTAATTTAGCTTGAAACTCTTCATTTCTTTCGGGAGCAGTGAGCACATGAGCAGGCCATGGACCAGCCTCACCAGGAAGTCCAACAACGTCAGGAAGGGTTTGATTAGTCAAGTCAGTAGAAGTCTTGATCAGTATAAAGTGTAACTTAGAAGCTGCATCAAGACAACGATCAACTATCTCAGACTTCCCAAATACTTTAACCTGATTTAAAGCTGCTAGCAAGACTGCATCTGGGACATCTGGGTCAACATCACTCAAAACAACTGCATTTTCACGAGCTAACTGTTGTTTTGTGCACCAAGCTTCAATTTCAATTGCTTCCATTTTTTTTTTTTTTTTTTAAGAAAAGAAAAAAATACAGGACAGTTTTAGCAACAATACAATCCCGGACGAGCCCCCAAAAATGTAGCCCTTTTACCACCGGCTCGAATATTTGCACTCTCTCTGATGTAGTAAAAGAAACTTTAACTGTAGTCTAACAACTTATGATAAAAAGGCACATCTCCAATAAAAAAGATCAGTCTAGGGTCCTGTATACCAGAATACTTAAGTAACATCAAACACAAATCAATACACTCAAACACAATGATCTTAGTCTCAGGAAATGTATTAACAGTTCAAAAATACACACATTCCAACTGTTTGTTTTAGAAAATGTATATAGAAATAAAAGAAATATTACCCCGGGGTATAAATTGGTTTTGGTCTTTTCTCCAATTGTCTTATTTTATTTTGAGTGCACTCTTTTGATGGCGCGCTTTAGTTGGAGCTCTTTGTGTAACTCCTTGGTACCTGTGGTCCAGTGTATGGGTGTAGTAAGCTAGATCCAACTGTAAGTGATGAATGCGGTAACCCCCGTCTCCGCCTCCAGCAGCTCGTAGTGGCGGATCTCCGTCTCTCTCGACAGCAGGTGCACGATCTCCGTTGTCACTCGGACTCCAGTGTATGGATGTAGTTAGCTAGATCCGACAGTAGCTGAGGAATGGCTCGCTCGCTCGATGTGGTAACATCCGTCTCCGCCTCCAGCGGTTCGTAGTGGCAGATCTTCGTCTCCCTCGGCAGCAGCAGTACGACCTCCGATGTCATCAAAAACACCAACGGCAATTGAGAGTCCCACTCACAATTGTCACAGTCCGTCTTTTGTTTTTCTTACTGCTAACTCCACACTTACGATGCACACACTTTTCAGAGTGTTTCAGAGTGTTTTCAGAATGTCCTCTCCGCCATTTTTCCACGTTTCCTCCTCCGGATCTCTTACTTCTTTTTCTTTTCACCCGGAAGTACAAAACATTCCGGTCATTAACGCACACATGAACTCACAACATTAAGAATTTTACACCTTCTTAAAACCATTCACACCATATTAATGATATTTAAAAGTTACAAATTTTAAAGATAAAATATTTATACATTTTAACACCTTATTTATATGAATTTGAACTTATTCATGAAAACAAGAAAATATCAGAGCATTACATGTAGTAACAATTTATTACCTATTTGTTAATGGTTTATTCATACACAATTTATCATAAACAAAGCATTTGTTCTTCTTTTCTATGAACAAACCATTTGTAGCCGTGTGAACAATGGATTTATGATGAATTGTCCATAAGTAGAACATTAATAAACATTAATAAATAGGTAACAAATGATTAATGCATCGTGAACAAACCATTCACACATGGTTTGTAACAAATGGTTAATACATAGTGGACTGTGTGTAGGTATTATAAAGTGTTATCAAAAATTATTCTAAAATACAGAAAAAAAAAACACCAGAAAAAGTGATAAAATATCCAGAACATATGTAAAAATTTTAATACATATAGGATTTTTTCAACACCTTCAATAGTTTCAACAAAATGTTTCATTTATTTGCATTAACATTTTCAAATTAGATGGATTCATCTGTTAAGGCTTTTATTTTGACAGCACTGTTTTAATCCTAAACTTCCTTTTCCATCAGACATTACTGAATGATAATTGGATTTCTTTTGGGACCTTATTTGAACATGGACTTTATATAAATAATGTTTAAGGTAATTTTCATTGATGTTTGTCCACATGTCCCCTGTTGTCTAAACCATTTTGACATGTTTGCTTTAAACAAATAGAGTTCCACCAGTGCTCAAACTCTTGTGTGTGTTTCTCTTCAGGCTCACGCTGCAGTTCCTCTTGAGCCGACATACTTGGCTGATGGTGAGATGTTTATCCAGTCATTTAGAACAGGGCTGTTCAAATATAGAGGGGGGCAGAGGACTTCAGGGGATGCGAAAAAAACACCTGAAAAGAAAAAAGAAAAAAAAGTGTAAACATGTCGTTAGCTAACTACAGTATGTGCAGTTAGCTAATTACAGTACATGTAGTTAGCTCACTACAGTACATGTAGTTAGCTCACTACAGTACATGTGGTTAGCTCACTACAGTACATGATGTTAGCTAACTACAGTACATGTGGTTAGCTAACTATAGTACATGTGGTTAGCTAACTACAGTACATATGGTTAGCTAACTACAGTACAGGTGGTTAGCTAACTACAGTACATGTGGTTAGCTAACTACAGTACATGCGGTTAGCTAACTACAGTACATGTGGGTTAGCTCACTATAATACATGTGGTTAGCTAACTACAGTACACGTGGTTAGCTCACTACAGCACATGTGGTTAGCTCACTACAGTACATGCGGTTAGCTAACTACAGTACATGTGGTTAGCTCACTACATTACATGTGGTTAGCTAACTACAGTACATGTGGTTAGCTCACTACATTACATGTGGTTAGCTAACTACAGTACACGTGGTTAGCTCACTACAGTACATGTGGTTAGATAACTACAGTACATGTGGTTAGCTAACTGCAGTACATGCGGTTAGCTAACTACAGTACATGTGGTTAGCTCACTACATTACATGTGGTTAGCTAACTACAGTACATGTGGTTAGCTCACTATAATACATGTGGTTAGCTAACTACAGTACATGCGTTTAGCTAACTGCAGTACATGTGGTTAGCTAACTGCAGTACATGTGGTTAGCTAACTGCAGTACATGTGGTTAGCTAACTGCAGTACATGCGGATAATAACCCAAATGGAAAAATATTAACACTTTGAGGATTCTCAGAAGCTATAGATGTGCTGTAGATTACAGTTTCCCAAAGTAGCAAATGATGCAGAATTGAAAGATGTAAGTTTTGGTGGTGTAAGATGAATAGTTCAAAAGTTAGTATCAAAATTTGGTTTGGATCTTTCTTGTAACCTTGACTTCTCACCTAGAATCTTCAAATTTTTCTTTCAAGGTTATGATGTCAATGGACATCAATGGTAAAGGCACAAATGACCTATATATGATAAATGATATGTCCTGTCTATTGTTTACCTATTTAAAAACAGCCATGATGTGCACCTCTTCTGGATATAACTACGCAGTATGTCAACACAGACACACCCTCGTGGTTGGCTAATATATGATGATGTCGTCTAGTTCTACAAAAAGGACTGGGGGCACAGATATAGTACCCATAGCCGTCGCTTCCGTCATTGTCACTGTCGCTTGTTCGAAACCGTTTTTCTCAGATCCCCTATCGCACATTTAAGCCCAAATGTTTTTTCTGAACAATCCCCACCTCTGGTCCCAGTGTACATCTGTCTTTCCTGTGACACTGGACTGGGTTCAAGCTCAGTTGGTGGTGGGACACTATTTTCTACCATCAGCCTCCATTCATTTTCAGTTTGAAAATGAGTATCGATCTGCCTATTTTTGATCTCCACGGTGTCCTCCATCAAAAAAATGCCTCCTCACAGCCCGCATTGTTAAGTGGGCCCAAACAAATGCTGCAGACTGGTTATAATAGGCGTCCCTGTGGGAGAATTGAGTTGTCACCACAGCAACCAAATGACATGATGTGAAAAGGTTTGCACAATTTGAACAACAATAGCAACAAGCAGGGAAATCCTACTAGTATTCATGTCATTTACTGTTGTCATCTATACACACACACACACATGCTGCTTTACATGTCTCACGAGGACCAAGTTTGTAATCATCACTTATAGGTAAAATTGGCCTTGGGTAGTGAGTAAATAAATAAATAAGTGAATAAAAATAATAATGCAGTGCCGTGGTTTAAATTTAAATGATAAAAGTGTACAGAAGACTATATTATAGAAGACTATATTCAATAATAACAGTTAATATTCTATTCAACAGCTTTAATAAATACAAACATATACTGTCTTCATCTGAAATGCAAAAAAAAAAGATGAAATATTAAATGCTTACTGAGTTGTTTTCTGAAATGATTAATGTATTCAAACATAGCATAGCTTATTTTTTATTTGTTAGGGATAACGCACACATACGGGCAGCACGGTGGTGCAGTGGTTACACTGGTGCCTCATAACACCAGGAGTTTACATGTTCTCCTCGTGTCTGCGTGGGTTTTCTCCAGTTTCCTCCCACCATCCAAACACATGCACTGATAGGTTAACTGTCAGTGCATGTGTTAACTGGTTAACTGGTGTTAACTGGTTAACTGGTGTTAACTGGTTAACTGGTTAACTGGTTAATCTAAATTATCCACATGTGTGAATGTTACAGTGATTGTTTGTCTATATATGTTCAGCCCTGAGATGAACTGGAGACTCATACAGGGTGACCTCTGACCCCGCCTTCACCTGTTGTAGCTGGATTAGGCCCCCAGTGACCCCTGTGACCCTAGTGAGGATAAAGCGAGTTCAGATGACGAGATTCTTATTTTTATTCTTATTATTTATGTTCAAGATAACTTTTCATCAATTCAAGATATATAGAGATTTTTTTTGTTTGTTTTTTTTGTTTTTGCTTTGTCCACATGTCGAAGTGCTGTGTGTGTGTGTGTGTGTGTGAGATCCTGTACGGGGGAAAGTTTCAACCTGCGCACAGATCAACTACGCATCTATGAGTTGTCAGATAATCAACAGATGATGTGTACAGTATATGTTTCATACATGATCTGTGTCAACTACACTTTAGATTTTGCAGTGTTAATTTGGAGACAATGGGACCAAATACACTCTAGAAGAAGTTAAATAAACTCTCTAAGTGTTGATTTAACACTGCAAAATTTACTGTGTAGAGAACATCAGCCAAATGATATGTCTGCAGATTTAGTTTTTGACGTTCAGACCTAATAAATTACGGGAGATTACCGGGAGGAATTACAAAACGGGAGGGGGGGGCGGGGCACGGGTCTGAAATATGGGAGAGTCTCAGGAAAAACAGGAGTGTTGGATGAAAGATGTTAAAACGAAAAAATGAATAAATATGAATGAATAAATAAATATAAAAGAAGAAAATAAATAAAAGATGGACAAAAAACCAAATATATACATGTAAAAGAAATAAATAATGAAAAAAATGTAAACCCATCTTTGTACTTTGCACATGTTTGTCCATGTTTTATGGGGACTTCTGGGAAAAAAAACAAAAAACTATTTGATGTATTTTTGGGCCACGTCATTTGCATACATTTTAAATTTACATACTTCACACAGATTTATATTTTACTCGTGGGGACCTACATTTATATTTAACCCTCATGGGGACCTGAATTTTGGTCACATGACTGAAAAAAATTTCCCCAGAAGTATAGGAATTCAAGCACAGTCCACCATACTTTGGTGGAGTAATAAAAGGACAGTCCTAATTTCCCTATCTCTGATCATTGGTGACCTTTGACCTTTCATCTACATTCACCCAAATTTAATGGGCTCTAATCTGGACCACGTCGCACCTTTCCTGCAAATTTAGTAGAAATTAGTCCAGTAGTTGTTAATCTAAAGTTTCTGACAAACATAAAAACTAACCAAAAAAAATTCTCTTCCTTCAGGGAGTAAAAATAGAGAAAAAGAAAGAAACTAATGAACATTTCAGAACTGTAATAACTACTGCTGTTAATGATGATATGAAATAATGAAGAGGATGCTTTATTTACCGCTGCTCCAGAACATTCCAGGCCTCTAAGTGACACTGGTTATAATTAGCATGAAACCGTGTTTGATCTACTGATGTTGACGAAGTGAAAAATACTGCAGTGTGTTTTTGTGTAGATGTAGCAGTAATAAAAGGCAGGATGGCCTATATTCATGCTGTAGCTGAGCTTTTATTGTGACAGTCCTGCCCTGCTGTCATGTTCACAACTGTCTGAAAATGACACTGACTGAAACTGGCTGCAACATCACATAATGTACAAGCACTAAGTGTTAGAAAATGGATGAAAATGATGAATATATTCATTACACCATCACCTGAAGGGGACGTGCTTTAGTTTGGTGAGTTTGATTTTTTTTTTGTCAATTTCTTTGTTTGTTTGTTTGTTTGTTTGTTTGTCAGCAACTTCAGGCCAAAACTATTGGACCAATTTTTTTAATGAAATTTGCAGAAAAAGTTGCGACATGTTCTAGAATATGTTAGTTTTTCCATTCAATCACAAATGCGATGATTTGTTTATTTATTTTTAAAAGGTGACAGTAGGAGTCATATAGTTATATTCTAAGCCTTTTTTTTTCTCTTTCTGATAACATGATGATTCTGTATTTGTACATTCTTCAATTTTGACCTCCACCAAGGAGGTTATGTTTTTGCCAGAGTCTGTCTGTCTGTTTGTCTGTCTGTCTGTCTGTCTGTCTTTTAGCAACATAACCCAAAAAGTTATGGAGGGATCTTGATGAAATTTTCAGGGTAGGTTGGTAATGGGGGGGGGTCTAGAAATTATTAGATTTTGGTGGCGATATAGGGAGGGGGGTTACTAATGTTTTACTAATGGTGTTACTAATATAAAATTAGAAATGTAAAAATTAAATCTGTGTAATCTGTGCTTTTATTTTCTCACTTTATAAAATTTTAACGTGCCTATTTGAAAACCAGATGGAAATTAAACATTGTGCTGTAATCTGTCATATTTACATGTGTGTGTGTGTGTGTGTGTGTGTGTGTGTGTGTGTGTGTGTGTGTGTTCATTAAAGGGATAGTTCACTATTTTTCACATAAATTTGTATAGAATCAGCGTCTTTAATCTGGTGCAAACACAGTTTTCCTGTGAGTCAAGTTCTGGTTCAGTTTTGGTCCCGGCAGGTTTCCTGTAGTCAACAAAATTCCACACATACTGTATCTTCTTGAAACTGTATGTGTTTGAATGAGTGATTCAGTTACATAACAGAACTTATTTGTGTAGGTTTTTATGTTATTTGACTGTAGATAATATTGTTCTGTATGTGGAACCTGAACTAAAATCTAATCTAAACTAAACTAAACTAAACTTCTACAGCCTTGACTGTGGAATCTTTGTAAATTCCTCCCAGGGAACCTTTGGCAGGTACTAGTGTTGCGCGGGCTACCCACTGGCCAGCGGAGTCGGGCGGGCTGGGTCGCAGTATTTATACATATTGCGGATGCGGGTGGGGCGGGTCAGGGACGATCAATACCCGCTGAGGTGTGTGTGTGTGTGTGTGTGTGTGTGTGTGTGTGTGTGTGTGTGTGTGTGCTCGGCTCGCGCATGTGCAAGCCCGTCAGTTCCTGTTTTGAATGCTTTTTTATCCCACCTTTTTGTTATTTGTTATTAGCGCCAAATCTCCCTGAACACTCAGAGATAAGAGTGAAAATGTCAGACTTGATCAGGGAGAAGATTAAAACAGGCGATGCGAAGATTGTACGGAAACGTTGTATGTGTTGGCTTTATAGAGTGATGATGTGGGTGGAGTCTATTTTATGTGCTGGAGTGCATATTGAGACGTTAGAAAGGAGGCAAAAATTATGCTTCATGACTTTTAACATTAGAAGAGCAAGGTAAAGATGCCGCGAATGTACTATGTGAGTTTAGAGCCAAATTTAAGCTCGCGGGTTGATAGCGGGCGGGTTGGGTTTATCGATACTTGACATCATGCGGGTTGGGCGGGGCGGGCCTAGCCACGTCTTGGGTTTGGGCGGGGCGGATTTCTGTAAAACCCCCTAACCGCGCATCACTAGCAGGTACCACTTGACCCCCAGGCCACATGTTTGAGACCCCTGGTGTATACTCACTTTTTCATATACCTTCTTTTTGCTCTCACAGTTGATGTGCATTGACATTAGAACCTTGAAATACACCTTTGAGGATACTAGGTCAAAGGTCACAATAAATATCCAAATGTAATTTTGGACATAACTTTTGAACTATTCATCTTATTCATCTGAAGCATCTGGGGATGATGGTAATAATTCTGATATTTTATGTCATTGTTTGATAATATCCAGAGCTGGTAAAAGTAAAAAAAAAAAAAAAAAAAAGTACAACTTGTCACTTATAATCAAATAAAAAGTCAAACTGCATTTTTTTTTGCCATGACTAAAATAATACTTATTTAACCCCAAAAATCCTAAACATTTTAAAAGTATCCAAAAATAAAGCCTTTAAAAGAAAGTTAGTGTGAAGATAATGTGTTTGATCAGGTTACAGTTACTGAGTTTAGTGGATATGGACAAAAATGTAGGAAAGATTAGGAGAAAAAAGTCACAATTACGATTAAAAAAAAAGTCATTACTATGAAATAAAAATGCATTGATGAGACAGAAATGCACAATTATGAGAAAAAGAGTCAAAATAATGAAATATATTATATAAAGAAATATAAATATAATATACATTTAAATAGTATAAAGTACATATATTTATATAAATGTAAATAGTATAAAGTACATATATTTATATAAATGTAAATAGTATAAAGTACAGATATTTATATAAATGTAAATAGTATAAAGTACAGATATTTATATAAATGTAAATAGTATAAAGTACATATATTCATATAAATGTAAATAGTATAAAGTACAAATATTTATATAAATGTAAATAGTATAAAGTACAGATATTTATATAAATGTAAATAGTATAAAGTACATATATTTATATAAATGTAAATAGTATAAAGTACATATATTTATATAAATGTAAATAGTATAAAGTACAGATATTTATATAAATGTAAATAGTATAAAGTACAGATATTTATATAAATGTAAATAGTATAAAGTACATATATTCATATAAATGTAAAGAGTATAAAGTACAAATATTTATATAAATGTAAATAGTATAAAGTACAGATATTTATATAAATGTAAATAGTATAAAGTACAGATATTTATATAAATGTAAATAGTATAAAGTACAGATATTTATATAAATGTAAATAGTATAAAGTACATATATTCATATAAATGTAAAGAGTATAAAGTACAAATATTTATATAAATGTAAATAGTATAAAGTACAGATATTTATATAAATGTAAAGAGTATAAAGTATAGATATTTATATAAATGTAAATAGTATAAAGTACAGATATTTATATAAATGTAAATAGTATAAAGTACAGATATTTATATAAATGTAAATAGTATAAAGTACAGTTTCTTTCTGTGTTCATGTGTTTGTTGTGTCAGATCTAGATGCTGCATACCCTCCCTTCGGTTACGCTGAACTCCCTCTGGACACTCTGCCTCTAGACCCTGACCTCCATGAACCCTACATCCCTGACATGACCTATGACCCCAGACAGGCCTACCCTGAACCACTCTAACAGGTAAACACACATACACACATGCTCTGGAGAACACAGCCACTTTATGTCCCCATTTGTTCAGTTGTTTCTGGATGTGTGTGTTAAACTAATACAACAGTAGTGTGTTTGTGTTTGACTGAAAACAGCTTCTATAAAAGTGTTCATATTTAATTGAACTTGTCTTTAATCCTTATTTGTAGCCTTTATGATTTTATTCAGGACTCAATTTTCTTTGCTTAATTCATGATTTATTAATTTTTTTTGCTTCTTCTTTTTGCTTCATGTAAGAATTTGTCTTTTTTTTACTTAATTTAAGATTTTTTTTGCAAGAATTTCTAAAATATTTTTTGCTTGATTCGAGATTTTTTCTTGGTTTATTATTATAATTTTTTGCTTAACTCAAGATATTTTTTTGTTAATTCAAGATATTTTTTTTGCTTTATAAATATTATTTTTTTTGCCTGATTCAAGAAGTTCTTGTTGCTTGATTTAAGACCTTTTGTGATATATCTTCAGTATATATATTTTTTCCTGAATGCAAGATTTTTTTCGAATTTTATTTATTAATTTTTTGCTTCATTTGATTTTTTTTTAATAATCTTGGTTACTTTTTGTCACACATCAGTTATAAAATAATAACTTTTCCTTATTTTTTTATTTTATTACAGGAGCACCCAGTGCTGGTGAAAAGAGGGAAAGAAAATAAACAAATGACTGGAAGATGAAAGGAATGGACGGAAAAAGAAGGAAGTGGAATCATGAAAAGGATCAGCTGTTCCAAATGAACGGAAAAAAATCACATTTTGGCAATCAAGAACTATTGAAGTGATTGCTTATTGAAAAGACATTTATTGTTTCTGTAAATGAAAAAAAGTCACTTTGTTATAATGTTTTACTGTGGGTTGGAAGATGGTGGGGTTTGGGGAGGGGGGGGTGGAGGTGTTGTTACACGGGTAACTTTTTGAAGCAATCAATCATATTAAGAAAAAAACGTCTTCAAATATCTGTTCAGGACGTGAAAGGACGTAGAAAAACAACATTAGTTTAGATTTTCACTCAAATTACAATTTGCACAAATGATCTGATGCCAGTTTTAAATATAAAAACAATAAAAATATAAATGTGACCAAGTGCATTAGTGTCATTTTTAGTCTAAATATGATCAGATTAAAATCAGACAGAATCACCTACAGAGGAACTGTTCATTATACACAATAATCTGACAGAAGAAATATGAACAAAATCATTTTTATTTGTTACTTTAGCAGATTTTTAATTAGTTTTTTCTTAATTTAATATTTTTAAAAATGTTGGGAGTTATTCAATATTTTTTTTGTTTTTTGCTTCATCCTAGATGTGTTTCTTTTTGCATTCAGGGCTTTTTTTTTTACTTCAAGATTTTTTTTTCTTAATTTGATATTTATTTATTTTTTGCTTTAACCATTTTTTCCTCATTGTAATTTTTTTTGTTTAATAATTGCTTTTTTATTTTATTTTTGCTTTATTTCAAATCTTTTTTTTTTTTTTTTGCTGTATTCAAGATTTATTTAAAATGTTTTCTTCAATCATAGATGTTTTTTTTCCCTTAATTTAAGAACAGGAAGTTAAACAGACCACACCAAACAATATTTATTCCTACATACGCAGTCATTTCAGGAATGTGATAACAGTTAGTTTCCATGTGCATTTGTCTTTTCTGTTTTCTAATGTTCAGGTTGATTAACTCATGGATCCAAACACACACTAACATCTATTTTTACAATAATGACTCACTACTGTAGAAGTGACTGTGCACAAGGAAATGTCATTTTAATTCTGTTCTATATGTACAAACCTTTATCAGAACAAGTCTGAACCACTCTGAATCCATATTTTATTCCCAGTGTTAATTTTACACTCTAAAAATATTCTTCTGAACAAGTGGGTTTGTCTCATTTATAGTTTAAATATATGATTAGATTAAAATCAGACAGAATCAGATACAGAGGGACCTTTCAGTCAGATAGAAAAACTGAATTATAGACAATAGATCTGGAAAGTTTTATTTGAGACATTTTACAAATATTGTTTTCACTTGTTCCAGATGGAATTTTTTAAATTTATTTATTTATTTTTGCCTAATTTAAGATTTTCTTGCTTAATTCCCTGTGTTTGCTTAATATTTTTGTTCAGTTCTATTGTCTATAATAATAATTAAACAAAAAAGTTTACAAAAAATAAATCGATTAACAAAAAAAATCTTGAATTAGGTAAAAACAATAAATAAAATACAATCTTAAATAAAGCAAAAAAAAATAATCTTGAAGCACAAATATACAAAATATAGATTTAAAAAAAAATTGCTTCGTTTTATTTTTTGCATAATTCAAGATGTTTTTTCTTAATTTGAGATTTAAAAAAAAACTTGAATATCTGCGTTTATTTTTTGCTTAATTCAACAGTATAATGCAAGATTTTTTTAGCTTAATTTTTTTTTTTTATTAATTCAAGAAAAAAGATCTACCAGTAGAAGCAGGTAAATGATCTTGTTCAGATTAGTTCCAGATCTATTGTCTATAAATCAGTTCTTCTATCTGACTGAACAGTTCCTTTGTATTTGATTCTGTCTGATTTTAAAGGACAACACTGCTTTGTTTTTGTTTTTTTTAAATCGGGCCTTAATAATGATATAATTTTAATTGCTCCACTCACCCATGTTACTTTTTAAAATTTTGAAGTATCCACAAATTGGCATACGAAAGTGGGCGGGTCAGTGACGTTCATGCGCTAAATCATTTATTTAGTTCAAATCAGTTCATATGTTCATATGTCCCATTTCAACTTTAAAACATAAATAATGTATCCTGAGAACAGATGTGATGTCATCTCTGTCCAGAGGCTTTAGCTTTAGCTTTAGCTTAGCTCCTTAGCACTCAGCAGTTGACAGTAAAAAGCTCAGAGCTCTGGTTTAATTATCGCTACAATGGTTGGAATGTGTGAATGTCCCCACAATGGACATATTAACAAAATAAATGATTTAGCGTCTGCCAGTCTGTGCATTTTTTGCTGTTTTGTTGATTTTTCTTCCAGACTCACATAGGTGAGTAGAACACTTCAGATGACATCATCATTAAGACCCCAATTGAAAAAAAAACAGCTTTGTCCTTTAGTCTGATCACATATTTGGACTAGAAATGAGACAAATCCATTTGGTCAGGTGTATATTTTTTATAGTGTATTCTATCAAAGAGTGTCCTGGTGAAAATAGTTCCCTATCATATTCAGATAAAGTATCACTGTGCTGAAGGAAGTTGTGTTGTTAGCATCAGCGCTAACCCCTGCTATTGCTCCAAATGCTACCCGTGTATCTGAGCCTCTGCAAATGTCTCCTACAGTAGATGTCTCCTACAGTAGATGTCTCCTACAGTAGACGTCTCCTACAGTAGATGTCTCCTACAGTAGACGTCTCCTACAATAGACGTCTCCTACAGTAGATGTCTCCTACAGTAGATGTCTCCTACAGTAGACGTCTCCTACAGTAGACGTCTCCTACAGTAGACGTCTCCTATAGTAGAGGTCTCCAATAGTAGATGTCTCCTACAGTAGATGTCTCCTATAGTAGATGTCTCCTACAGTAGACGTCTCCTACAATAGATGTCTCCTATAGTAGACATTTCCTACAGTAGACGTCTCCTATAGTAGATGTCTCCTACAGTAGAGAACTGCCGTGTCTCCTACAGTAGACGTCTCCTACAGTAGAGAGCTGCCGTGTCTCCTACTGTAGATGTCTCCTACAGTAGATGTCTCCTACAGTAGACATCTCCTACAGTAGATATCTTCTGAAGTAGACGTGTCCTACAGAAGACGTCTCCTACAGTAGATGTCTCCTACAGTAGACGTCTCCTACAGTAGATGTCTCCTACAGTAGATGTCTCCTACAGTAGACGTCTCCTACAGTAGATGTCTCCTACAGTAGACGTCACCTACAGTAGACGTCTCCTACAGTAGACGTCTCCTACAGTAGATGTCTCCTACAGTAGACGTCACCTACAGTAGATGTCTCCTACAGTAGATGTCTCCTACAGTAGACGTCTCCTACAGTAGATGTCTCCTACTGTAGATATCTTCTGAAGTAGACGTGTCCTACAGAAGACGTCTCTTACAGTAGAGAGCTGCCGTCTCTTCTACTATAGATGTCTCCTACAGTAGATGTCTCCTACAGTAGACGTCTTCTCTGTGTATTTGACCAGTGCACATGTCCCAGGGTGTCCATGTGTGCTCGTTGCATGGTAATATATCGTGTTCTTCATTGAATTCGTCTTCACCGTTACTGATGAGAAGACAGCACACGCAGAGTTTGAGACATTTTGGATCATGGGTCCAACTGGACTAAAAAAAACCCCCATCAGCCTCATTTTAATCACAAGGACGTTCAGCGTCTGCGTCCACAGGAAATGGATCAACAACTCTGCTCTTTAAAAAGAATATTAATGTGAACAAGTGTATTAGTGTCGTTTTTTGTCCAAATATGATCAGATTCCAGAAACACAAGATGAGATGTTAATTCCTGTGCTAGCACGTGCAAAGAACTGTTGGTGGATGGTAGTGGAGAAGATTGTTAGGAGAATTTGTGGGTACGCATCATCAGTAGTGTTCCTCTGGGTCACAGGGTGTTTCGGCCTTTACACTATACACCCTCTCCAGAGGCGGCCAGCTGTAGGTTTATCAGGCCTCAGCTTGCGTCCCAAGCCCAATTAGCCAGTTAAGTTGTTTGACTACTTGGCGGCCCAGGTGGGGTCGCTCCTCTTCAACCAGAGCCAGATTAAAATCAGACAGAATCAAAGACAGAGGAACTGGTTTATAGACAAACGATCTTAGGGGGACACACTTAGTTTCCCGAAATAGGACGGACAATAGGTTTACATCTTTGTCACTGTGGGTCAAAGGTAATTTCCAGTTTAATCAACTTGCTTCAGGATTTTATTTCAGTTTAAAATGAGATAAAACAGAAAACCACATCGTTATACGTTTTTTCATCTTGGTTTTGGAAAAAAATTATGAAGAAACAAGTTATGGTTTCATTGTCTTATCATTGGTTTTATTTTGAAAAATGAATGATAATTGATACAGGGGTTCACTTCTGTCACCAGTGAAAACAGCTCATATGAAGTCACAGGGTAATGGGTTTGTCGCTGACAAAATAATATTTAATATTTTAATAGTCGCCAGATTCAGCCCAAAAGTCGCTAAGTTTCTCGATGAGTTCTGAAATTAAATGAAATGAAAAAATGGAAAACAAGCAGTTTTTAATTTTTTGTTTTTTTGTTTAAATGAATAATGAAAAAAGCGGATAACGGACGTTTCCTGTCTTCGTTTTGGAAACAAATAATGAAGAAACAAGTTGTTTTTTCATTGTCTTATTTTTCGTTTTATTTTGAAAAATTAATGAACAAGTGATACATGGATTTTTTTTAGTACATTTTAATCATTTTAATATTCCTATATGTTTTATATAAAGCACCTTGAATTGTCCTGTACATGAAATGTGATATACAAACACATTTGTCTTGGCTTAGTTAATCAATTGCTTCAATTATTTAAAATTGATGAACTTAAAAAAATAACATTTTCCAGAACTTAAAATGTAGCTGCTTATGAAAGTATACTTAAATTAAAACTTCACTTATTCTAAGGTTCTGTCGGTTCTACTGGGAGGACACTTGGACATGTGGACAGACAGAGCTGGGACTTGAACCTCTGACCCACTCTACCAACTGAACCACAGCCACTGAATACAACTGTGTTTTGTGATTGTAATTTTTTTTTAGGTTATTTGGAGTCTAATACATCAGTTAGTTTTATTTTTTTCAATCATCCTTATTTGAAACAATATAAATAACAGAACAATATCATTCTCAGCATTAAATTAATTAATTCCACTCAGTTGAACCTCATATGTTGTTATGTTCACTTATGTTCCCCTTAATAAAAAAAAAGTATTAGTAGGAAGTACTTAAATAGAAGAACATGTTACAGTAAGTAGAAGTATTATTTCAGAAACAACTGAATATATTTAGGGCGCCATGGTGGTGCAGTGGTTAGCACTCGTGCCTCACAGCAAGAAGGACCCTGGTTCAAATCCCGTACCAGATCTTTCAGTGTGGAGTTTGCGTGTCCGCGTGGGTTTTTTGCCAGGCACTCCGATTTCCTCCTACCATCCAAACACATGCACTGATAGGTTAATTGGTTAATCTAAAATTGGCCATAGGTGTGAATGTGAGAGTGATTGTTTGTCTATATATGTTCAGCCCTGCAATGAACTGGCGTCTCATACAGGGTGTACTCCGCTTTGTATGTATTATAATTATTTTATTTAATAATAAAGAAAATGTTTCAATCAACAAACATCGTTCAAACAATGTGAATAACACGAAACAAATGAAAGAATTTTTTTTTTCCTAATTTTAATAATTATGCTTTTGTTTATCATTTCCACATGTTCATTAGAACTTACAGATCACAGTGGATTTACAAATATTTAAACATTTAATCAGGCAGATGATTCTTAAAATTGCACTGACATTGAATGAAAACACAGCTCTTCATATATTTGTTCAAGATTATTCAAATATTTTGTGAAATTCTACTTTGTTTTAGTGTAAATATGTGAAAATATTTACTTTCACTTTTGTGATTATTTAGAGATTATTATGGTGGTATTTTACTGGTTCTGACCCACTTCAGACTGCATTGATCTGAATGTGGAACATGAACTAAAATTATTAATATCTTAATGTCTACTTTTGCATTTCACAAATTCATCCCAAGGGCCGCATTGAACCCTTTGGCGGGCCAGATTTGGCCCCCGAGCCTTATGTTTGACACCTCTGCTTTAAATATTTAACACACAGGGGATCTCCTACCCTACCTTTATTTTTTTTTTTTTTTTGCCTAATTCAAGATATTTTTGCTTAATTAAAGACAAAATAAAAAATAAAATAATCTGCCAACAGGTAAAATGACCTTGTTCAGATTTCAGGCACATGGTCCAGACATTAAACAGACCAGGGGGATCTGACACCGTCTACTTCCTGGAGCACCTCCTCTTTTTGCATTCTTTCGTATGGGATGAAAATGAAGTGACGCTGGTTCAACATGTCAATCAAAGGACGACGTTGTGCAAAGGTTTTAGGCAGATGTTAGATTTAAATGACTTCTTCTATCTGACTGTAAAGATTCCAGATTTTAAAGAACATGTTTAAGTTCATGCACCGTGAAAAACTTATGTTGGGAGGGGGCTCCATAAAACTCAGAATAAAAAACAGTTCATAAATAACAATACTAAAACTTTATAAAATAATAATAAAAAAAGTTTAAAAGACCAAGGTACAAAGAAGCCACATCATAAAAATAAATACATTTAATAAATAAATAAATAAATAAATAAAAGTTCCTCTGTCTGTGATTCTGTCTGATTTTAATCTGATCACATATTTGGAATAAAAATGACGCTAATACACTTGTTCAGATTGTTCTTTTTTTGCAGACTTTGACGGTACATCCCATCATGCTCCAGTACAGATGTCCAGATGTCCAGATGTCAAAGGGAAAAGGACAAATGCTCTGTAATCGCCATGGTAACGTGGACATGGACGTCTTTGGAATCCTGCAGGGACGTACGCGGCAGTACCGACTTTGTGTTTGGACAGAAAAACCACCTCCTTTTGTACTTGAGTAAATATAGCTGCGAGTTCTTTAAGGTTCTTTAAGGTTCTGTAAGGTTCTGTAAGGTTCTCTAAGGTTCTTTAAGGTTCTTTAAGGTTCTTTAAGGTTCTTTAAGGTTCTCTAAGGTTCTCTAAGGTTCCTGCATGTGACCGACAGATCAGCTGCAGCTTCTACACTGTAAAAAACAACATCTGAACAAGTGGATTAGTGTCATTTTTAGCCCAAATATGGGATCAGAACTTTTCAGTCAGGGTCTGCACTGGGTCAAAGACGGTACTAACAGAATCTAATATGGCGGCTACAGAGTCATCATTCATTCATCACCTATCGATCAAATTGATCGATAGGCAATGATCAAAATCTGAAACCTACGAGGCCTTTGATGTATTTGATATGAGCTGAAAACTTAGATATGCTGAAAGAAATGAATATTATTGGATGCAAAACTGAATGGTGAAAAATAAAAGCCATTATTACATTCATATATTTGATGTATTTGGCAAAAGTAATATATTATATAATGTAGGGTTACAAGACAAGAAACAATATAAGTTTGTTTTATCATATATTAGTGTCATTATATTCTATATATTTGGCTTAGAGTCATTTTTCATTGTTGTTATGATGTAATCACAGTTTATTTTCCAGTTACTGCTAATGCTTTTTATTGATAGAACACAGAATTTATTTACTTTTGGTTGTTTTAAAATGAAGCTAAATAGATAGAAAATAATTCTGAAGTGTATCGACGGGCGCCATGTTGGATTCTGTAACTTCTGTCCTGATTCCGTCTATGATATTGTGCCGACCGATTGATTTATAGACAATAGACTAATCTGATTGAAGAAGTCTGAACAAAATAATTTTGTCTACTTCTAATGGAGGATTTTTTAAATGTTAAATGAATTATTGAATAATGAATAATATGAATATGAATAATTAAATGCAAAAATGAAACAAATGTTGATGATTATGCAAAAACATCTCAAATTAAGAAAACGTTTTGAATTACACAAAAAATTAAGAAACAAAAATTGCACCAAAAAATGGAATGTCTTGAATTGCACAAAAAACTGAATTAAGCAAAAAGAAAAATCTTGAACCAAGTAAAGTGAATTTTAATAGACTTAAAATTAAAAAACTTAAATGAACACCTTGTTCAATAAATTTTTCCTTAATAATAATAATAATAATAATAATAATAATAATAATAATAATAATAATAATAATAATAATAATAATAATAATAATAATAATAATAATAATAATTCAAGATTTTCTTGCTTATTTCAATATTTTTTTAATTAAAGATTTTTTTGCTTGAGACATTTTGTTTTTAATTCAAGATTTTTTATTTCAAGAAAAACTAAATCCTCCAGTAAAGGTAAAATGATCTTGTTCACATCACTTCCAGATCTATTGTTTATAAATCAGTTCTTCTATGTGACTGAACAGTTCCTCTGTAGGTGATTCTGTCTGATTTGAATCTGATCATATTTTTTCCACTTGTTCATGTGTCATGTTTTAAAGTGTTCCAGTGTTCTGCTGCTGTTGCCAGCATGTATTATCACATTCAGTGTGTAAGTGTCAACAGCCCTTTTTTCCATCCCATAATGTTCCAGTGTGGTCATGGACAGAGTATTGTTGTCCATAGTGTTTGTATTGGTAGGCTGCTGTTAGATCCAGTCCATGTGCACTGTTGACTGAAGCACAACTCTAACTCATTCACCACAGCTGTTCCAGCTCAAACACTCATTAAAGTCTATTCTTTTTCAACACTGTCTCTACACCTGTGTTTTTGTCTGGACAGAAAAACCCTCCAACAGCCCTACGAAGAAAAAAAACAAAACAAAACAGTAACTGCATTTTTTTGGCGGAAAGTTGTTAGTTGTGTTTTTTTTACAACATTCAAATCATTCTTTGTCATGTAATAAAATATCTCATCTCAAATGTCTGTCGTTTGTACAGTAACTGCAAAAAGTACAAGTAAAACAAAACAAAAAGACAGTAAAGACCATTACTGTGTTCTTACCAATGTCCATGTAGGACCCTGCAATCACTGTATTAGACTGAAACACATGATGGAATTAATGTATTTACTGCAGTATAAAGTGAACTGTTCAAATATAAGGTGCATTAAGTGAAGTAAGCGTTCTGCATTTAAATAGTTCTTTTCCACCGTCATGGTGCTCAAAGAGCTTTACATTAGCCTCACATCCACCCATATACCAGTAGGTTCAGTGTCTTGCCCAAGGACACTTCGACA
The DNA here is from genome assembly GCA_020466265.1 of Siphamia tubifer. Classification (NCBI taxonomy): domain Eukaryota; kingdom Metazoa; phylum Chordata; class Actinopteri; order Kurtiformes; family Apogonidae; genus Siphamia; species Siphamia tubifer. Next base: position 7,066,830 of record CM035790.1, read on the forward strand.
CTCAAACCACCAACCTCTCAGGCATTGGGCGACCCACTCTACCAACTGAGCCAATGCAGACAAAGTCCAAATTATGAGATAAAAAGTCAAAATGATGAGATAAAAAGCCAAAATTATGAGATAAAAAGCCAAATTATGAGATAAAAAGCAAAAATTATGAGATAAAAATCCAAAATTATGAGATAAAAATCCAAAATCATGAGATAAAAACCCAAAATTATGAGATAGAAAGTCAAAATTGTGAGATAAAAGGCAAAAATCATGAGATAAAAAGCCAAAATTATGAGATAAAAATCCAAAATTATGAGATAAAAAGTCCAAATTATGAGATAAAAAGCCAAAATCATGAGATAAAAATCCAAAATTATGAAATAAAAAGCCAAAATCATGAGATAAAAAGCAAAGATTATGAGATAAAAAGTCCAAATCATGACATAAAAAGCAAAAGTTATGATGATTAAAATGATCAGATAAAAACTTCCCAGTCACTCAGCACTACCAGAATGAATCCATACTGTATATAAGGTGCACTGTGGTATTTGTAGATCTAGGTAATATAGAATAACAATACTGCCTCATGTTCAATAATCTACCTACTGTTGTCCAGCCCCAGTAGGGGGGGGGTTATTTCAGAGAACTTTAAGGAAATTTTTCAGTTTGGTGTTCTGTGCACTTACTGCCTCTTTACTTTGTAGAACAGTATTACACTCATTTACTTCTATTCACTTTTATCTACAACCTTAAACTGTAAAAATATAAATGTGAACAAGTGGATTAGTGTCATTTTTAGTCTAAACATGTGATCAGATTAAAATCAGTCAGATAGAAAAACTGATTTATAGATCTGGAAATACAGTAATATGACTGAATAAATCTGAACAAGACCATTTACCTGCTTCTACTGGTAGATTTTTTTCTTGAATTAAGCAAAAAAAAAGAATTAAGCAAAAAAAAAAAAGTCTTGCTTTATACAATATTAAAAATCACAAATTAAGAAAAAAACATCTTGAATTATGAAAAAAACAAAGTGACTTTTTTTTTATTGTGGTTTATTTATTGATTTTACTTAAACATCTTTTTTTGGGTTAATCGATTTATTTATTTACTTTTTTGCTTAATTAATTTAATTTTATTCAGGGTTTTTTGCTTAACTGAAGCAAAGCAGGTAGAATTATCAGATTAGTTCCAGATCTATTGTCTATAAATCAGTTCTTCTATCTGACTGAAAAGTTCCTCTTTTAAGTGTGTGTGTGTGTGTGTTGTTTGGTTTCTTTGAATTTTAATGATGACTCCATTGACAATTTCCACATGAACTTTTAACGTTCACCCAGGACTCATTCCATTCATGTTGGCATTAACTTTACAGTCGTAATAAAAACAGACCTTGGCCTGAATGCTCGACTTCTGAGTGACACAAATACAGCTTCTTTTTTTTCTCCCCTTGAACCCATCTGCTCTGTTAGTGAGGAAGACGACATCGACGACATGAATGAAAATATAATTCAAACAAAGATGAAGAGGTGATTATATGGAAAATTAACATTTAATAAAAGGAATGAAGTAACATAATAGACATTGATTTAGACTCTATATGATAAAGTACTAACATAAGTAGGATTGTTCTGGTAAATATACATCTACTTTTCATATATAGCCGTAGCTGTAGCTGTAATATATACAGTATATATATACTGTATATATTACAGCTACAAAACATTTTAAAAATGTAAAGGAGGAATTTAGGAGTTTAAAAAGAGGAAAAACTGTCTAATGACGCCCTCTGCTGGTTCTGTTTATTTTTTATTCCATTAACAATTGTATTATGTGACTATATATTATGTTATTATAATATAATTAGGAATTATATTGATTTTGTTGCAGGTAATTTTTACTCGTACTGTATAATTCCACTCAAAACAGTAAAAAAACAACAACAAAAATCTAGTTAAACCAACAACTTTATTTTAGATGACATAAACATTTAGAAAAGATACAATGATATCTAATATTTTCCACCTGAAATGTGATTATTTTCCAAGTTTGCCAGGGGCGTGGCTACAAGGGGGCTGGGGGGGCACAAGTCCTGCCCCCCTGACAAATGCCCTGTCCATCCAAAGAAAACACATTAACATAAGCTGCTGTCAAGGTTCTGTGGTATCTGGTCCATACTAGATCATTTTACATTGGGTTATTTATGGGTTTTGGGTTATTTATGGGTATTTATTTTTATTGTTTGTATTGCATGAATTTTAGACATGGATGCTCCAACAAAGTTTTGTTGACAATGACAATAAATATTCTGGATCTGGATCTGGATCTCTGTTAGCGTCTTGTATTGCTGGTAGTCATTTATTTAAAAAAAAAAAAACAACATATCTGCAAAGTTATAGCTTTAATTATGTGTAATCGAATGAGAGAATGTTTTAGGTCTGTCTAAAAAAAAAGACCAAACAGGTGGTCTGCACTACCTTTGATCTGACCCAAATGGAACAACATTAACCCTTTGATCTGACCCAAATGGAACAATATTAACCCTTTGATCTGACCCAAATGGAACAATATTAACCCTTTGATCTGACCCAAATGGAACAATATTAACCCTATGATCTGACCCAAATGGAACAGATCCATTTGATCTGACCCAAATGGAACAATATTAACCCTTTGATCTGACCCAAATGGAACAGGTCCATTTGATCTGACCCAAATGGAACAATATTAACCCTTTGATCTGACCCAAATGGAACAACATTAACCCTTTGATCTGACCCAAATGGAACAACATTAACCCTTTGATCTGACCCAAATGGAACAACATTAACCCTTTGATCTGACCCAAATGGAACAACATTAACCCTTTGATCTGACCCAAATGGAACAATATTAACCCTTTGATCTGACCCAAATGGAACAACATTAACCCTTTGATCTGACCCATATGGAACAACATTAACCCTATGATCTGACCCAAATGGAACAATATTAACCCTATGATCTGACCCAAATGGAACAACATTAACCCTTTGATCTGACCCAAATGGAACAACATTAACTCTTTGATCTGACCCAAATGAAACAACATTAACCCTTTGATCTGACCCAAATGGAACAACATTAACCCTTTGATCTGACCCAAATGGAACAACATTAACCCTTTGATCTGACCCAAATGGAACAACATTAACCCTATGATCTGACCCAAATGGAACAACATTAACCTTTTGTAGATTCCCAGAGGTACTACAGATGCCAGTTTCCTCACATATCAACCAGTTTTGTGTTGAATAAACACAGTTTTTCTGCAGGTGAAGAAGGAAACGTCAGGTTTTCACACAATTTATGGTGAATGACAAGTTCTTTCTTCAAGCAAAACAACATTTGTTGTTTCAAATTAAGCTGCTTACATTGGGTGTTTAGTAAAGGTGGGTCATTTTGACCCGAAGGACACAAGGTGAATATGATGACGACAGGAGGGTTAGGAACTATTTTTTTTTAAAGCTTTTCCATCTTTACAAACACATTTAGTTTTATTTGTCATTCTTTTCTGTTTCTTTACACCTGTATCAACTGGATCCTCCTCCATTTAACTTTTCAGTCCACATTTCCTGATTAAAATACAATCAAAATAATAATAACTGGGCAATCAAAATAAAATATATCATAGTTTATTTAAGTTCTGAACAGCTCATTATCCACATGTGTGTTCAGATTTCATTCACCAATTCATGACCCTAGATAAAGAAAAGTCATAAAGTTTCACAAACAAAGAAAGGATAACTAATGCTTTGGTTAAATTAATATAATACAAGGGTTGATTTTTTTTTTATTTGCACATCATATCCTCCTGAAACTAAGAAAAGTGACATTTTCTTTTTTTTACATTGAATAAACAATTATCAAAAATGAAGAAGAAGCATAATGCAACAGTTTTTTCAGATGTATTTTGAAGATTATTTGTATTTATCTATTATTGTTAATGGAATGCTCTTTGTATTGGAAAGTATTTTTGAAGTAAAATTGTGATGGCAAATAAATTAAGAAATTACATAATTATTATAAACATTATGCAAGTGTAGATGGTAGACAAAAAATGTTTTGGTGAAAATCCCCAAAGGAAACAAACAGAACACAAGGAGGAGTTAAATTACTATATATAACTGAAATAATGATATAAAGAAAAAACTATTGACTATTTGTCAAATACAAATCATACGACAAATTACAGCCGTAAAATTTGATTTTTAGTAGTTTTAAATGGGAAATATCCATCCATTTTTCATATATATTACAGCTACAACACATTTAAAAAATGAAAAGGAGCAATTTAGGAAGTGACAGGGAAGGAAAAAGAGGAAAAGTTGAACACTGGAGCCCTCTGCTGGTTCTGTTCACTTTTAATTCCATCACAGATTGTTCAGTTTCCTATTGGTGACAATTAAATATTAATTAAATATAAATAACACTCTGACAGAAAATATACTTTATTTTTGTAAACAGAAGAAACAATAATGATGCTTCTTCAACACAATTGAATAATAAATATATCCATAATAAATGGATTAAATTAACCTTTAAAGATACAATGCTGCTTTTGTGGCAGTTCCCAAATTAAGTTTGATTAACTGACATTTTTATTTCAAACATGTTGACAAAGAAATGAAAACATAATCAATCAACAAAACATCAATATGAATACACTAAAAGAAAAAATAAATAAATATGGGTATCACTTTACATTACATTTGTAACTGCGTATTACAAGTAATGGATCTGTAATAAGGTGGTAATTCTTCAATGAGGCTCAAAAAAGGTAAAGAGGAAAAGTTTCTACAAACTACAGATGCTATGAAGTTTCATTTCTAATTGGAGTTAATAATAGTGTTTGTATTCTGCCTTAGAACACTGAAGCATCTGAAACCCATGAAAACATGTCTGTAAAATATACAGTTTGTGCTTAAACCAGGGAAAAGCAGACAGTAACCATGGTAACCAATAATGGTTAAGTAGCCTGTTCAACTTAGTTATTATAAGTCAATGTAACGCTAGCAGTAGCAGCTATGTTAGCATAACAGTAAGCTAGTGTGTTAAAGAAAGGTGGAACAACAAACACATTTCATACAATGTCCATATCTTGTCACAAATCTCATCAAAATTATCATAGAATTACCACCTTATTAAATGTTCTCCACTTCTATAGTTGTTCCACCTTCAATGGTTCAAAGCTCTTTACATTAGCCTCACATTCACCCATTCACACACACTCATACACCAGTAAGTTTTTAAGGTTCTGTCAGTCCTACTGGGAGACTAAGGCAGGGTTCAGTGTCTTTGCCCAACGACATGGGGACAGCCAGAGCCGGTGTGCAAACTGCTAACCCTGAACACTGACACTGACTAACACTGAATGATCTGCTCTACCAACTGAGCCACAACCGCCACGTGAGGCAATATTAGTGAGCTGTTATTTGTAAGAAGTGGTTACAAAGACATTATTACCATGAAATTACATCAAAATGACCATAGGGTTATTACCTTAGTAGCGATCTGCTATGTAATGTATTACTACACACACACACACACATATATATATATATGTGTGTGTGTGTGTGTGTGTGTGTGTGTGTGTATAGCCTACAGCCTACTCCTGGTCTATAAAGCACTAAATGGCCTTGGACCCAAATACATCCTAGACCTACTGGATCCCTATGAAGCATCCAGAGCCCTGAGGTCATAGGTCATCAGGAACAGGTTTAAATGGTAAATGGACTGCATTTCTATAGCACTTTTCCACCTTCATGGTGCTCAAAGCGCTTTACATTAGCCTCTCATTCACCCATTCACACACACACACTCATACACCAGTAGGTTTCTAAGGTCTACGGTAAGTCCTACTGGGAGCCGAAGTCAGGATTCAGTGTCTTGCCCAAGGACACTTCGACATGTGGACAGCCAGAGCCAGGACGCGAACCGCCAACCTCTCGGTCATTGGGCGACCCACTCTACCACTGAACCAAAGATAAGAACGAAACAAAGTGAGGCATCATTCTGTTACTCTGCTCCTCAACTGTGGAACAAACTACCTGGATACCTGAGGTCTGCTCAAACTGTCAGTTCATTTAAATCAGGCCTGAAAACATTATTGTTCACTGGAGCTTTTACTTAGATTATTATTTGCTTTAAAATGTTTTTATGTCTTGATTTTAATTGTCTTTTAATGCATCTTTATCATTTAAATTTTCTTCTGTTTCTGTTTTTGTGTAAAGCACCTTGATTTGTCCTGTACATGAAATGTGCTATACAAATAAATGTGCCTTGCCTTGCCTTACAGGGTTTCTACCAGTGTATTATAAACCTGGCGGGCCGCATGGGTTTACCCCCCCCCCCAGGCTAAAAACGTCACTTTTTTATTTTTTAAATTAAATACACGTTAGAACTAGTGACACTAAAGATGCTATTTAGAGCTTCTAACTGTAGTTTCATCTGGTTTTTGGGGTATGAGCACATGTAAACTTAAAGGAAATGTGAGTGGGTAGCAATGAAACCATGGATCAACAACCAGTTTGTTTTATTTTGAAGGAGCTTTATATCCAGCCATAGATGTCAATGACCAGCACTGACAGTGTGTGTTTTAGCCAAAAATAAAGCCTTTAAAAGTCCATTCTGAGTGGATGAAGTGTTTAATCATGAGGCGGGTTATGGGTCTAATGTACAGTATGTGGGTATGGGTTTGTGAAGTGGACCGTATAGGACTCTGTAACCCCAGTACTGTCACATGACTGTCAGTTCACCTGTAGTAGACCTCCTGTTGATGGTAAGTCAGTCTGAATAAGTCCTGTTTTATTGTTTACTTGACTTTAGCTTAAATTAGATGCTACTTTGCTAGCGCTAAATGTCAGGCAGACGAGTCTCATTAGTTCTTTTCAAAAGCCCAATAAATGTAATGAACTAAAAAACATAGTGAAAACAGGACTAATATGGTGGAAGATGATGATTATGACCCATAATAACTACAGTTAAACAGCGAGAGTCAGAAGAGACATGCTCTGATTGGCTCACTGGTCCATGTGACTACAGTACACACTTCCATACAGTTAATGAACAGAATAGAATATTTTATTGTTTGTGACAGAAATTCACCTTTGACATGACTCACAGCACATTTTAACCTTGGCCCAGGAATAAGGAATTATATCTTCAAAAGGTTTCAAACAAAACTTTCTAAACCTCAAATGAATAAATCTGATTTAAGCAAAAAAAATAAAAAATTTAAATTACTTAATAAATAAATAAATAAATAAAACAGAAAATCTCACTCATAATGTATTTTTTTTCATAGTTTCCACTGCTTCATTCTCTCTCTTTTGGTTTCATTTCTCAGTGTTTTAGTTTGATACCAGTTTTTTTTTTTTCTTATTCTTCGGACACAAATCTCACGTGGGCGGTTTCTACGAGGAGCACATTCCTATTGGCTGTTGAGTTTTTGAATACTACAGCTGTAAACCAGATGGCATAGGACTTACAATCACGTATTGCATTGTGGGACATGGTGGCCATATTGGGAGCCTCACAGTGTAAATAAAATCACTATGGAATCATTATAAACACACTGGACTATAAGTGCATTAAGTGAAACATAACAGTCAGACAAGTCAGTCAGTCAAACTTTATTAAACATCTTCACAATAATTATCACCTTTGTTCAAACATTAATGAGTACATTCACAATAACTGCCCAAATTGTTCAGTTATAACATGTAACTTATTCAGTTCAGTCCTTATACACACATTGTAATATTACAGTGAAGTGCAGTGTATTTTACTCCACTCCACGCTGCTTCCAAATCACTAAACACAACCAGAATTAATCCATAAATTAAAAAAAATACTCTGGATTATAAGATACACTGTTGGTTTTTGAGAAAATCAGACTTTTAAGTGCGTCTTATAGTCTGGAAAATATGGTATGTATGTATGTGTTCAGACTGAAGGTGAAGGACCAGCATTCAATGTATGCAGATGACACACACACACACACACACATAATACCATCCAAGGACTTTTCCTGACCTGTTTCCTCCCCACCATTATACTCGGTGTGAATTATAGCCGCTGCTTCTGATGCCAAAATGGAAAAGTGCCAGAACTGTAGTAATCCTGTTTCTGAGAGTGAAAGAGAAAGTAAAAGCTCAGACCAGTGGTGGAAAACACTTTCCATCTACTTCTGTAGCTCAGTGGTAAGATGGTCTCCTGGTTCAAGGGCAAGGGTTCAAGTCCTATGTTAGCTGTTAACATTTTTAAAGTCCACCCTCCACAACAGACAGATAAAACCTCGAGCATGACTCTGTCTCTGCTGTTGTTTCAATAGTTCAGTTTGTTGAAACCCTGGTAAGTTTCCACATGGTGGGAACGTATGGGGCTGTAGTTTCTAGGTGCAGCACAGGGGGCACAAGATGGCGGACGCTGAGCAATGCTAGCAGAGCAAGTTGGTAGTGTAGCACGGTGGTCCCCAACCACCGGGCCATGGACCAATTGGTACTGAGTCGCCGGCTGCCAAATAAAGAATTAATTATTTCTCTTGTATTCATTATTTGAATCTGAACCATCTTTTATTTTGAAAAATGAGCAGATTCTCTGGGTTACATTGACCACACTTGAACGCCAAAAAAATAACTTACGTGTTAGCAAAATATGTAAAAAACAGACGTCTTTGGAAAGATTCTTTCCAAAAGACGTCTGTGAAGAGACAGAAGAGTCTTCAACCTCCAAGAAAAAGACAGCTTTTAACCGACAACCCCAGGAGTTGTACTTCAAATATGGATTTATTGTGATAGGGGTTTTACCACAGACCAAGCCCACTCTGTATAATTTGAGGTAACCGATATAAACAATGTACATACTACATAAAACTCTAGCCCTAACCCTCAGTCAGCATGAAATAACCTGGAAAATGAATGCGGGTCATTTTTGACCCATGTTCTGCATTAGAAGGGGTGTGGATATGTTGTGTATCAATGTGAAACACATTTTGCAATAATAGTTCATTTTGTAAGAAACGTCCAAAATCTAAGAACCTTTTCATTTCATTGTAATAAACTGTTCCATCTTGTTATAACTTTTACGGCATTATGTCATAAGTTCTAAAATTTTGAGAAAATAACAAAAATTGCAAATACATTTTGTAATGTTTTCAAAATGTAATAATTTTTGACATAATGTTTTCTGTTGTTAAAGTAGATATGCTGCTGCCTTTTCCTTTTGTCAATTAGTAATCAATGTGATCGATTAGTGATCGATATTGAAGGTAACGCCGTGGCTGCATGACCTGATCAGCCTGGAAGGGGTTGGTCAAACTGAAATCTCATTTTGTGTTCATTGGATGAAAATGACAAATAAAGGTTATTGATCTGGATTGATTGAAATGGGTTGGACCAGTTTATTACAACCTGCACCATCATTACATAATGCAGCTCAATATTTATTTATTTCAATTCTCTGCTCAATTTTTATTATTGTAACTTCACATTTAAAATTTCAGTTTGTTATCCTGGTTTTTATACCAGATTGTTTTTATTTTCTTCATTTTCTTTCATTGAGTTTTATTGGAACGTGTTTTTATTTATTTGATTTTATGATTTTTTTTTCTCCCCATTTTAATCATTTTATTTGTTGTATCCTTTTGCTTCTCCTTGCTGCTTTACTGATTAATGATGGAACACTGAGCACTTTTCGTCTTGACACTTCTGCCGAACAGGTTCAATGTGTTTTTTGTCATAATGCCAGATGCAATTACTCTATGAAACAAATCTACTCATCGGTATAAATAAAATAACTTTGAAACTTGTAATGCATAAACTGAGAGAGTTTTTTTTTAATTGTACTGGTTATTCTAGAGAAATTTCAAGATGTTCATGTTATTCAGATTTTTATTGAAACTTTGTAGATGTAAACTTTATTATAATTTAATTGAACTTTTTCACTGTTATCCTTGAACCTTCCTTTGGTTTTTGAAGGAGCATCCACGTCACACTTCTGGAATAAAATGTATTACATTTTACAACATGTGTATTACTGATAAAGAAAACTTTAGCTGGTTTTGTTCATTTTGTTGATTTTTTTTAAAACTGTGGAACTGCTAAAGTCTCAGGAGTTAAAGGGTTAATCTGTTTCTAATGATATATTTAAGTAATATCTGTCTAAACAAATAACTTAACAGAAAATTGGAGTTGAACACATAAATAGAAAGGAGAAAAATGAAAAAATGGAGGAAAGAAAGAAAAAGAAGTAACGAAAAAGGAAATAAAAGATAAAAAACAAGAGAAAAAGGAAGGAGAAAAAAGGAAAGAGTAAACAATTTAGAAACAAATAAGAGCAAAGGGGAAATAAAAAAGAAAAGAAGAAAAAAACAGTAAAATAGAAAAACAAGAGGAAAAAGAAAGGAGAAAAAATATTTAAAAAGGGGGAAGTAACAAAAAAGAAAAGTTAAAAAGATAGGATAAACAAAAGAAAAGAGGAAAACATATTAGGTGTATATTTGGTCATATTTATTTGTTTAACTGTCACTATTTATTTATATTTTCTAATTGAAATTTATGTAGATTTTCTGACATTTTTTTAATCATTTCACAGAGAACAAAACATCAGGATTGGCTCTAAATATTGCTGGCCTGTATCAGTCATTGGCTAAGGCTGATGTAATAATAATAATAATAATAATAATAATAATAATAATAATAATAATAATAATAATAATAATAATAATAATAATAATAATAATAATAATAATAATAATAACCTTCCCTAAAATTTTCATCAAAATCCTTTTTGAGTAATCTTCTACACAATCAAATAAACAAACAAACCAATGACGGCAAAAACATAACTTAATTATTTTTAATACTGTACTAGTGGATCACACAGATCTACAAGTCAAATGCTTCTGGAATAAAACTAATGAAATGTTCTCACATGTGTGCTAGTGATAAAGAAAACTCAAGTCTTAAATGTTGGTTGGATCAAGTTTCCAAGATAAGTCTGGGGTCAAAATGTCACATTTTAGAATAAACAAGAGAATAGGATTTAGTCCAAAGGAATATTGGTGTCAGATCTACCAGTTCTACCAGATCTACTACAAACACTTGTCTGCACATTATGATCCATTCACTTTACAGGTTCTTTCTAGAATATTTATTATTGTATTATTTATGTATACATGTTCATAAACCAACATATATGTGGAATAACACACCATCATATATATTAAAACATGAACTAACCAGAACTAAAGTCATTTGTTTTGTGATTCATCTGATTAAAGTATGTAAGATTTAATGTGTGAAGAAGATACTTTCTTAAAAAAAAAAAAAAAAAAAAAAGAACAAGTAAAGCAGTGTTATGAAGGGAAGGTCAAAGATGGAATATTTGTAATAATACATTTAACCACTAGATGGTGGTACAGCCCTGCATATGACAGGAACTCTACCCACAGTCTGTGATCTGTATTGGATAGAATTGCAGATGGTGCATGTGATGATATAAAAAATATTACTGTGAGTGAGAATGAAGCGAAGGGTGGGTGAGAAAAAAACTACTGAACACGTTCAAGATCCTCCTTCTGTGTCTGTAATGATGCTCTTCTGGGGTGCTGGGGGTCGGACTGGTGGGCTGAAGGTGGATTTGACTAAAACTTGCTGTAAGCTTGGGGGAGGGTTGTAAGATGAAATTATCCTGATATGTTGGGTTAAGAAAGTAATTGTGTTTTTTTTTACATCATGGAGTGAAGTGATTCGATGAGAGAATATGGAAGGAGGGTGGGATAGAGGGGGTGGAGCCTGCAGTGTGGCTAGGAGGTGCACCCTATTGTGTGTTGTTAGGGTCAGGGAATGGATTAGAGTTAGGGAATGGGTTTGGGTATGGGTTGGGCTCAAGGTTAGGGGTGTCTGCACTGGCCCCCTAAAAATCTGATGGGTGGCAGTGAGGAACAGTCGAGTGGAGCTGACGGACCTGGTTCTGTCAGTCCTACTGGGAGACTAAGTCAGGGTTCAGTGTCTTTGTCCAAGGACACTTTGACATATGGACAGCCAGAGCCGGGACACGAACTGCCAACCTTTCGGTCATTGGACGACCCGCTCTAGAAACTGAACCACAGTCGCCCTGTTCTTCGGTATATATTATTATCTTTGAAATAAAGCTTTAAAAATACTTGCAGCATAGTGTAAGTAGCACAACCTGGTACTCGACACAAGGAAGATAAAAGACATGCTTGTGGACCTCAGTTGGTCCAGGCAGCTCCCCCAATCAGCCCTCTGTGACCTGGGGCACTAACAAGGCCTCAGGAAAGACTCAGCAGCACCTGGATTACACTGCTTTACAATATTTTTTTAGAGTATCTGCTTCAGACATTAAATGTGTTAAAACTTACATATTTTAATCAGGTGAAAACAAATGACTTTAGTGCTGGTTAGTTCATGTTTTAATATATATGATGGTGTGTTATTCCACATATATGCTGGTTTATGTACATTTATACAGAAAAGTTGTGAGTAAGACTTAACACCACGAGGCATCAAGTACAAAAACACTCAAGGTTTCTGCGTTTGTTTGGTCTGGAAGACAGTTCTATTCACAACAGAACTGAACCAAACCAGAGTCCATTTGAAAACTTGGAAAGTCTCTGTCATATTGTTTGATCTGAATCATAGTTTGAGTAGCTCCGCCCCGTGTGGCAACAGCAACATCCTGTAGCTCCCAGTCACTGATGCCATGATCATGTACTTAGGGCAGTTCCTGACAGCATAGCCACAGCCATCAACACCACCAAAGACCACCATGAGCCTAGGAGAATTATGTTCCATAGAGCCAGAGAGAAGCCCAACACTCAGCCATGAACTAAATCAGGCCTCTTCACTTCTACCACTGACTGGAAAATGGAAGTGGACCTTGGGAAACAGTTGAAGTTTCCAGTCTGTATAACATCAACCTCATGTCCGATGCCACCAACCAGCTGATCATTCTAGAGCTCACAGTTCTGTGGGAAAAGCACACGGATGAGACCAAAGAGATAAAGGCTGCCAAGTACCAGGACCTGGTCGATGACTGTATTAGGCAAGGCTGGAGAACATACTGTGAACCTCTGGAGGTGGGCTGTTGAGGTTTCACTGGGTAATAGCATTCCTCCTGCTGGATCTCACCTGGGAGACAAAGAAGAGAGCAATGGATGGATAAAGAGGACAGATCTGTGGGCGAACGCTGCTGGGACACGGGCTGGGGTCTGATCAACCCCAGTCGGGTCGCCTGAGTGAGGGTGTATCAGAATCAGAAAAAACTTAGTCTGTCATGACAGAAAATCTTCTTTTGGCATGAGACAGCACACATCCAACAAGACAACATAAAAGATCTAATTATAGTTGTCATAAATATATTATAATTGTACATGTTAAAATTTCCAGTTAAAACAGTGGTTCGGGATTTGATTAAAATGTTTTTTTTGTTTTTTTTTTGTTTTTTTTTTGTCTGCATTTTTTCTCATTGTTTAACACCACAGAGAGGGTGTCAACATTGTTTGAGATCCATGCATTTTTTAGTCTTGCAGCCAAATATTTTAAAATTTAGTGCATGTGTGTGACCATCACCGGTCCTCCCTGAAAGCTGAGCAGACATCTTTATTAGAACTCTCTATTATACGCCAGGGAGGGCAGTGCTACACCTCAGTGATGTGTGGGGGAAACAAAGACTGGACAGGACAGACAGGACGTACAGGGAAAGAAGTTAATAGGCGGTGCTATTGCAGTTAAAAGATTGAAAGGTGGTGTGTTATTCCCAACTATTAACTGTCCATCAATAAAAATAAATAAATCGAAAAAAAGAGAAGAAAACCAAAACAGCACAAAAGAAAAAGAGAGTCAATAAATAAATAATTAAACAAAAACGGTACTGAGCATCATAGTTGTGGATGACTTGATAGTGTAAAATAGAATGCAATAGAATAGAACAGAACAAGCCAGAGGGGGACACCAGTGCAAGAAGAGAATGAGTTTAGGGTAGAAATCCTGGAGAGATTCTCAGCACATTTTGGCGGGTCCCATCATTCACTGAAATGGAACTCAGCAGTAGCTGGCAAGACCCGATCAAACATGCAAGTGCGAAGGACCCCGAAGCCCAGAACGGCAATCACGGCAAGGCAGGGCCAAGCTAACAGGGCACCCCCCATCCCGGGTCGTAGGAGCCACAGGGTGCCGCCCCCAGAGAGCCGCCGGGGCCACCGTGAACGACGCAAACCCGAGGAGCAAGAGGGAGCAGCTACAAACCCCCCCAAATGTTGATAGTAGTGGGTATGAATGAGTTATTCTATATGTTGTTTTGTTGTTGATAGGGGAACTTTATAGCAGTGGCCTGATGGCAGGAGTTGGAACGAATTGTGCAGGGGGTGGGTGGGGTCCTGTGCGATGAGGTGGGCTGTCCTTGTAACTGCCTGGTTGTAAATAGTAAATGTTGTGCACTTCTATAGTTCTTTTCCACTTTCATGGTGCTCAAAGCTCTTTACATTACCCTCACATTCACACACACTCATACACCAGTAGGTTCTGTCAGTACTGGGAGACTGAATCAGGGTTCAGTGTCTTGCCCAAGGACACTTCGACATGTGGACAGCCGGACCCGGGACGCGAACCGCCAAGTTCTCGTTAATTGGACGACCCACTCTACGAACTGCCTGGTTGTGAAGTACTGAATTTTCAGTTATTTTACTTGTTTGTGTGATGATCCTGGAAAGCTTTGGTTTGTCTTTGGCACAGGTGAAGGTGAACCAGGATATGATGTTGAAGGTGATTATGGATTCGACCTGTGAAGATGACATGGAAGTTCCTAGGTTTCCTCAGAACAAACAGGTTGATGATTGAAACACACAAAACACCCAATGACCCCAGTTAACACCACTGATGATGTGTCCCAGTGCATGGCCAAGATGTCTTTTTCAAAAAGCATGTTTGTTTTCCTACCTCAAAAAAAAGTTTGGACTTTCAAAGGAAACAAACTCTGATTTGTTTAAAACCGACCAAATGAAGCAGGTGTAAATACACTTGAAATAACATGTTGCTCATACATCAAGTTACTCCAGCAGT
Source organism: Siphamia tubifer (assembly GCA_020466265.1). NCBI lineage: Eukaryota > Metazoa > Chordata > Actinopteri > Kurtiformes > Apogonidae > Siphamia > Siphamia tubifer. The sequence continues at coordinate 7,081,946 of CM035790.1, forward strand.
AGCCTTCCAGGTTTATTAATCCACTAGCACACACTTGGATTACACCATCATATCAACCAGGAAACAGATCAGAGGTGGAGCAACATTCAACAGAACAAAGATCACTTCCCATAAATGACCGTCAAGGTTCTTCCCAGTGTGAGCAGAGTTGCAGACGTGTCTGTGAACCGTGGAACAAACCTTAAACTCACTTCATCAGACCTGTTTCCAGTCTCAGCAGAGTCTCAGACAAACGGTGGTGAGTCCAACTGAGCTGATTCACAGCTTCAACACCACACTTCAACTCCAAACACATAAATTCAACTTCACAACAACTCTCTTCACATGGTTTCTTTCACTGTGGCTCATATAGACAAACCAACCGTATTTACACACATTCTATATTGTTACAGCTCTATGGCCTTTAGATGGTCTGGACTTTTTCTCTTCCTGGTTTTCTTTCCACTAACATTTTCTACAGTTGTATTTCAATGAACTTCCAGAACATTTCAAAGTCAAAGTATTGGACTGATGCCATGGATTTGTATCACTGCTGTAGAGTCATGTGACTGAGCAGTGACACTTATCTGAAGACCATAAAGAACTTTTATGAGTCTCCTGATTCAAAATGACCACATGATAAACAGTATGTTTACATGCACTTAGAGAAATTCTAATTATTGCCTCAGTCAGTAGTTGCCTTAGTTTTAAAGGTCACGTGTAGACCTTAGTGGGACTGTAATCGAACTGGATTTTTCAAAGTCAGATTAACCAAGTCAGACAATGTGGTTCTAATCCACCTTCTCCATGCATTTAAAGGCCATCCAAGCTCGACTACTACTGTAGTAGTAGTCGAGCCCCCTTCCGAAAGTGATAAGACAAGTGTCATGACGACATGTACGTTATGTGTCATAAATTAGAGTTTAACTGTATCATATACTGAGCTTCTGCATGGTTGTGGTCCATGTGGGGCGGCTGTGGCTCAGTTGGTAGAGTGGGTTGCCCAATGACCGGGAGGTTGGCGGTTCGCGTCCCAGCTCTGGCTGTCCACATGTCGAAGTGTCCTTGGGCAAGACACTGAACCCTCACTTAGGTCCCCAGTAGGACTGACCTTAGACCATAGAAACCTACTGGTGTATGAGTGTGAATGGGTGAATGTGAGGCTAATGTAAAGCGCTTTGAGCACCATGAAGGTGGAAAAGCGCTATATAAATGCAGTCCATTTACCATTTATCTTCTCTGGGTGTTGTCCTCCTTCTATTAGCATTCATCCTGATCCAGTAGAATGCTAATGCAAAATGGTGTGTAGCACCACCTAGTGTCTGGGAGTGGAACAATAACTTGATTATCTTGCTGAGGATGTAAACTGAGATTTCTGAGAAACTTCAGTCAAGTCCTTAGTTTGATTATAATATATATGATGGTGTGTTATTCCACATATATGCTGGTTTATGTACATGTATACAATGGATTTGTCAATATTCCACGAGAAAGAACCTGTAAAGTGAATGGATCATAATGTGCAGACAGTGTTTTGAAATTGATCTGGTAGATCTGACACCAATATTCCTTTGGACTAAAACCTATTGTGTTGTTCTTTCTAAGAATTTTACATTTTGACCCCAGACTTATCTTAGAAACTCGAGCCAACCAGCATTTAAGACTTGAGTTTTCACTAACACACATGTGGGCACATTGCATTAGTTTTATTAGGCCTTCACCGCGGACCACGTCGGCGCAAGGCCTATTGAGTCTGCTGTGATCGGCAGGTGATGAAACACGCCAGGGACGCGGTCGCCAGGGACGACTTGCACCAATCACACACACTCACACATTCACGTGTCTGAGTATGTGCACATTACACACACACACCGCATAATTGCTCCTGCTCAGAATAAATGGGACTCTATGGGCCACGCCCACTCAGGATCACTGACATGAGTGTAAGTGTGTCAAATATGACCTCTGACCCCACAATGATGTGGGGGAGGTTGAAAGATTTCATATGAGGCCGAGTTCGAGGGGGTCAGAAAAACCCTTGTAAAGCTAGAGCTACGAAAATAGGAACACATGTTCGACACATGATGATGAACAAAAAACCTTATGATGACCACGCTCATAAACCAACAGGAAATCCACCATCTTGGATTGAAATTTGAAAAATTTTGAGTCGTCGTTTTCGCTGTCATCAAAATTTATCTATGTCCTCCTTGGCCGTTGGGCCAAATGAGCTCAAAATCGGAGAACACGATTTGGGGAGGTGGTCGTGAGGGGCGGGGAAGGCCTTTGAGACTGCTTGCAGTTTTAATTTCATTTTATTTTACTTGTAGACCAGTGGATTTGACATTACTTTAATTAGATGTGCATGTAAATGTACTGATTATATAATTAAAATATTTCTTTAGGTCCACAAATATGGCTGCTGCTGGTCATGTCCAGTCTGAAGATCAGTTGATGTGTTCCATCTGTATGGAGGTCTTCACTGATCCAGTCACTACATCATGTGGACACACCTTCTGCCAATCCTGCATCACTGAACACTGGAGGGTTAATGTCCCATGTAAGTGTCCTATGTGTCAAGAGGTTTTCAACATAAAACCTCAGTTGAAGATCAACACTATCATCAAAGAGATGGTGGCTCAGTTAAGTCATGCAGCTCAAAAGGAAGTAAACATCTACAGCTCAGACCAACAAGCTGCCAAACCAGGAGAAGTTCTCTGTGACGTCTGCACTGAAACCAGACTGAAGGCTCTGAAGTCCTGCCTGGTGTGTCTGACCTCCTACTGTCAGACTCATCTGAGACCTCATCTGACACGTTCGGCACTGAAAAGACATCCGTTGATCGACGCTGTGGAGAACCTGGAAGACAGGATGTGTAAGAAACACGACAAACCTCTGGAGCTGTTCTGTAAATCTGACCACACATGCATCTGTCTACTCTGTCCTGTTGTAGACCACAAGGAGCATGAGTTTGTTCCTCTGAAAGATGGATATGAAGAACAGAAGGAGGAGCTGAAGAAGACAGAGGCTGAAGTTCAACAGATGATCCAGGAGAGACGACTGAAGATCCAGGAGATCCAACGGTCAGTGGTGCTCAGTAAGAACACTGCAGATAGAGCGACAGCAGAAGGTGTGGAGGTCTTCACTGCTTTGATGAAGTCTGTTCAGAGACGTCTGGACCAACTCTTAGAGGAGATCCAGAAAAAGCAGAGAACCACCGAGAAACAGGCTGAAGACTTGATCAAAGAGCTGGAACAGGAAATCTGTGAGCTGGAGACGAGAAGCACTGAGGTGGAGCAGCTCTTTGGCTTTGAAGACCACGTCCACTTTGTCCAAAGCTTCACAGGTGTAAAAGCTGCTCCATCCATGAAGACCTGGACAAATGTCAGCGTCCGTCCACCAGCATTTGAGGGGACGGTGGTGAGAGCTGTGTCCGAGCTGGAGAAACAACTCACAGTAGACATGACAAAAGTGTTTGAAGCTGAGCTGAAGAGAGTCCAACAGTATGAGGTGGACCTGACTCTGGATCCAGATACAGCACAACCCAACCTCATCCTGTCCGAAGATGGAAAACAGGTTTATCATGAGGATTTATTCAGCCAGATCCTTCCAGACGAGTTACAGAGATTCAATTGCTGGTCCATCGTAACGAAGCAGAGTTTCTCTTCAGGCAGGTTTTACTTCGAGGTTCAGGTCAAAGGAAAGACTGACTGGACTTTAGGAGTAGTCAGAGAGTCCATCGACAGGACAAACTTCAGAATGACAACTGAGGATGGATGCTGGGCCATCACTTTGACAAATTATTGTCGCACTTCTCCTTATGTCCGTCTGTCTGTCAAGTCTGACCCTCAGAAGGTGGGTGTGTTTGTGGATTATGAGGAAGGTCTGGTCTCATTTTATGACGTGGATTCTTCAGTTCTCATCCACTCCTTGATTGGCTGCTGCTTCAATGATAAACTCCTCCCATTCTTTAACCCATGTCATAACGATGGAGGGAAAAACTCTGCTCCTCTGATTATCACTCCTGTCCAACTGAAAAAAACCCATCAAATGTACACATTTTCTCTGATTCCTTGTAGTCACTAAGTTTAGTTTAGTGTTTGAACGTGTATGAATCTTTATCCAAATGGACTTTAATGCTAACATTTGTGGTGATAATAATCCTGCTTTGACAGATTCTGATGCCTATGATTGAACCATTTGACTCCTGAGACTTCAGCAGTTCTACAGTCTGAAAAAAAAAGAATAAAATAGAAACAAAATGAACCAAAACAGCTAAAGTTATCAATAAAACATAATAATAAACCAACAAAATAAGTAACATGAACAAAAAAAGATACAAATGGAACAAAAATGAAGAACAAAAAAACCAAAATGAAAAGTAAATGTAGAAAAAGCAAAAATAAGTAACAAAATGAAGAAAAAGTAATAAATACTTCAAAAATAATAGAAAAAATTACTAAAATGCAAAAAATTTACTAAAATGGAGTAAAAAGAAAGAAAGAAAGAAAGAAAGAAAGAAAGAAAGAAAGAAAGAAAGAAAGAAAGAAAGAAAGAAAGAAAGAAAGAAAGAAAGAAAGAAAGAAAGAAAGAAAGAAAGAAAGAAAGAAAGAAAATTATAATGTGGTTTCAGTAGTTTTAATTTTGGCTTTTTCTTTTTCTAAATCACTGGCTTTCTGACACCTGTTTATCAAAGAGAAGCTGTAACTACCAGTTATTTTCTTAATCGATATATTAAAAAATGAATAATTTCAGCATATTTCATTCCCAAAATAAGTTTAAAATCATTCATAAATAGTCGAATCATCAGTACAGTGCCAATATTTAATAGAGAATATACAACATTACTATATATTAAAAATACAGTCATACCTCAACTTACAAAACACACAGCTAATGAATAATCCAAGTTATGAAAAACCTTTACGTCAATTTTTCATCTCGAAAGAAAATAAATACGAAGAAAAATTCAATTTACGGAACAAAACCAAAACCCCCAAGATGTAAATACGTACTTTACGTAGCAACCCATTGGCTATGAGGGAGCTACCCATGATGCTTTTCGTCACCCTTTGACCCTCATTCATCACAGAGTTACTGTTGTTTGGTGAGTTTTTCTCAGTGTGTTCATTTAAACTTTATTTCAGTATGTATTCGTTATTCATCATGAGCCCAAAGAAAGTGATTCCTGGTGCGAATGAAAAGAAGAAGCAGCTGCGTTATCAATAGAAATAAAACAGGAGATGTTTAAAAAAGGAGGAGGCAGTCATCCTTCCATCAACATGGATTAAAGACATGCTGGACAAATTTCATGAACTTTCCAAATTCGTGGAAAAAAATGTTCAGGAGTCGTGCTATCACCCAATATGACAACACACATGCACGATTGTGCATTATGTCATCAAAGGCAATCATATTTGGATCGATATTTCACTAAACGTCTGTAAACAAATAATGTTTGTGTTTGTGGTGAATGAAGGTTAAAGTGACAATTAAAACAAACACAATGGTATGAAAATGACCCACGTCTGATTCATTTGAATGGTTTGTTTAATGTTCAGTCACAGAAGACACATTTACCCACTGAGACCAATAAATTACATCTAAAATCAACATTGTATTTGAATTTTAAGACATATTTCATACAAAATGTGTGTACTTTTATAATTTTTAAAGGGTTTAAGGGGTATATTACGTCCTGCAGGTGGCATCTAGGGGTGTGTGCAGGAAATAACACAAAAACCAAGATGTAGAATGGAACTAAAATTGTAAATTTAATAATGGAGGAAGTGAATTAACAAAAGGTGTCCCAAAAGGGGAAATACAATGCAATGAAACAAAAGGTACAAATTTAAATACGGGTAACGAATTATAGAATGACAAACTCAAATAACTAAATTTAGCTTCTTTAACTGAAGGCAAACAAAGCTAAAGAAAACTAAATTAACGAGTGTCTCATATAATTAAACAAGTCACACAAATAACGCTAGCCTAGTGACAGGACTAGAGACACAGACGAGTGGTGGTGGACTGGGACAGAGTGATCCCAGCCAACGAGCTTCTCCAAGGTGCGCAGTCTTATAGAGGCGGCTCAATCGAGTGGCAGGAGTCCGATTGGTTGGAGCAGGAACAGGACGGAAAAGGGAAAGGCGGGAATCCAGGATCCAATCAGAACGGGGAAGGGGCCAGAGGGACGGACTTTTGTTTTCCCTGCGACTTCCAAGGACCAATCACGTGCAGGGCTCCGAGCAGCAGGTTTTACATATAAAACATAACACGTCAGTACAACAGAGAATCAGGAGGAGGCATGACCAACAAACCAGATAAGGGCGGGGCCCGTAACAGGGTAGTATTGGGGGCCTTGGACTGAATCAGGTCTTTTACATGTAAAATGTGACTATTTACGAAACATTCACAGTACGAAAGCACTTGTGGAAGAAATTAATTTCATAAATTGAGGTACCACGGTATGTCAGTACATTTCATATTGGCACAGTTGGAACTGAGAATATGTTTACAATTATGTTGTGATTACATTTCTTTAGGTGAAGTTCAATTAATCAATCGATAAATCACATAGTGACTTATTTGGATGATTCTGCTAAAAAATTTGAACAATGTATTTATATAGAAACTATGAAGAAATAGATGTAAATATTCACATTACTTCTGCTGTTAAGTATAAAACCTCAATAAATATATCAAAATGTGAACAGATTTGTCTTGTGTTTCTTCTTTAACCTTTTAAGGACTTCCATTATAAACAACCAGTTTTTGTTGCAATAACAGTAAATGAAAATGTCTTCTTTGCCAATATTTTTTAACCTTTTTGTCAGAAATAACCGAACTTTCAATACATGCAAACTATTACAATATATGTAATACATTTTTTTAAAACAGTTATAATAAAAAATAAGACTTGAGTTTTTATCAGATTTATTATGACGAAAAACTGGTAAATGTTCAAAATAAAACTTTTAATAGATTATTGAAATAGACTTTACATTATTTTACATGTGCTCATACATTAAATCATTGTATTTATGTTCCAGCTTCTTATTTTTAATAACTTTTTCTAAACTGTAAAAGTGATAAAGAGTGAAAACAATCTGCAAAACTGAACAAAAACACACCACAACAAACTAAAACTTAGCTATCACCAATATGTACTATTATTTATAAGAATTCAGCACATAACTGACACACCTTGACACACCTCCTTTAAACAGTTAAAACCTCGCAAAAAAACCTCTGTGGTTACTTCCTGAAGGGGACGTGTCCAGACCAGTCTATAATTGGCAGCATGAATGAAGTCAATTAGAATCATGTTATCTGACTTGGTTTGTCCGATTTCTAAAACTCCAGTTCATTTCAATTATAGTCCAACTATAACATCACTTTGAAAACTTCAATTTATTCGGACTAAGGCAATAAATTGAATTTCTCTCAGTTCATGTAAATGTTCTGAGAGAAATTCCTGTGTTCTGCCTGGCAGAGTCCTGCACGGTTCTGATTTTGACATACTGCAACCGCCCGTACCCGTTGTTGTGGATTAAATGTTGTGGATTAATTAAAAAATGTAACAATTGTAAGGCACAGGAAAAGACTGATCAATAAGCAATATAACAAGTGTGTTAGAGTTGTGTAAGTGATGAGAGGTCAGAAGTCCATGACAGCTGTATTGGAGTTGTAAAGTCTGAGGGGACGAAGTCCATACCTGTGTCCTGGATAGGTAAATAAAGATAAGAGTATTAGAGTGTGCGGCGAGAACAGGGGTGTAATTCACAGCTGTGACCAAAGGTAACAAAGATTGTATGGGCGTAGATCACAGTTGTGGGAGGCCCTGTTCCGCCTTACGTAAAAAAAGGGGTCATCGAACTCTTGGCCACCAATATAACTGACTTATATAATTTACCGGAAGATAAGATATTATGAAACAGCAAAAATGGGAAGGGCCATGGGCGTAGCCACCCAGACCCGAGAGTAGGTATATATACTGGGGTGATATCAAACATGTTTCAGACTCTCTCGAGATGTTGTCTCCGAGTGTTTAATGTAATTTACAAATAAACACTTGTCTGTTCCAAAGACTGTCTCTGCAGCTGTTTTGTGCCACCAGCGCACTAGTTCAACCTAGATTCACTGTGTATTTGTTTAATTAAGAGTATTGATTAGCATAACATAACACAAGTCCACGACGAGTAGACCAGCCTCGTCAATTGGCGAGCCAGCCAGGAGGGCCACCGACAACAGCCTGCGACCACTAGGAGTCACCGGAGGAGTGGGAAGCCACACCCAAGGGCCCTAAAATCCACCAAGGAAAGGTGAGATACAATCCTTTTATACCAAATTGAATGGGTGTGTCTCCCTATTTCCTCTGTATGACTCTTTGGTCACAGGTACTGTCAACCCGCCCTAAAAGAACCTAGAAAGTAAATTGTTAAAAATACTGTGTATGAGTTGCCATTACAGTCTTTGGTCCAGAAAATTGATTGTGCATGAATGTATGATGTGTTAGTATGGATAACAAATGTGACAGATTGATATTTAACTGTTTAATTTGTAAGTGGATAACTCTAACGTTAATCTGTGGAGGTTACCTGATATATGTGTTTGTTAAATATGCTGCAAAACCAACAGGAGTACCTGTCAGTTATAATCAGACTTTTAACAGTAGCCATTAAGCAGGTTACAAAAGTATAGTGTGACAGCTAATGATAAGTGAATGTTTAGAAAAAAGGAACTTGTAAAAGTAAAATCTATGCTAGGGAGGCAATAGATTAAAAAAGATACTTAAAACGTGGCCACCGTGCCCTCTCAGGGGTGGTCCTTAAGTATAATTAAAGTACCGCTTAGACAAACATAGAAATCGCTGTGCCCGAGTCAGGAGCGATCGTTTGTCGAGATAAGGGAAAGTTTAAGGTACCAGTGACAACGAGTGTCAGAAAGATAGGATCCAAAAACAAGACTGAGGAGAAGCCTTGTAATTACTAAACCCTAGGTAAAAAAAAAAAAAAAAAAAAAAAAAAAAAAAAAAGCTGAAGAAAAATATAAAAGGCCATTGTAAATATTAATGTAAATACACGCATAAACTGTATAAGTAATAATAATAATAACTAAGAGTTGTATGACATATGTGGAGAGATATTGTAAACATATGCAATTAAGCTGTATGTATATATATATATATATGTAGTAAAGTGTGGAAAATAACAAACACGTTAAGTGTGTAAAAAATAAAAACAGCTCGTAAAAATAGCAGCAATACGTAAACTAAGACCTAAAAACAGGCCTTGATAACATAACACTAGTCTATAAATAATAGCCCATAAGGGCCTTGCGTTGAGAAAATAGAGGAAAACTACCATATATGTGTCACATAAAAATATATTTTAATAGGAACAAATAGAGACGTAAAAGGTAGGTCCGAAAGAAAACCTCCAAGTAAACAAAAAGATACAATTCCAGAAAGCCAATTCCAAAAGAAAAACTCCAATTAAACAAAAAAGATACAATTCCAGAAAGTCAAGTCCAAAAGGAAAAAATCCAATTAAACAGAAAAGATACAATTCCAAAAAAACTTATTCCAGAAGAAGACTCCAATTAAATAAAAGAGATACAATTCTTAAAGAAAATATAGGTAAAACCAAAAGTAACTGTTAAATAAAACAAAATACATGTAAAAATAGATAAAATAAATAAATAAATAAATAAGTAAGTGAGTAAATAAATAAATAAATAAATAAAGAACAGATAAACTAAAGAAAAGGGAAAAATAGGCTGCATATATTACAGATTACATATCTTGTAACAGTACAAGTTATAGTGAATTTATTACGAATTGTAGTGGGTGTATAACAAACAATATACTAGATACAATATATCTATTGACTGGGGCTGAGAGAAGATAAAGTATACACAAATCTAATCTCGACATAGTGTCCGGACACTAGACCAAGGGCCACTGTGGTCAGAAAATAACAGGGGAAGTTAACAAAATGGGGATTAATATAAGCAGACAATCTGCGGGATTAACCCCCGCAGAATTAATCATGCTTAGACATCCAACTCAGAAAGGAAAAATCTTAAAATGCATGAAGAAATGGCACAAAATCCGAATCGGCAGAGATAAATGGCCTAAAGAAGGCACCTTTAACCTCACATATTGTGATCTCATAGAAGAAGAACTTAAAAATAATGATAAAAAACATGACACAAAACACCGAAAGAGGAAGCTAAACAATGAGGAGCAACGAGATATTTTACAATACTTCAAGTTGGAAGGTACCCACAGGCAAATGTTATTACACAATGCCACTGCACCTCCACCTTATGCAGACAAACAAATTACTGGCCAATTCCCGGTGAAAGGAGAGGAAGAGGTGGAGGGCAAAATTACTGGAAAATTGGTTGTAGAACTAAATCCAAGTGGAAACTTTATAATACCAGATAGATCCCAAAAGCCTGAAACATATGAAACACCCTGCACAGAACATGCAATATACAAAGGTATGGAAGAGGAGATGGAAAGAGAAGAGGCACGTGATGAACTTAGGCAGAAAAAGAAGGAAGAAGAACAGAGACAACTGAAAGAACAAGAGAAAGCAGCCATCAGGGAAGAAGTCGTGAAGATGTTAGAGTTACACAGGCAAGAGGAAGAAGCACGCACCTCAAGAAGGCTGCCCCTACCAGAGGACGACACAAAAGTACTATATATAGAACAAACGCCACCCCCATCTAGAGCCTCCTCACAAGAACAACGCACCCGACAACAGTACTCGACACCTGCTGACAGACTACTTCAGATGGAAAGGAAGATGGATCGAGCGATGACCCAAGTAAGTGAAGAACTAGATAGCCTCTGCCGGGAGTGGTGCGGGACCAGCGCGGCAAGCCGGAGAGATAAACCAGAGACAGAGGAAGAGGAAGTAGAACGACAACGACAAGAAGGAAGTGTTAGAAGCAGAAAGAAGCATCACCCAGCGAGCAAAAGGTACAACGGAGCAGTTGATGTAGACCTAATCATCACCAAAAGACGGCCCCCTACACATGATTACTATCTACGAACCGACAGACGGAACAATGCATATGGAAACAGGACACCTCAAAAGGAGTACGAGGCATCGGAGGAGGAAGAAGCAGACGAGGACAAGCCATTATATATGGAAGACCCAAGTGAGGTGGACCAATCAGAAACCTTCATGGCCCCTCTGCTCAGCAAAGGACCACACCAGGTAGAGAGATATGTCCCATGGAGCTTCATGGACATTACTGGCTTCGTGAACCGACTCCCCCTACTAACAGAAGGAGCAGATAAGTGGATCGCTGCCTTTGAAGAAAACACAGGAGGGGTGAAACTCGCTGCAGGAGACATAAAAGCACTCCTATTCAAGCTAACGGGACAACACACAGCAGCCGAAATCTTCAAAGATGCACAGGTGCCAGCACTGACGAGCAGCCACTCTCATGACACATGCCCCTTCGACAAGATCCGGAACGCAGTGTGGAGAGCACTACGCAGCAAATATCCATCAAAAATGGATCCATCAAAACTGGAGAAAGAATGTCTAAAAAGTGAAGACAGTCCCCTCCAGTTCTTACATGAGTTCCAGCGTAAATGGAAGAATGAGACCGGAAGTGAATGGGATACTAATGAATCATCCAAAGCCCTGTTCAAATTGTACGTAAAGAATGCCATGCCCAAAGAAGTACAGAAGAAGCTCAATGAAGTCGTCGGTCTACAAAAAATGGACTGGAACCTGTTCCAAGAGCACATTGTGCACCATGTGGAGAACTTCAGAGCGGAGAAACGAGCCCTGGAGGAGCAGAGCAAAGCACTGGCAGGCAAGCTAACCCAACTGCAGATAGGAGAACTAACCAAACACAAGAAAGAGAAGGAAAAAAGCAAATACCAGGCTCCAGTAACAACACATGAAGAGGTCACAACTGGGAAACCTGATGAAGCAGTAACCCAAGCCCCTGTATACACCACTGGGATGCCGTCACACACACAACAGAGGCCTCCCAGTACTATGTCAAGCTACCCACAGCCACAAGTCCATACACCAACGTCACAGGTCCCGCCCATACATGTGCATCTCAACCAGGGAGGAGGCACCAACTACATGCAGGGAAGAGGACGTCCATTCCCACCTGGAGGGCCATCACAAAGGGGAAGATGGAACAGACCCCCACCTGGCAGAAGACCCCATCCAATGCAGCAGAGGCCTCCGCAACAGCACCCCCAGAGGGAGTCTACAGCACCTCCAACCCAACCACAGATACAATGTTGGGGATGCGGAGGAACAGGACACATGCAGAGAAATTGTCCAACTGACCCAAGGCCAATGACCCTGGACACCGGCCCCTGGATGGGTCCTGCAGCACAGTGGCCATAGGGAGGCCCAGAGGAACCAAGAGAGGAAAAAATGACACCAATACTCACGAATCAACCCCGTAGTGAACCCACCATAGATGTCACAATACAGGAACATCAACACAAGTTCATGGTAGATACAGGTGCTACTTACTCATGTATTGGTAAAGAAGGAACCGGACTTCCTCTCTCCACGTCGAAAATACGAACTGTTGGTTTCTCAGGGAAAACTCAAATAATACCTCTAACAGAGCCGGTTCCCATGAAGATAGGAGGAAGAATGATATGTGCACCTCTCCTATATGCAGCTGATACACCCATCAACCTGCTAGGAAGAGACATATTATGTCGCCTTAACACCAGGATAATGTGCACTCCAGACGGAATCTATTTTGATGTGACGAGTGATGACAGTCCCACTGCACCCATGATGCCCATGATGTTACCTGATGAATCACCTCACCCCTCAAAGCCAAAGAAGGAAGCCCTAGTGTTCTGGGTACGGCTAACCACACCCGAATCATTCCTGTGTTACGAATGGGAAACATGGAAACCATTGATAATCCATCAATATGAAGAAGCCCGAGAGCCAGTTCTACCCCTACACTGCACTATGCTATATGACAAAGACCAAGATCAAACAGACTACGAAGAGTGCTGGGATGAGATAATAAACAACAACACGACTGCCGTCCAGTATGAAGACATTATAATAGGACCTCAAGGAGCAGCAGCAGCAGTAAAACTCCCAGATGAACTCAAAGACTGGTACCAGATACCAGGCTCATCCCCTCATGTCACGTTGTTAATTGGAGAAGGTTATGAATCTCATGATCTAGGACCAATGATGGAAAAAGCAAGACAAGTAAAAGCATGGACGCCTACAGACTGTGAATCTATCAGCATGTCAGAAGACAGACAATTCCTTAAAATCCATTTCAGAGGAGCCGACGAGGGAAATGCTGAAAAAGTCGTACTGCCCCGACTGATCACAAGACAATGTGTTGTTGCAGAAGAACATGAGACATTGTTAGAGCAAGTTCCACCACAAGTGTGGGCCAAAAACAAAACAGATGTAGGCTTTGTAAAATCAGCAGAACCCCTAGTGTTTCAGGTAAAAACAGGACAAAAGCTACCATATCAAAGACAGTATCCCCTACGACAAGATGCTGTAGAAGGCATACGACCCATAATATCAGGACTCCTAGAAGCAGGAGTCCTAGTAAAAACCCAAAGTGACTGTAACACGCCCATATTCCCAATTCGCAAGCAAACATCCACTGACCATAGGCTAATACATGATCTAAGAGCCATAAATGACATAGTTGCAGAAGAAACACCTGTGGTACCTGATCCACATACACTGTTGTCCAACATCCCACCAACCACTAGGTGGTACACGGTGATAGATCTATGCTCCGCATTTTTTAGTGTTCCGGTTCACCCTCAATCACAACACCTGTTTGCATTTACATATGAGGGAGAACAATACACCTACACTCGACTCCCTCAAGGTTTTGTGCACTCTCCATCCATTTTCAACAGAGTTCTAGCAAAAGACCTCAGCCAGTTGGACATACAGTCAACCACGTTAATGTATGTGGACGACATATTGCTATGTTCCGACAGCAAAGAACAGTGTGAAAAAGATTCAATCACCCTCCTGAAGGCACTAGCCGAAGGAGGGCACAAAGTGAGCAAAAACAAACTACAATTCTGTCAATCATCAGTTGAGTATTTGGGCAGACAATTGAGCGGCAACAAACGGCGTATAGCGCCATCCCAGCTAGAAACCATAGCCAAAGCCCCTAAACCGCAAACGGTGGGCCAAATGTTGACTTTCCTGGGAATGACTGGCTACAGTAGACCCTGGATTTGTGACTATGCCCTCAAAACCGCACCACTGAGAGCCATGATAAGAGCAGCTGGACAAACAAATAGGTCGGCGCAGCTCCAGTGGACAGATGAAGCGGAAGGGGCTATGCAGCTCCTTAAAGGAGACATGCAAACTGCTCCAGCCCTAGCCAATCCAAACTACAGTAAACCATTTCACCTCTATGTAGCAGAAAGACAAGGATATGCATGTGGGGTACTTATGCAGGACTCCCCAACAGGCAAACAACCCATAGCCTATTACAGCACAAAACTAGATCGTGTAGAGGAGGGTCTCCCTCCCTGCTATCAGGGTTTAGCTGCAGCAGCATTTGCCTACAAAAAAGCTTCAGTCATCACCATGGGCCATCCAATCATCTTATATACATCACACCAACTGCATGCTATGCTCACTAGTCCACGGTTCGTAGTAACACAGGCTAGGAGAACAGGCTATGAAATTCTACTGTCCGGATCAGATCTGACAGTACAAAGATGTAATTCAATAAATCCAGCCACTCGAATGATATTACCAACAGAAGGTACCCCTCATGACTGTCTCAAAGCGACAGATGCATTTATGCAAGTGCGTGAAAACCTGTATAATCATCCGATCCCATCGGATCTAACCCTTTTTGTAGATGGCTCATGCATACGAGGAGACTCAGGTACAAAAGCTGGGTATGGGGTGGTCCAACTAAAACCAGATAACACCTTTACTACAGTACAGACTGTAAGTTTAGATCAACCATGTTCAGCACAATTAGCAGAAATTAAAGCATTAACGGCAGCATGTAAATTAGCAGCAGGAAAACGAGCCACAATATACACAGATAGTAGTTATGGATACGGAGTTTGTCACATTAATGCTAGCATTTGGAAACAACGAGGGTTTGTCCGAGCAGATGGTACACCAGTGACACACGGACAAGCAGTAATGGACCTAATCCAAGCTATGCAGTTGCCCTTGGAATTAGCTGTAGTTAAATGTGCTGCACACCAAAACAGCACCTCACTTGTTGCTCAAGGAAACAATTTAGCAGATCTGGCAGCCAAGGAAGCTACAGGACAGGCAGTACAGAGCCCAATATTGTTTGAGCAGGACTGTGCCCCAATAACTAACTTAAGATCACTGATAGAAGCTCAGAACAAAGTTCCGGAAGCAGAAAAGCGTTTATGGGTACAAAGGGGGGCCATACGTTCTGTTGCCCCACACAATGGACTGTGGAGAGGGTGTCATGGACATTTTGTATTACCGTTGTCATTACTCCCCACTGCTATCAAACTTATGCATGAACCAGACCATTGCTCGCGTGCTCAAATTTTGCGGAAACTACAGGCAGTATGGTGGTCGCCATACATGACGGCTATGATAGACAGAGAATTAGCCCAATGTCCACATTGTCCTAAATATAATGTCAGAAAAATGTTTACACATCCGTTAGCGCATATTCCCGTACCGGAAGGACCGTTCAAACATTTAATGATAGATTATGTTGACATGATTGACCGTGTGCAAAATAAAAGATACATTTTGGTCGTTGTCTGCAGATTTAGCAGGTGGATTGAGGCATGTCCCACATCGAAGAGTGATCATAAAACGGTAGCTAAGTTTTTGAGCACTGAGGTTTTTCCTAGGTTCGGTCTACCGGACACCATTTCATCAGATAATGGTGTCCATTTTGTGTCACGAGTAATCAAAGAAATGTTCAAGTGGTTAGGTATCAGACAAAAGTTTGGATGTGTATACCACCCACAGTCGCAAGGGGCAGTTGAACGTGCAAATGGTGCACTCAAGATAAAGATTGCTAAAATTATTGCAGATAGCAATCATAAGCTGACATGGGTGGATGCTCTACCCATAGCCTTGATGGCTATGCGCTCACAAACTAACCGACTAACCCATTTGACCCCGCATGAAATGCTTACAGGAAGGCCGATGCCAATGCCGCAGAACAGGGGCCCAACTGAGGGTCCATCCCTGGGACAACTGGAGCGTGAACTGGGAGACTACCTGAGAGCTTTAACCCAAATTCACAGGCTTGTGTTTCAACAGGTTAAAGAAGCCAACAAAAAAACCGAGGCTAACGTCCCACTAGACGTCCGTGATATCCAGGTCGGAGATCAGGTGTATATAAGGGTCTTCAGGCATCAGTGGAACGAGCCCCGTAGAGACGGGCCCTTTAAAGTGGTACTTACTACTCCCACTGCCCTGAAGGTCGAAGGTAAGCCCCATTGGTTCCACCGTAACCACTGCACCCGCATCCGCCCACCTGAACTGCCTGGCAACTATCCTGGTCCATCCTCTGCGGAACCAGTGCATGCTGAAGGGGCTGCTCACAGCAACCCTCCGAGCTCTGCTCACACTCCACCAAGCATTCCCTCCACTTCCTCTGGTCACAGTGCCTCACTATCACCCCAAGGGGCTCGAAGGTCGGCTAGACTACAAGCCCGGGGCGACCGCCGCCGCAACTCATCACGCCTAACACACACTGACTCTGACGACTCAGGTGACATTCCGACTACGCCAGCTAGTGGCGGTGACACAGGGACAGACGATGAAGGTTCTACAGGTACTGAGAACCGTGGCCCAACAGACGAAGAGGCTGCTAATGGTAGCACTCATGACACTACTGATACTGTTGCAGGACCACAAGTACATCACCCAAGCTCACGGTCGCGTACACCCCCGCCTCCCCCGCATCCATCCCTTTCACTGTCAAGGGCAAGCGGCCCGCAAATGTCACACCCGCGCACGCCGACGTGGGATGAACATGATACACATTAGCGTAATTATGCTAACTCTTTTAGAGTTAACAAGGGGGGAATTGATATTCACAAACTTCACAAACTTACCTACACATAACGGATCACATAACGGATCACACCCACTAGATGACTGTGCAATGGCTATGATCACATTAGCAACTAACAAAGGGATAATAAATGCAGGGGTGAGTAAACAAATAATGTATGTAAAAGCCGATATATATGATTTTGTACTAACATCTGCCTTTGACACAGAAGGACCGCAGCCAATAAGTAAATACTGGTTGGGGGATCCAAAAGATGCTGAATGCCAGGGAGAAGGGATGGTGATCTTTCAGGTAAAATGCACGAACACGAACACAATATGCCAACACCAAGGAACAGGACAGGTAATGTCAGCCAAAGAAGCAAGGGAAAAGATACAGTTAAGGGACAAAAGATTCAGAAGAGATATAAGTAAGATCAAAACCACACATTGGGATACAAACATGTTTCAAAATTGGTTAAAGTACTCAGTTAATGCACTGTTTAAAGCTAAAAAGAAGAAAGGAGATGGGTGCGTTGCATGTTATAACGCTAAACGATTACCTAGGATTGAAATATTACCAGGAAGTACAATGGGAAGTTGCCCAGATCTCGCAAAATGTTTTTCCTATTGCGCAATGAACATGGCAGGAAAACACAAGGGTTGGAGTCAAAATAGCAAGATATGCCCACACCTCCACCAAGACAGTGATGACTATAATCTATTACCACCAGTGATACAAAAGACTGACAGACTGGTCTTCCCGTTCTGTATAGCGCGTGGAAAAGAGCTAGAGATTCTCACCAAAACATCAACTAGAGTGTTAGAGGATAAAACGGGATTGGTGCAATGCGCCATAGAAAAATGGCCTATCATGACACCCACAGGAAATACAACTACTGCAATTAAAATATGCAAAACAAGCGCGAAGGCCCGAATCAAATGTAATCAGGTAGTGCCGAACAAAGGTAGTGTAATGCATGACAAACCAGTATACTTATTAAGGCTATTTCAACTACCAGACTTTACAGAGGGAACAGCCCAATTAGGTGACATCTTTTGGTTATGTGAAAATAGTACCACTCTACTGCCCCGGCTAGCAGCCAATTGGACTGGCATATGTGCACCTGTAATGTTAACCGGACAACTATCGCTAATCACTCAAGAAGACACCCAACCTCGGAATAAGAGAGATACAGACAATACAAATACGGGGAATTCATGGGATTGGAATTGGAAAATGTCAGACGAAGTATATGTAAGCTGGGATCAAGTTCCATATGGGGTCCCAGAAGAACATGCAGCTATAGGAAAAGACTGGATAAAAACAGGAAGAGGACTTGGGAGTACTCCATTTATAGGACCTATAACCAATGCTCAGTACATTGCTAGAAACAGTCGGTGGGTTAATCTTCTCTGGTATAATCAACAAAGATTTATGAATTTCACAGTTACTGGAGTGGGCCTAATACGAGAACAACTGCAGGCCACGTCTATGATGACCTTACAAAATAGGTTTATCTTAGAGTCACAAATAGCAGGGGACCAGGGTATATGCGATATGATTGGAGATGAATGCTGCACTGAAATTCCATTACACTCAGGAACAAATGGTAGCTTAACCCGCATCTTAGAAGGAATGAAACAAATGAGAGATGAACATGTTCGTAACTCTAATTGGAACACACAAATAACGAGTTTCTGGGATTGGTGGAACAAATTAGGGTGGGGAAGATACTTGCAGGCCATAGGGATGGTAATAGGAGGAATACTATTATTAATATTAATAGTAGTCTGTTGCATCGCACCTTTACTGCGTAACCTGATCAATAATGTATGCCACACTATAACTGGACAATTCCCAATAATACAGATACAGTTTGAAACAGAACAACTAGACCCCACGTATCTAGGAGAGAATAGATATATAGCGGACAGATATCTCTAAGAAACATCACCATCCACTCTCTAACTGGTACCAGGCATCGAATTTGTAAATAATAATGAATGTGTAAACTTAAAAATATCATGTAATCAAATCTGTAAAATGTTTAATTATGAAAGAGGTACATCATAAGATATATACTGAAGGTATAATAATAACAAATGTCTCCATCACAGACTGTGCACACAATGACGGAGGCTGTCTTAGACATGGACTCTTGGAGGGACCTTGACCCAAATGGACCCGGAAGTGCACACATAATCCCAGACACACGACTTGTAGGTGCAGACATACACACCCTCTACAGGTCAGCTGAACCCGCTAAGGAGGGACCAGACCGGGAGGACGGACCTGGCCCATCGACCCAGGCAGAGAGCAGATCCCGGTGGTATCGAATCCAGCCGATGCAACAGGAGAATCGGGAGCCAGTGAGAGAACATCCAATCCTCATCCCATGGACACCAATCATCAGCCCACCAGAACAGCGCTTCAGCCCTGAGAGTCCGGAGGACCCAGCCGACCGAGGGATCCCGCCAACGGGTGCCAGAGGACAACATGCCGTGCCGATAATGCCCACCGTCAGAGAGGAACATCATCGCCCAGCACATCCAGATGTCAGCCACGAAGATGCTCTACACATGAGTAGATTCCTGACCCTGCCATACGGTCAGTACAACGACCCCAACGCTCTGCGCACTGAAATTGCCAGCATGTCCACAGCAGTATTCACTGCTTTGATACAAGGACTGTCTCCAGTGACTCAAACCATGCTGAGACGGTTAAGACAGAATGAACACTGCCGCAGATACTCGGGAAAAGTCAAACGACAACGCAGAGAGAATGAGCAGTTGATCATACGGCTGCAAGCTGAAAACAACCAATTAACGCAGGCCGAGGAAAGGCAGCGTAACAGAGCCGAGTCACTGCAAAGACAGACCGCCCAACTGCAGGCTGAGCTACTTCGAATGAAAAACGCCTTACACCACCTCTATCGCACCAATGAAACTCTGGTTCACTTCTGTCAGAATCGACTAAAGAACCAGACCACTGCTATGAACGGGCTGGAGGCCTTAATGAGAGGGAACATGATGAGAAATGTTCCACCACAGCCTCCGCCCCCGCCTCCGACTCCTGGACGAAACAGTTGGCCCCAGAACGAACAGATGTAAAACGAACTCATTATGAACTTTGTTAATCCAGACGACATAGAAGACGCAGAGGTGATACCGTATCACGACAGATGGACACAATGGACCACATTGCGTGACCAACATATTTGTGTTGGTAAAACTGTGGGAGGTTGGGACTATGCTGATTTCGTCTCACCCCGCCTCCAATTTATAACTGAGCACACGGACATTAAAACTCAGTTGCCGGGACACAAACTGATTAACACTATGGTAGGGGCAATGTCAATGCTTCAGAACAATCAAACAGAATGGCATGCCCCATGGAGAAACGCCTCAGATCCCATTACGCCTCACCTACAATGGACAATGCCGTTGAGCATAGAACAACAAAGACATTGTATTAAAAGGGCTCATGCCCAAACGTTGTGTGATCAAATATTGGAACAAGGGCACTTTCAGTATTGGGATGAGGGGTTTGGTGAAATCATGGGGGTGGAATGGGAAAACACCACAACACCACTCAGTTCATGGTTGCATGTACAAAGACAACAATATTGGGTGTGTATTTTGTATCACATGTACCTGTGGGGTTACATACATCCAGATCAAAGTCGAAGCCCATTCTCGGTGTACCCAGGGTTGATACAGAGAAAATTCATGACTGTAGCCCATAGCATTAAGACTGTAACTAATGTTCTGGATGGAGGGCAAAACATTATTTGGTCAGACACACCAGGTATCCTGCGCCAATGGCTCAAGGTGATAGCAGAACCATCCAGAGTGGAAGATGTATCGTTTGATACAAATGATGATCACTATCTTCGCCCAAAAGGAGGCATCCCTGCCCCACGAAATGACGAGTTTCGTTGTAGAGCCTTGAACTTGTATAATGACATAATGAATAGTGAACAATAAAACTAAAAATAAAATAAATACTAATAACTAAAACAAATGATATAGTCATACTGCGTACTGATACTGATAACTGCATTAAAATAAGGACGAGGTCCTTTGATGTAAGAAGCTGGGGTATGTATTCACCCGCTAAGAACGATGTAGTGGAATGGCCTGTATGTGGACTAAGTACACTTAGAGGCAGGGAGGAACCCAATTTAATTAAACTTAACAAGACTTATCATGGTGATGAGCATGATAAGCATGAAAACAAAGAGAAAATCTTATAATAAAAAAACACTTAAGAGGAGAATTCCTCACACGTAGTACCGAGAGGCTTGATCTCTCTGAACAGACCATACATAGAAGAAGGAGTAAAAGGGGAATTGTGGTTTGTTGCTTGTAGTAAACTAAGCGTTGCCTCATGAGACCTAGGTATGCATGTTCTCATGTGTAGTTATCAAGTGTTATGCTGACATGAATATATACTCACTGATATTATTATGGGATAACAATCATTCATGTTTATGCGTGTTATAACTATAATCAACATTGTTTATTCAATTGTATGTGAACGAATTGGTATTTAATCTCATGTACCCAGTTGATTACTCGAGTGAACTAAGTATTATTCAATCTCATGTTAATCCATTCTATATTCAATTGTGTGTGAACAGACATGTTTTTGGTAGTACATAATCTGTGTGGTATGTAATTAGTCAGGTTATGTGGTCCTTTTTAAGGACCAAAGGAGGGAAATGTTGTGGATTAAATGTTGTGGATTAATTAAAAAATGTAACAATTGTAAGGCACAGGAAAAGACTGATCAATAAGCAATATAACAAGTGTGTTAGAGTTGTGTAAGTGATGAGAGGTCAGAAGTCCATGACAGCTGTATTGGAGTTGTAAAGTCTGAGGGGACGAAGTCCATACCTGTGTCCTGGATAGGTAAATAAAGATAAGAGTATTAGAGTGTGCGGCGAGAACAGGGGTGTAATTCACAGCTGTGACCAAAGGTAACAAAGATTGTATGGGCGTAGATCACAGTTGTGGGAGGCCCTGTTCCGCCTTACGTAAAAAAAGGGGTCATCGAACTCTTGGCCACCAATATAACTGACTTATATAATTTACCGGAAGATAAGATATTATGAAACAGCAAAAATGGGAAGGGCCATGGGCGTAGCCACCCAGACCCGAGAGTAGGTATATATACTGGGGTGATATCAAACATGTTTCAGACTCTCTCGAGATGTTGTCTCCGAGTGTTTAATGTAATTTACAAATAAACACTTGTCTGTTCCAAAGACTGTCTCTGCAGCTGTTTTGTGCCACCAGCGCACTAGTTCAACCTAGATTCACTGTGTATTTGTTTAATTAAGAGTATTGATTAGCATAACATAACACAAGTCCACGACGAGTAGACCAGCCTCGTCACCGTCATGTTTAAACTCGTATCTGACCCGTTTTCCGACGAAAAAAAAATTAAAATCCGCACCTAAACCGACCGGCTATAAATGAACCCAATATCCGACCCGAACCCGAAAGAAAATGTCAGATAGCCAAACTTAAATACAAACATTTATTGCCACGAATGTACTGAGCAGTGACATAGCCAAGGCAGAGCCAAATAAAAATGTTGTTAGCCTACGGCTGTTTTTAGCCTATGAACCGCAAATTAGACCCGCGATCACCCACGTCCGACCCAAACCGAACTCGTATCCGACACAGCACAACATTTTTCACCCGTTTCATGAAAATTTGCGGTTCACCCACGGGTACCCCAACCTGTGCAGGACTCTGTCTGGTGTGGTGGTGAGGAGCTCCACAGGTTCTTTCCCCCTTCTACTTAGGTGCCCAGTAGGACTAACAGAACCTTAGATTGAGTGCGTGTGAATGGGTGAATGTGAGGCTAATAATGTAAAGGTGGAATAGAACTATGTAAGTGCAGAACATTTACTTCACCAACTTTCAGCACAACTCATGTCACGTCATGTCATCTGCAGAAGTTTTCTGTTGACTCAGCTGTTGTTGGTGAATAAAGGGTGGTGGTGGGTTGGGGTGTGTGTGTGTGTGTGTGTGAGTGGGGGTGGGTGGGTGGGGGCAACAGCTGATGGACAACTTTGTGGAGTGGACTGAACAGAATCACCTGAGGCTGAATGTCAGCGAGACCAGAGAGTTGGTGATCGACTTCAGGAAGTAGAGGATGTGCCTCCCCTGCCACTATGGATCAGAGGGTAGGCTCTGGAGGAGGCGCACGACTAAAAAAAATACCTGGGGGGAGGGGGGGCTTGGGGGTCAGCAGTAATCTGGACTGGAAACACTGAGGCTGTGAAAGACAAGGAGAGGACAAGAGTGTTTTCTGAGGAACATCGTTAACCCCACAAATGCAATAAAGATTTACAGCTTTTAAAATAACAATCCCAACAGTGTAATGAATTTCTCACACACACAATAACAGTTGTCTACCAATTTACTACATTTGTGGGAAGTTATTACAATTTTGGAAGGTAACGACTTTTGCCACTCCACAAATGTAATAAGTTGGTAACAACTGCTATTACATTTGTGGTAAAGTTATTACCAGGGCTCTAAATTAACACCCGCCAAATGCAGGTGAAAATCCATTTTGTGAAAAAAAAAAATTACTAGCCATTTTGGCTGGTGGCGAGTGATACAATTTTTTTTTTTAGAAAATTGTCCTGATTAGAAAGCCTTCTCTAGTCCCGAACACCGACAAGACAAAAGTTCCTACATTTCCCATGAACTCGCATGCATCCATTGGCTGCGTCAGGCTGCGTCCTCATTGCATTCGATTTCGAGTATTTTCACGTGGTTGACTCTGAGGTGAAGAAGACGTTAAGAGATAGAAGAAGGAGAATATTTTCTGAAGCGTGGGTTGTGTCAGTGAGAACGAAAAAAAAGAATGTGGCGGTGGTTGGGAGGTTCAAGTGTGGGGGTGAGAAAAGGGCAAAGGCTGGAGGGTCTGAGGTAACGGTAAAGAAAGAGCAGAGGACATTTAACCCAAAATGGCTTGGGGGTCGTGAGTGGCTGGTGTTCGACACGGAGAGAGACATAATATATTGCAGCGACTGTCAAATTTAGGGTTAGGGTTAGAGAAAACTTGAGGAAAATTGAGTAACAATATGTGATGTTATGTATTGTATAAATAATATAGGTGAGATAAAAGTAAAGAAGTGTTAACAGTGAAAGGTGAGAAAATGTAAAAGCAACAAGTGTATGTTTACAGATAGTTAATGAGGACAGTGGAGATAAAAAGTAAAGAAGTTATGAGTTAAATCTGAAAATGCAAAAAAAATGTGATCATACGTTTGAAGAAATAATATGGGGACCAATTGAGAAAATGTACTGTAAGAGCAACAAGATGTGAGTCTATGTATTGTATAAGTTGTAATATAGGTGAGAAAAGTAAAGAAGTGTTAACAGTGAAAGGTGAGAAAATTTAAAAGCAAGAAGTTTTAAGAGTTAAATGTGAAAATGTAAAAAAAAAAAATGTGATCATACATTTAAAGAAATGAATAAAATAATTTCAAGAAATTTTAAAGGCGTATGTCTCATTTTGGTCAGGGGGAAAAAAGTTTAATTTCTGATTAGCTAGTAAGATAAAAAATCTACTAGCCACATTGGCTGGTGGTGAAAAAAAATAATTTAGAGCCCTGGATATTACATTTGTTGAATTATTAGCTTAAAAGCTCCAAATATGTATTATGTTTGTGGGGTTAACAAACATCTTAAGTCCTTCCTGTTTAAATGGGCATTTTAAAATCCAACTGAGTCATGGCTGCTACAACTGCACTTAATGCATTTATTGTATATTAATTATACTTTAACTGTATTTGAATTGTTTTACATTGTAAAGCCCTTTGTAAGTGTGAAAAAGTCTTTGGATGGTGGGAGGAAACTGGAGTCTGCATAGGGAGCCATGGACGACAGGATCTGCGGTGACCCCGGGCCTCCTCCCTCACCTGTCATTGTGTGAGTGAAAGATTCACACCCCTACAAGTGAACCACTCTAATATGGCTGCCATGTTGATCTACAAGGCCACGGGAGGTGTGACATCTACCCTTTCTATATCTATGGTTTCACCCTGGAGACGGGTGGTTACAGGAAGTGTCCATACATGGGGTTTGTATGTGGGAAGACGAAAGACTGAAGACTAAATACTGAAGACTGAAGACTAAATACTGAAGACTAAAGACTAAATACTGAAGACTAAAGACTGAAGACTAAATACTGAAGACTAAAGACTAAATACTGAAGACTAAATACTGAAGACTAAAGACTGAAGACTAAATACTGAAGACTAAAGACTAAATACTGAAGACTAAATACTGAAGACTAAAGACTAAATACTGAAGACTAAAGACTAAATACTGAAGACTAAAGACTAAATACTGAAGACTAAAGACTAAATACTGAAGACTAAAGACTAAAGTATGATGTGTTCTGTGGTGATTATGGATGTTAACCGATGCGTCAGTCATTCCACTGCACATATTGTTTTACATTGTAGTGTATGTTATAAAAGGGTAGCTTTGTAATCACTCCATAGAATAATTTTAAAAATGATCAATTTGAACATTAGCAGTAAAATACAAGATGGAATTTATTAATAGCAAACACAGAGCTCAATTAATCTATGTAGTACAACCATTTCATACCAGAGAAAATGTTCTAATTATTGATCAGAATGTAAATAAAACACAAAGCTGACATGAGGTAATAGAACTTCTAGAGCTAGCAGCTAGAGACTGAGACAGTAAGTTGTCACCATGACAACCCAAAAGTGCAGTGGGTGAGTTGTGTTATCCATCTGACAGACCTACTTAAAATGACATGAAGGGTGGGCTACGGCAAAAAGAGGCTGGTGGATATTGCTAAAGTGTTTTTCCACAGTATTTAGCAGCAGAATTTACTGTAACATCTAAAGTTTTCTCTGTGTGTGACGGTTTAAAATAAGCTTTTAACAGAACATCGCTCAGCCTCGCAATGTAACTCGTGTTTAAAAAGCGAAGTGACTGAAGTGTGCTGCGGTGTGTAATGTCTGTGTGTGAGTGTGTGTGTGTGTGAGTTGACAAAGCGACTTCAACTCGATAATGATGCTCAGTGATTGGTTTTGTATGAATTTCACCATCCCTCGTGGTGATAGTGGCCTTCTACATGTTCACATAGAGCAGATCCAGTAAGAGCGTCCACATACTGTCACATGATGTGATTCAAATCTCTGCTGACTGCCATGGATGTCCTGCAGGCTGTGGGATCTCGTGACGCTGTCGTGGATGACATCACGTGCAGCTGAAGCGTCCGACCTCAGTGGGATTTAAACAACGACAGTCAAGGTGTGCGAACATTCCCCAGGAGAAAAGTAGGTTCTGAGACCAACAGCCAAAACCTCATCATTCTGACGGAAAATTCCTGTTTGAATTTTCACATATTGGATATTTAAACCATTTTTCATCATTTGTTCACAAAGAACAAATGATGTTGTGATATTGATTAATTTTTGACATGGGAGTGTGATATTTTTAATGTTGTCCTAGAGCTGTGACAAAAGAGGAATTTCTGTTTTTACTGGAAACAAACAAAAGTTATCCATCTACAGGTACTACTCGGAAAATTTGAAGATCCTGGAAAAGTGCATGTATTTATGTAACTCTACTTTAAAAGGTAAATAGACTGTGCTTATATAACACATTATATAGCACATATAGCACCCAAAGCACTTTACAATTCCTCACATTCACCACTTCACACTCACACACTCATACACCAGGAGACAGTAAAATGTGAAATGTACACATTATATATACAAATAGTATGTGATTGAATATATTTCAAGATTATTTCTTTTAATTTTGCTGATTAGGACTTACAACACTGTATATATATATATATATATATATATATATATATATATATATATATATATATATATATATATATATATATATAAAAGTGTCTTCTATCTAAAACCATTTGAACACAGTTCTGGGGGTGCACGTCTGCAGGAAGGGCTCCATGGCTGAGCATGAAATGGGCCTTAAATGTCAGACCTGAACTGGCCTGATAGAACTCGACCCGAGTCCGGTCCGGGCCCGATTCAAATGTCGGGTCCAGTGGGGTTGGGTCAAATATTCCCAGCTGTAGTCCATGGTGCCTCTCTTCTTCAAACTGCATACATTTCATTTAAAGCTGTCATTCCATGGTTATTTCATTAATATTACTGTGTTCTTCATTGTTATTGAATACATTGTGTGTTGGTTCTATTTAAAAGCGTGAAGGAACACTACCCCCTCCCCTCTCGCTGTGTATGTATTTACCTTTACCTAAATAACACCCAGCAAGGTTTCGTGCCGTTCCTTCTTCTGAAAACGTGCAGGGAAAAAAACAAGGCTTTCCACATGAACCAGTTTGAGACGAAATTTTTTCCAGTTTGTGCAGCAGCTACTGTGGCTCTGTGTTCTCTTATAGATGCTAATGCTACTCCAGATTTGCTGCCGGGGACGGGCTTAACCCCACGTGGGTGACGCTAAAATCCATCTGACATCAGATGGGCCAGCTTTTTCTGGGTCCCTTGTTCCTTGATTGTTCATAACACATTCATAGCAGTTGTTAACCTGACTTGACCTGGTTGCGTTACGCTGTGCTCACACAACCATCCGAGTAGCACGGGGATCAAATCCATTTCCCAACGAAGGAGTCGATCAGTGTCACAGGGTGGGACTACCTGGAAGCATTATGTCTGCGGTGACGTTAAACAGAAGCAACGGCAGTGTAGGCCTTTGGTATTTGAGTGTCCATATCGACTTGGCTATTTCCAGTGTTTTGTCGACTCTACCACTTGTTCATTCCTTAAAAGACGAACAGAGGACAACTTTGGAATCGTTTGTTAATGGAAATTATGTTTTCACTCTTCTTCTGACCGGGTTTGACAACAGTTTGATCTATCAGATGACTCCACTGGTGGATAAAGAAATAGTACCAGTGCAGAAGCGCATGGTTATTGTGGTACCCCCCTGGTTGTGACCAAGTCAAAGAGACCCAGGCTCAGATGTTGGCAGCTAGTGTTCTGTAGCCCTGAATAATGGCTGAAGGATAAATGCAGAACCATGCTTTCCTACGACGTTTACCAGAAGCCTTGGCAGTTTGATTGGCAGGCAGTGGTAGTAGAGACGTCACAAAAATACAAACCTGCAACTCAGTTTGGGAATATGTAGTTAGAGCGCAAATAATTGTGGGAGTCAGAGACACAGCTGACAAATGATCAGCTGATACAAAAGGCACCAAAATTATTATTTCATTCATTTGTGGTTAACATGGTTGGTGGGCGTTGTGTGGTTGTTGACCGACATGAGAAACTTCAACAAAATGGTGTGAAGATTTTTTTATTTTCCTACATGTAAGTAAATTCAACGAGCCATTGTATCCAAGGTTACCAAGTGGTGGCGGCTGCACTGCTGTCAGATGGAGCTAGCATAGCCAATAAACAAACATGCTAACGACACACTTCCTATCAAACTGGGATAATTTAACACTTACCCTTCCAGTGATGATGCTGCAGTTTTTGGATTTAATATTCCACAACTGGATGTTTGAAACGGAACCAGACTGAGTCCATTTGTAAACCTCCAGCCTCTTGTAGGCTCTCAGACAGTTACTTTTTTTAATCACTTTGGCTGTTTTTGTTCAGTTTGTTGCTTATTTTAATCCTTTTTTTGACTGAAACTTAAGTCTTAGTACTTTAAGGGTTAATAAAAGCTTTTGTGTCACAGTGTTCATCACAGTGTAATCACAGTGTGTACAGTACATGTACATGTATCAGGAGGATGAAGTTCATCCATAGAAATGGATTAAACTGAACACAGTGAAGCTGAGTGAAACAAAACTGTCTCCTTCTCTACATTTTTATCTTGAATTACAGAATGAATAACCACTTTGAATAATATTGTGCTGACATGTGACCTGCTATGCATTAATTATTGATCACCTATTTCTAGGCCGGCGAGACATAATTACCTCTGTAATGTGAACCCTTTATCAAATTTAAACATTTATATTGCTTATCTTTCTGCTGAACCCCTCGGCAAAATTTCCCAAATTACACTAATCAAATTGAGACAGAGAGTAATTTTTCTCTTTGCTGAAATTATAAAACACAGATGACATGTATTTCACTTGATTGAAAGAATTCCACATTCACAAGGTGAAAAGATGAATAATGACTGCCGTCCCTTTGTTTCACTGGTGGAAGAAAACCCACAAAAAACACTGACACCAGGAAAATACATTTATACATTTATATATATATATATATATATATATATATAACTATATAATATATAAAAGTTTATGGACACTATGGACGTGTCCATACCAATATTTGGATGTTTCTAAAATGTCTATACCAATTAAAGAACAGGAAATTACATGATATTTGGGAAACAAAAGGTTACTGTATTTTCTGGACTATAAGGTGCACTTAAAAGACTTTAATCTCATAATTAGATTTTTTTTCTCATAATTTTGACTTTTTTCTTGTGATTTTGACTTTTTATCTCATAATTTTGACTTTATAGCTAATGATGTTGACTTCACTTAATGCACTTTATAATCCAAAGCACCTTATATATGAAGAATCTAAATAAATTAACCATTCATTGACAGTGCGCCTTATAGTGACTAAATATTGCCATCAACAAACCTTTATGACGTGACAAAAACGAAACAAAACAACTATCAAAGTAAATGTTGGTCTTGTCACGATAACTATAATTAAATATATAATGCACTTATAAATGACCAATAAAAAACATTTCTAAAATGTTTATTGACAAAAACAAAATGAGACATCATTTTAGTAACTTTTGTTCATCATTTTGTTCTTATTCATTTATTTATTTATTTATTTTGAGGAAGTCATCAAATTATGTCCCCACCAATGTCAACATCATGATCACTCCCATGCGTCAGGGTGTGAATTCACACAAATCTGAAGACTCCTTCCAGAGTGGGGCGTATTGAAGACGCGCTGGGTCATGTCTCCGTCTAAATGAGAAGAAACGCACATGTTCACGTCACATAGACTTTCACGTCACATTCATACACCGAGCAGGTAAAGCAACAAACATGTGGGACAATGTCGACCCCGCAGATCTTCCAGCTGCACTAGCATGAGCATTAGCATTAGCAGCTCTAGTAAATGTACAGGAGTCGTTTCAGTTACTGTACAGACATTATACACATACCTGAACTGAGACAGGTGGACAATTACATACGTCAAAAACAGAAAAGGACATGTCTGCGTTCTATCACAGTACCACAGAGCCGGCCTGATATGACTATCCAATCGTATTGCGTCTTCGTATAAACAAGGATTTCCTTCTGAATACACTTGTCTAAATGCTGATGAAAAACCAAAGACGGGACGCCACTTTTACGTCTTCTGTTTTAAATGTAGCCTAAACTGTGACCTCCAGACCTGTGTCTTCTAAGTAGAGACTGTTCTTTTCCAAGGCAATTTAACAATATAAAATAATAAAACATTACTTTATATGACTATTGTTGACCTCTGGGGCCAGATTCTTAAGAAAATAATAGTTCTTAACTGGTACTTTTCTCTTAAATTAAAAATTAATTTCTTAACTTTCTTCTCATCTTTTATCTTAAGAACAATGTTAAGAACATGTTATATTCTTGAAAGCTTAGTTCTTAAGATTCTTCTCTAACTTTAAGACAACCCTTCACCATATCGTACCACATAGAAAAGATAAGCCTCTAATATTATTTATTTAATCTAAATTGTAAAAATAGAAATGTTGTTTTTGTAATTTAAGTTTGCTATCAATGTTTTTGTGTATGTAATATTAGTTATATTATGCAGGCTACACATTGACACCAACTGTCAATGGTGGCTGTGGCTCAGTTGGTAGAGTGGGTCGCCCAATGACCGAGAGGTTGGCGGTTAGTATCCTGGCTCTGGCTCTACACTGTCTTTGCCCAGTGTCCTTGGGCAAAGACACTGAACCCTCACTCAGTCTCCCAGTAGGACTGATAGACAAACCTACTGGTGTATGAGTGTGTGTGAATGGGTGAATGTGAGGCTAATGTAAAGTGCTTTGAGCACCATGAAGACGGAAAAGAACATTTACCATTTATCTGACAGTTAGTTACAATGGGCCTTAACACCATGTTTATCTTATAGGTTGAATCGATACCTTACATTAAATGGACCCGATAGTAATGACATACGCAGTCAACAGGTCATGAAGCCAGGGTGTATTTAAGTTAATAATTTGATCATGTTAATTTTATGATGTTTGGATTAGTCATGTCATTACCTTAGAGTCTAGGCCTGTGTGTGTTTATTAATGTATGCAAACATTGACTGACTGTTAATGCTAAGAAGTTCTTAAGTATAAAAAATAAGAAGTTTGCAAGAAATGTCGTTGTTCTTGGAGGAATTTCACTGAAGATAAATCTTAGGAACATCTTATTTTTTTCCTTAAAGGTGTCATTCCATGGTTATTTCATTAATGTTACTGTGTTCTCCATTGTTATTGAATACATTGTGTGTTGGTTCTATTAAAAAAAAAAAAAAAAACGTCCAGATTGTTTTGTTTCCAGCTGTTTTTTTTAACGGTAGAAAAATAACTTGAGGTCGAACAACAGAGTTTACCGATACTTCCTCATACATGTCCATCACGCGGTGATGAGACGATTGGCTCAGAATACGTGAAGGAACACTCGCCCCTCCCCTCTCACTCTATGTGTGTGTTTACCTTTACCAGAGTAACATCCAGTAAGGTTTCGTGCTGTTGCTTGTTCTGAAAACTTGCAGGGGAAAAAAACAGGCTTTATTTCCACAGAGAGCACATGAACCTGTTTGATCCGCCATTTTTTTCAAGTTTGTGCCGGCAGCTACTGTGGCGCCGTCTTCTCTTGTAGATGCTAATGCTACTTCAGATTCGCTGCAATCGGGGCAGGTTTAACCCTATGCGGGTGACGCTAAAGTCCCTCTGCCATCAGATGGACCGGCTTTTTCTGGGTCCCTGGTTCCTCTTGTTGTTTTGTGTGAACACAGTATGCAGCCAGTGGAGGTGATGAACCACTGTCAAAGGAGCATGTGTTGGTAAGGCTGGGTAGAGTGGGTCACCCAATGACCGAGAGGTTGATGGTTTGTGTCCTGGCTCAGGCTGTCCACATGTCGAAGTGACAAGACACTGAACCCTGACTTAGGTAGGACTTAGTAGGACTGACAGAACCTTAGAAACCTACTGGTGTATGAGTGTGTGTGAGGCCATTTAAGTCGGGGTGACCCATCAGATTCCAAAAGGAGTGTGGAAAGGTGGTTTTCAGTGGAATGACACCTTTAAGAATTATCGGTAACACTTTATAATACCTACACACAATTCACTATTTATTAACCATTTATTACCCACTTGTTAATTATGTATTAACCATTTATTACCTATTTGTTAATGGTTCATTCATACACAATTCATAATGAGATTCATCACAATTTCTATGAACAAACCGTTTGTAACCGTGTGAAAAAGTGCTTTATAATTAATTGTGCACAAACAACACATTGATAAACTTGCACAAGTAAGTAACAAATGGTTAATACATGGTGTGTTACTGAATTATCTTAAGAAATGTTTTGTGAATCCAGCCCCAGTTCTTGTCATTTTCCCACCACACAGTGTAACCGGAAAACTATTAAAAAGAGGAAAAAGACCAGAGAAAATTTGCGAAAACAAAAGTTTATTGATGGTTATTGTTAAGTGGAAGAACCATAGTACATGCACATACAATGACAGGGTAGGAAGCCTTGTTTTTGAACCACAACACCTACTGGAAGCAGAGCTTGTATAAAGTGGTTGCGGAGTCACACATTCAGCAGCGTGAGGAGTAAAGACATGGTTCCTCACACACAGCACACGACGAGCCCGCAGGCCCCGCCCACTCGCACTGCTGCCTTTTTTATAATGTGATGCATCTGAGAGATTTGTCCTATCTAATTTGTAATAAATACAAAAAGGAGATATGTAACGACACCACTAATTGGGAATAGTTGTAAACAGAATGTGGCGTTTGGAGGCGACTTGGAGGCTGACTTGCAATATGCAGCCCCCTGGACCGAAACCCCTCCCCCACCCTCCCCCATGCCCGTACAGTGTGTAGCGCTTTTCAAATACACTACAGAGTTACTGGATTAACTTCTATTTACATCAGAGATTAAGCCTGTTCACAAATCATGTGTTCCTCATATTCATGTAATAGTGTTATATTCAAACAGTTAATTTTTCAAAGAGTAAAGGTTGAGTTCTACAAAATAACACAAAGGATGTCACATTACAAAAATGGCGTGAGGAAAAAATAAAGAGAATCCCAAATTGTAGAACCGATTTTTTTTTTTTTTTTTAAAGAACCAACATTTTTTTTTTAATTAAATAATAATAATAAAGAAGAAATATTACAACAGCACTGATATGTCTCAGGTTTATGTGACAGTTACATGTTTTATGTGCAAAAATGGTACCGTTTTAAAAAAGATGGACGGACATATGTACACTGCAATTACATTATTATTATTATTATCTTTTGTTGTCGTTGAAAAGAGTTAAAAAATAAAATAAAATCAGAATGATTGATTTGAATATGAGTCGATAAAAAATGAGATGGCTCACCCCAGCAACTCATCTACTTGTCTAAATCTAAAACATACCATTTGTGTATTTTATATAAGAGAACATTTTCACTGCACAGTTCAAATATAATACACTGGGTTAATATGTGTTACCCCCCCCACCCCCACCCCACACCCCTTTAATTATGAAAAACTAAACAAACCTAATAAACATAAAAACAGGTCAAATTAAACTAAGCAAACAGATAAAATAGACACAGTGGCTTTGGCCACCACTATGTATATTTTTAAATCTCTCCTGTTATATAAAAATCATTAATTGTACCAATGAATATATTTGAAATTTATATAAAAAACATCTATGTCCGGATGACCAACACCGCAGAGGATGGAAAACAATTAGTGCCATTATTCATGAACCCCCCCCCACACACACACACACTACACACACACAACACACACACACACACTATTTGTCTCTTTATTATTTACTCTAAAGGAAAATTGTCTTTTAAAAAAATCTGTCAAAAAACTTCCCTGCAATGAAGAACTTATCAAAGAAAATAAGTGTTTGAATGTTTAAAAAACAAAAAACAAACATTTGAGATTCACAAAATTTCATTTAAACACTTATTTAAACAAGTATGTGTCCCAAAAAATTAAATAAAATAAAAAAATATATACTTTGCTAGTCTGCTGGAACAAATCAACAGTAATACAGCTGTAACAGGAGCCAGTTGTTCATACTTAAATAATAAATACTAATATATATATATATATATATATATATATATATATATATATATATGATGCACCGATCAGCATTTTTTGGGCCAATCACCAAAAACCTTGACCTGCTGATCACTGCCAATCACAGAAGGAACCTTTAAATGTTCATACCTCTGGTTTAGGTATGGATAGTTACAGTTACTTCTATCATATTTATCTACTTAAATAAATTATACCAACAAAGTGATAATAATAATTTAATACAAATTAATGAAATTATTAGTTGAATTATTTTGGATTTACTTGAGAAAAAAAATCAGACTAAGGTGGAATTAATTTAGATTCTTAAATATCTGGATGATACTGATTTATACATTGCTGACTTTACTGATAAAATATAATTAATTTCTAAACAACTGAGATCTGAAAAACTGTATTTAATCTTGTTTTTCATTGAAGCGAGTTTTTTTTTTTTAAATTGAAAATGTTTTTGCTTGATGTATTTTTTGTATTTGGGTTATTATTATTATTATTATTATTATTATTATTATTATTATTATTATTATTATTATTATTATTATTATTATACGTTCAGACAACTTTCATAATTTTGTATTTTGTTTAAATAATAAAGATCCCCCCCCCCCACACACACACACACACATGACATGGCCCTAATTCTTTTGCATATCTCAGCGTGTGGACTAAGTAATTACATAGTTGAACAGTTTAGTTGCCATGGCAATCTTTTTTCTATGTATTTTTAAGCTAATCTCATTTCTATGTAGAATCTTGACTATATAATTAACACACTGGATATGTCGACCTTTAACCTTTGGCTTTGAAGTCATTGTATCATAGAAAGACATTATTTAGTGGATTTAAAATAATGTTGTGACTCACACCGTCCTGTCCCTAAAAACACAACTAACCTAATAGTGTTTCTATGGAAACTGTGGAAGCTGAGAGCAGCACTGATGCTAATACACGCTGGAATAATCCACCCCAGGCTCCGCCATCTTCAATTTGTGCCTCTTTACACTGTAAAAAATAAATTTTACCAAGTGAATTAGTGTCATTTTTAGTCCAAATATGTGATCAGATTAAAATCACCTACAGAGGAACAGACAGAAGAAGTGATTTGTAGACAATAGAGCTGGAAAATGTTATTTCAAGACATTTTATGAATTTTTATTTTTACACTGTTGATGTGCACTGACATCAGAACAAATGTGAAGACTCCAGGTCAAAGGTCAACATCTTATAAACATAGATAGATAAAACATTTGAACTCTTCATCCTACAGCACCAAAATGTTGGTTTTTCAATTCTGTATCTTGGTTCAATAGATTTTTGACCTATTGTTGACCCAAGAGGTCAGAGGTCACTGGGTCAATACCTAAAAAATCTAAATGTTTTATAACAGAAAGTTATAAGTTAAGATCGAGACATAGTTACTATTATTGATAGATAGGAACTTCGAACTGGCACCATGACCTTTGACCTTGAGTGATCTTGAAAGGTCAAAATCAAGCTTACATGATTTTAAATGGTAATAACTCTAAACAGAGTGGTGGTACGTACTCACTTACTGTTGTTGACAAGAAACTACATATAGGCTCCAAAATGGCATCATGACCTTTGACCTTGGGTTCAATCCCATAGTCTTACATTTTGAGAGGGATACATCCGTTAAGAGCTAAATTATTTACAAGGGGGCGGGGCTTGTTGTGTCTGGAACCACTTGTTATGTCTTATTTTCAGTGTGTTAATATATTTAGACTAAAAATTAGAAAAATACACCTGGTCAGAAAAAATTGTGTTAATAATAAAAACAAAAGTCTTATAAAGTCAGAGAACTGACTGAAAACAACATCCTTCAATAAATATATTTAAAAATGTCTGATAGAATTGTTTCCTGGTCAAGGTTTTCTTTTCTTTTCTGTTTTTGTCACCTTTGGTTTCATTTTCAGCGCCAAACTCAAGTCACTTTTCTTTTTTATTAGTTGTTCATGTTCTCGTTGGTGCATTTTTCTCTGCTACATCCATACTTCAACTAAATAAATACATAAATAAATAAAAAAACCACTATGTCACTTGCATAATTCCTGTTACCTAACAGAGCTCAATCATGAGTTATTTCTAATTAACCCTTTAAGACCCAAACAGCTACTGATCTAAACTGTTTAAAAACCTATTTATACATTAATGCTACTAATAAATATTAACACAGATTAATCCATAATTCTGATTAATCTGATTACATTTTTAACACAGTTAAATAGAACAGTTGTTCTGTTGAAACTGTTAATTGCATATATATATATATATATATATATATATATATATATATATATATATATATATATATATATATATATATGCAATATATATATATATATATATATATATATATATATATATATATATATATGTTTTGGATATTTTATCACATTTTTTGGTGTTTTTTCTGTATTTTAGAAGAGTGAAAACATTTCGGATATTTCATTGTTTATTGTGTTAACTCATTTTTTGGTGGATTTTAGCATGTTTTGCATATTTTTTCTCCAAATTTTTTTGTCTTTCTTAGTTTTTTTTGTATTTTGTGGGAATTTTGACTAGAAAAAAAAACTTTCGAGCAGAACAGTCGACAACATAAAGTGTTTTCTTTTCACTGAAGCAACTTCTGCTTAAAATACCACATTAACACAAAGGATATGTTAGTCTACTAGCATTAGCCTAGTTGCTAACTAGGCTAATGCTAGCAACTACGCTAATGCTAGCAACAAGGAAAGTGCAAGATAAATTCACTTCTTTCTTGTGTCTGTTTGCTCAAGCTAAATTAAAAGCAATTAATATAGATTAAAAATGAATATTTGATCCAAATTAATCCAAAGGGTGATTATTATTTTTAAATAAATTGACAGCCCTAATAAATACTTGTAAATAATTGGTGTAAAATACAGTTTTTTGTCTTTTCATTGTCATCAGATATGACCATTGGGGATGTTCAGATGCTTTTCACTGTCCTACAAAATACAAAGGCAGTAACTGACAAAAATTACCTTAAAGTTTATCTCATAATTTTCACTTTTTATCTCATAATTTTCACTTTTTATCTCGTGTTTTTCACTTATTATTTGAGAATTTTCACTTTTTATCTCATGATTTTGACTTCACTTAATGCGCCTTATATATGAAAAACCTTCATAAAAACCATTCATTGACAGTTCACCTTATGGTGCAGAAAACATGGTAATTCCATCATGTGTTTCAGTCTAATACAGTGATTGACTTTAAACTATTGACCCAATTTTCTCCAAAACGACAGACATTTAAAGTGAGATATTTTTTGAAATGACAAAGAATGATTTGAATGTTGAAAAACACAATAACTAATTTTCGCCAAAAATGCAGTTACGGTTTTTTTTGTTTTGTAGGGCAGTACAGTTACCATGGAAACACTGTCATCTACTACTAACATCGATTCCTAAGTAAAACCCATGGAGTTGGATCAATGACAGTGGATTTAAATGTTTGTTTTTATGAACATCTACATCAGGAGCATTAAACTTCTTTTTGTTCAGGTCCCACATTAAGTAAAATAATAACGTAATAATATAGAATAATGTCATCTTCAAAAATGTCCAATATGTTTATGAGTGAAAAAGGTAAAGTTACATCGTAATTGTAATTTGTAATTTGTAATTTTAAGATTATTTTGCTTCAGTTTATCATTTACACATGTACGTCATAACTTACAGATCATAGTGGATTAAATACAAATACATAAAATGTTTTGTAAGAATATTTGCTTAAATTGCACTTACTTTTCTTAAGATATTTCAGGTTGTTTATATATTTGTTGAGGTTATTAAAAATGTTTGTTAAATTATACTTTGTTTTAGTGTAAATACATGAAAATATTTACATTTACAAAGGAAAAAAATGTAGTTGTCATTATTTATTTCTTATTATGACAGTATTTTACTAATTCTGTCCGATTGAGATTTTATTTGTGGAACCTAAACAAAAAGATTTTTTATATATTATATGTAATATCAGTTTGTGCATTTTACAAATTTGAGACCAGTGAATGATATGATCATTTAATGAAATATTGGAAAATACCTGATTTATACAGAAAGAAAGTGCAAAAACAGAGGATTCTATTGTATTAAACAGTGATAAATCACTTCATAAAGTTTAAATATATATAAAAATGCATTTGAAAAGTGACATTAAAGTAGCTCTGGGTCTTTAAGGGTTAAATCCTTAAACATTTCTTTCAGATGTTTGACTAACATATACTTTTACATTTGAACAAACAGGTTTTTAATGTTTAAATGAAGGGAATACTGTTGCAGTGCTGTTCTGTTATTATTCCCTTTGGAATATTTGGAAAATTATTCTTGAGGTGAAATATGTGAAATAAACCGGAACTAAAACACTGGGAAAAATCCTGAAAAATAAGAGTTCATTCTACTTTTTATAGATTAATCTTACAAATCATTACATCAATCAGTTCTTTGATCGATCACTGTTTAAAATGTGATATTTCAAAAACATCAAAACATTTGACTCAAGTATTCACTTTGATGCAAAGGATGAACTGAAAAAAAATCTGGCTGCAAGGGGTCAAAGGTCAAAGTTACTATGAACTTATTTATGTATGAATCTATTTTTATTTGGTAAAAACATTCAATTAATTCAACGATAACGTGAAAGTCTTTTGGTTGTTAAAGGTCACAAAGATAACATAACAGGATGAAACGAAGGAAAGACTTCAGTCCAAAAATAATAATATTATTATAATTTGGAAGATACGATTTGAATAAAGATATAATATCAACTGTACAAAATATAACATACAAATTAAAAACTTAACTTCACGTGAACTGAGTGGATTTAATATTTATAAAACAAAAAAAAATATTGGCTACTATATATATATATATATATATATATATATATATATATATATATATATATATATTAACCCTCAGGTATCCCCCTCATCAAGTGTGTGTAAAATGCACACTTGTGGCATAATGTCAAAAACACATTTGTCAATACAGTTTGTTTTCAACTCTTTAAAAAAATTATATTTCATAAAGTTGAGGTGTAAATAAAATAGACAAAATAATTATTAACATGAACAAAATAAGACACAAATTGAACAAAAATTAAAGAAAGTAAATAAAATCAAAAACAACATGTAGACAAATCCACAAACAAAATTAATAAAAACTAATAAATATTTACAAAATAACAAATAACATGGAAAATGTTGCCAAAAAAAGAAAGACAGAAATATCAGTTGTTTTTTGATTCATCTCCATATTTCAGTTACATGAACAAAACTCAAAATCAGCCAAAGTAATCACTATAAATGAACAAAAACAAGTAATAAACCAATAAAATAATAAGTAACATGAACAAAGTAAGTCAAATACAGTAGAAAATTGAAGAACAAAAAAATGACAAAATAAAGTAACAAAATGTAGAAAAATAAAAAAACAAATAAATATTTACAATAATAAATAACATGAAAAACTAAAAAAAAGCTAAAAAAAAAATAAGTAAATTGACATAAAAGAAATATCAATTGCTTTTTGACATCAGTTAAAAAACAAAGTTCAGTAAAATATAAAATAAAAATAAACAACAGGATGAATAAAAGCATACGGAAAATGGTGTAAAAAAAAAATGTTTTAAAAAATCCATGCTCAGATGTTTATTAAGAAAAAGTCACATTCTACGACTGGACATTTTAAAACGCTTGAATTTGTCTGAATATTTAAAATAAACCATTCATTTAGAACACATTAGGGGTCAAAGGGTTAAATGCGTTTGTAACATAAAAAAAAACAAAAATAAATAAATAAATATATATATATATATATATATATATATATATATATATATATATATATATATATATATATATATATATATTAGATGTGCAAAACACATAATTTTGTATTTTTTTTCCAGAATGCTACATAAAAACTGGATCACATATGATTATATTTTTGCAGCCTTGCATATGTCAGTGATTTACACAAGCATTGGTTCATTTATATGATTATTTTTAGTATTATAGGTTAAATGTTCATCAATACTCACACCTATAAAACAAACTATTAATTATGTTTTATTTTCCTCAGACCCAGCAATGCATTTACCTTCAAAATAAAAGTACATTTCATGAAAAAAAGAAACCAAATACACCTGAAAATATATGCAAGTTCCAATCAATACATTTATTAAATATAAAAATATATAAAACTTTGATGTTCCTGGGTCTCAGGAAGATATTGTTATTTTTGTAAACTAAGCTCAGCCACAATCA
Organism: Siphamia tubifer; assembly: GCA_020466265.1. NCBI lineage: Eukaryota > Metazoa > Chordata > Actinopteri > Kurtiformes > Apogonidae > Siphamia > Siphamia tubifer. The sequence continues at coordinate 7,122,688 of CM035790.1, forward strand.
TATGTACCAAATAATCATTCATTGTACATTTTTAAGCCGTTAAATCATCTGGATTGATTATGATGTCAATAAATTGTTTTGATGGAAATACATTAGGGTTGACAAAATTAACCATTATTATGATTTAAACTGATTAAACATTTAATGTAATTAAATGGAACCATTGTTTACAGTTGTTTTGTTGAAACTGTTGAAGGCGTTTAATAAAAATGTTAATTGCATATATATATTCATATTCTTTGCATATGTTTTGAACATTTGATTTATTTGAGAAAAGTTTGTGAATATATTTTGGATTTTTCAGCACTTTTTTTTGTTATTTTTTAATGAATTTTAATGAACTTAAGCATGTTTTGTAAAGTTTTTCTCTGTATTTTTTGTGTTTGAGTGTATTTTTGTGTATTTTGTGGGAAATTTAAGCATAAAAAAATCCCCAGAGACAGAACAGTTGCACACTCTGCAAGAAAAGAGTTTTCCTTTCAGATTAAAATACCATATTAATGCCAAGCATACATTAGTCTGATATTATGTTAGCACTAGGCTAATGCTAGCACTAGGCTAATGCTAGCTCTAAGCTAATGTGATGCCTCGTTCATAACAAACACATTAAGTATTGATACATTTACTTCTTTCTTAATGAATATAGACTAATTAATATTTTACTCATGATTAATCTAAATGAACTCTGTGATTAATCTGATTGAAAATGTCAAACATTTATTTAAAAAAAAAAATGTGATTACTCCATTGAGAATTAGCTTTTTTTCCCCCAACACTCATCCTGTTACTTCAGATCAGGTTTATCTAGTTTTTTAAATTCCCATCAGTTTTTTGTGTTAGTTTTTTTTCTTTCTTTTTTTTTTTAGATTTCAGTATGTTTTATATTTTTTTTCCTCTGTATTTTTTGTGTTTCTTAGTGTATTTTTGTGTATTTTGTTGAAAATTTGAGTAAAAAAAACTAAGACAGAACAGCCAACGGACTAAAGTGCTTTGACTGAACTTTATTTTCATCGAATCACTTATAATACCACATTAATTCAAAGAATACGTTAGTTCTGGATTATGCTAGCACCAGGATAATGCTAGAACTAGGCTAATGCTAACAGTAGATTGATGTGTTGCTCAGTTTGTACAAAGACGTTCATATATTTTTCCTTCTTTCTTGAGTCTGTTTGCTCATGAAAAATGAAATGCATTTAATATAGATTAAAAAATAATATTTAATCATGATTAACTCAAATTAATCCGATGCAACACTGTAATTTATCTGATGAAAATTTGTAATCATTTGACAGCCCTAAAAAAATCAAAATAATTATTATAATTAGAATAATTATTATTATTTTTGCATTATTTATGCATTACTATCTTATGAATGAAGAACAGAGAACTTATAATATAAGCAAGTTTTTTTTGGCACATTTGTGAGACAAATGCCAGTCTTTTAATCTTCTTTTTGTTTACGGTGTGCAAATTTTAGTTTTTTATTTTAAACAAACTTCTAAAACTCTACAAAACAACAGGGAGTGCAAAGTGTGCATAAAAAGTGCACCTGGATACCAGAGGGTTAATTCAATGGAAAAAAAACAAACCATATATATATATATATATATATATATATATATATATATATATATATATATATATATATATATATATATATATATATATATGTATACATATTTTGCATTGGTGCAAATTTCCCAAAATAATAAATATAGTCACGTCTGCTCTCAGCTTCTAATTGATCAACATGTGCCATATAAACGTTAGAAAAGAACATTTTTTTTTGTTTTGTTTTGTCGTCAGTGTTTTCTACGCTCTCTCAACTTCCTCAGAAAATAAAAAGGCTATCGTTGCTAAAAGTCACAGAGGAAGTGCAGGAGAAAGCTGAGAGAAGAAAACAACAAACACTTGACGAAGCATAGTCACCAGAACACTCTTACAATATACAGAAAAAACCCCAAAATTGTGTGACTATGACATATATATATATATATATATATATATATATATATATATATATATATATATATATATATATATATATATATATATATATATATATATATATATATATATATATATATATATATTTATTTATTTATTTATTTATTTATTTATTTATATTTTTTTACAGGGTTGGAGTTCTATACAAGCCCTAAAACAGTTGGAATCTGATAAATATTTCCTGTGTCCTAATTGTTTTGTTCCCTATAAGTATCTTTCTATTAGTACCATGGAAAAAACCTTTACAGCTGATAATCTATGTTTAAATCTTTAGAAATTAAAAACCCCACAATATCAAAATACACAGCACAAAATATCTGAGGTATAAGATGAAAAATATCAGCTGTCATTTTATTCTTTTATTTTGTTTTTATTTTATATATATATATATATATATATATATATATATATATATATATATATATATATATATATATATATATATATATATATATATATATATATATTTTTTTTTTTTTTTTATTTATTTTTTTACTTCTCTCTTAGGAGATGCTGAAATGATGCACAAACTGCATGTATTGCAATACCCAGGCCTCACTTATAGAACGTCTCTCCTCCCATTATAGTAATAATAATAATAATAATAATAATAATAATAATAATAATAATAATAATAATAACTCTTGAAGTTGGTTTCATTCGCTCACACACTCGTTGCAAACACACACTTTTCCATCTGCTTGAATATTATAGGTTGAAGGTTGTTGTTAATAGGGGGCGAAGCGGCTGTACCCTCCTCTGTATATACTGGCCTGAAGAGACGACAACACCAGACCCACGTCATCGGCGTGGCTACGGGTTTTGGCGTCCGTGAGTGGAGCGAAGGCGTTCTGAAAGATACACACACACACACACACACACATATGATGGAGATGCACAAGATGGATATACGCCGTAAGTAGAAAAATAAAATAAAATGACATGCATGTGTTATGAAGACAGAATGAGTCATACATTAAGAAGAAAAAGAATAAATAAATATTGTTATAATAATAATAATAATAATAATAATAATAATAATAATAATAATAATAATAATAATAATAATAATAATAATAATAATTTAAAAAATAAAACAAATTCAATTAAATAAATACATATATAAATCAATCAATCAATAAATTAATTAAAAATAATGATAAAATGAATAAAAAATTTTTTTTAAATAATTAAAATAAAATATTAAAATCAAAAAGTATAAAATTATATTTTTTTAAATAAACATGAAAACAAATTAAAAATGAATACAAAATAAAACCAAACAAATTAAATTAAATTAAAAGAAAACAAATAAAAATAAATAATACATGAATGAATGAATGGAATTAAAAACATATGAAAAATAAAATAAATTAATAAAAAAACAAAACAAAAGTACAACATACAAAAGTAAAACCAAAAAAATTAATCAAAAATCAAACCAAAAGCACATACATTTCAGACACGTGCATTGTCCTTGGTTATCCAACCTCTGTGGGTCACACACTACAGCTGGAGATTTGACGTTACGTTACCGTCATTCCCGTGCAAACCCATGGGGGATGAAAAGACCCATGATCGCAGAAACCGTCATGCAGCAAGCACAGCCACACGCTTCATGCCAGGAGAACATGCCAACAGCTATGTGAAAGAAATTCAGTCAATACAACCATGAAAAGATGAGAATTTAAATTAATTAAAACAACAAACACAATGTGAACAAGGTCTGCTTTTATGCTGGTGGTTGTCATGGAAACGTGTTCCTTTAACCCAGATAAACCAGAGCATCCACCGGCGCCCGAAAAGCATCGACTGATCTAAGACGCTTCTTCACACTTCCTGACCTCCTAAACTAATCAATAATTGCAAATAATTCGGGTAAAATACAGTTTTTCATCTTTTCATGGTTATCAGATATGACCCATTTGCACGTTCAGAAGCTGCATAGTTACTATGGAAACGCTCTTCTTCGACAATACGGGTGTCAAATTCATTTTAGTTCAGGGCCACATTCAGCATAATATGATTTAAAGTGGGCCGGGCCCGTAAAATAATATAAATAAAAGGTTAAAAATGGATGAATAATGTCAAGCGCTAAGTTTTTTTCTGTTTTTGAGTGAAAAAAGGAAAGTGTTGACATTTACAAACTGTATTTGAACATAACATGAACAGCCTGTACATTCTGAAGAACAAGAAGTACAGCTGTGAAACGGTTAAAGTTTTTAATCAGATTAATATGCTTTGAATTAATCATGATCAAAACCCTTCAAGTCGGTCGACTGTTCTGTCTTTTTCTTTTTTTTTTTTTTTTACACAACATCCACACATAACACATAAGAAAAAAGAAAAAAATATACAGAGCATGCTAAAATCAAGTAAAAAATCGGCAAAAAAAATAAAAAAAAACCCAAAAAGTTTCCTAAAGTAGAGAAAAAAAACCCAAAAACATGATAAAATATCTAAAACATATGCAAAAATATGAACATATGTACAATTAACATGATTATTAGTTTCAACAAAATAACTGTAAACAACTTTTGTCTGTTTGTTTGTTTATTTGTCTGTCAGCAAAAACTATTGGACCAATTTCTATGACATTTTCGGTAAGGGTGTGAGATGGTCCAGAACAGATCCCATTACATTTTGGTGAATCTAGGTCAGAGGTCAAAGTCACCAAAAATGTCTTTTCACAATGATCAGAGAATGGGCAAATCAGGTCAAATGTGTACAAGGGGGCGGGGTTTGTTGTCCTGGGCAACACCTGTTTAGTTATTCTTCTTCTTCTATGGTGTGTGTCTACCTCACTCAATAATTCAAATTCACGTTAGTCTGGGATCCTAACACTTCGGCTAATGTGTCACCTAGCTTGGACAAACATGTTAAAGGAGAACCATTATAGTCAGTTTTAACCTGGGTAGGATTTGGCAGGGGTGGGGTGTCATGGCGGGGGGGTTTTGGACCGAGTCTTTCTGAATTAAAATAGACTTATTTAAGGGGGTAAATGTCTGCAAGTCCAGTGATAGAGATCAGCAGAGGGACTGGTGCATTCTGGGAGCTTCTTTTTCCATGCACAGTGCCCCCCCCCCACACACACACACACACACACACACACACACACACACACACACACACTTGTTTAGTTAAACTCCCCTTGTTTAAGAATAACTAAAAAAAAGTGTTTACCAGGACAACAAGCCCCGCCCCCTTGCACACATTTGACCTGATTTGCCCCATTTCTTATCATTGTGAAAACATATTATTGGTGACTGTGACCTTTGACCTACATTCACCAAAATTTAATGGGATCTATTCTGGACCACCTCCCACCTTTACTGAAAATTTCATAAAAACTGGTCCAGAAGTTTTTGCATAAAGCTACTGACAAACAAACAAACAAACAAATGGATTCAGATACCATTGTCCCCTTTTTTTTGGGGGGGGGGGGGGGGGGGGTTCAAACTGCAGAGAACTTTGTTTTGTGTAATTATAACACTGTGTTGCACATTGAACCATTTGATGCATTAATCATGAGTCTTCGTACATATTTTTGTGTGTTTTTATTCTTCTTTAGGCTGAAAAAAACCCAATGTGATTTAAATAGTTTTAATGAACCTACTTTTTATGGAGTTATAAAAATATCCACTCAGCTGGAAAACGTGTGTTTAAGCTTTGAACCAAAGAAACATGTATTTAAAACACCATATCAAAACACTATGAAATAAAACATTTTAATGCAGTTTTTGTTTAACCCTTTGATGCATATACTGGTCTCTACAGTGGACAGTTGTCCCACAGCTGTTTTATGGGTTAATGCACTGACATTTATACTATGACTGTAACTGCTGTTGTTGATGGACAATATAATCAAACATGTGTTTTTTTTTATTTAATATTTTGCATTTTATCTCCATTTAATGATAAAGTAATAAGTAATGTTAGAGTTCATTAAAATGTGAAAAATTAACTGTATGAAATGTTTTTCATCCATTCATTAATTTTTATTTTCACACAGTATATCACTTTCTGATGAGGATTTTAAAATATATGTTTAGTGTGAACACATGTTTTCCAGCTGAGTGGTTATTTTTGGAATTCCAGGAAAAATAGATTCTTGTCTCATCATCTGAACCCACTTTATCCTCACTAGGGTCACTGGGGTCACTGGGGTCACTGGGGGCCTAATCCAGCTCCAGCAGGTGAAGGCGGGGTACACTCTGTATGAGTCTCCAGTTCATCTCAGGGCTGAACATATATAGACAAACAATCACTGTCACATTCACACCTATGGGTGATTTATATTAACCAGTTAACCTATCAGTGCATGTGTTTGGATGGTGGGAGGAAACTGGAGAAAACCCACACAGACATGAGGAGAACATGCAAACTCCACACAGAACGGTCTGGTGTGGGAATAGAACTAACAACCTTCTGTCTGTGAGGCACCAGTGTTAACTACTGCACCCTGTTCCATGGACCAGTTGTTCTGTTTCAAATTGTTTTGTTGAAACTGTTGAATAAACATGTTAATTATATATATATACAATCATATTTTGCATATATTTTGGATATTTTATAAACAAAAAAAATTAGTTTTTTCTGTATTTTAAAATACTTTTTGAACATATTTAGAATTTTTCATCACTTCCATGGGTTTACCTTTTTAAATAAATTTTAGTGAATTTTAGCGTGTTTTACATATTCTTCCTCCACATATCTTCTGTTTCTTAGTGTATTTTTACACAGGCATCAGAATCACAGGCAATCGTAATTCTGAGTATCAACTAAGGATCAAGTGTCAATCTCTACTAAGGGGTTAATATGACTGTTAATTATAGTCTAATAGCAACAAGTAATTGATTTACAGGTAAACATGTTCGTGCAGATCATGTATTAAGAACAGACCAATGATATGAACTGACTGATATGGAACTAAAACAACAAAACCCATGAAAGACAACAGTCACCAGTATGCATCAAAGGCTTAAAAAAATAAAATAAATAAATAATAAATAAAAATTAATAAATAATAATAATAATAATAATAATAATAATAATAATAATAATAATAATAACAATAATAATAACAATAATAATAACAATAATAATAATAATAATAATAATAATAATAATAATAATAATAATAATAATAATAATAATAATAATAATAATAATAATAATAATAATAATAATAATGTTTGGTGCATAAATTAATAAATAAGAATAAAAGGACATCCCCACGCAGTCAGCAGCCACTTATCATTGTTGTTGTTTTTCTTCTATGGTTGTTGTTGTTTGTCTCCAAATTGTTGCAGCTGTCGTCACAATGTCACGCCCACCCTCTGACTCTACACTTCATTGTGATTCGTCGGTCAGTTTCAGGAAAGTCTAGCCAAAAGTTACATTGAGCGTAACTAGACCGTCCCCAGTAGCAAATTAGATTTGCTACCACTAGGGGCATCGAGCGCATTTAGGTGAAGTGTGGAAAACAGTGGTTATAAAGGAAGTAATAGTACATTCTTTGTAGACACAATGTACAGATGATAGTCTGCTCATTTTATTTACTTTATCTTGTGCACATTTTAGTTGGTGTCCAGAATTTTCAAGGTTATGCAAAAAGGAACAACTTTTTAAGTCTGACCTCATTTAAATCCTGAAAAACAACATGAAGTTTTAATGCAAATTTTGAGTAAAAATATATTCCTCAAAACTGGAGAGTTAATTTCCCACCTCGATAAATAAAATGCATTTTTATTGAAAAAAAAAAAAAAATCAAATCAAATTCTCCACTGCGCAGACTTGTGGGAAACTTCAGTGAAGTCGTTAATGAGAATAAGGCAATAATTCAAACGTCTGTAAGTCCATGTAAAGGTAGTGAGTGACGTGTTGGACTTGCAGTTGTGACAGTCCTTCTTCCACTCAGCTCTGTTCACTCGCCTTCCTCACCTCCTCCCTGCGGCTGCGCTACCACAAGGGATTTAATTATCAAAATGACTAATTATTTCATTACCAGGGAGTGTGGGGTGAGGTGGTATCCACCAAATTAGAAATATAATAACTAACATGTACTGGGCTGCCAAGGCATGAAGACATTCATCACCTTTTACAGGCTGGATTAATATGGCATTTGGACTGCCTTTAGCAGCAAAAGCAAATTCAATTAAGTTTAAGTGAGGAGATGTCAGCGCCGCAGAAAAGCTCACGCGGTGACCGAAGACGACGATGGAGGTGGGGGAGGGGCGGCGTGGTGGAGATTGAGGCTAAAGGATGTGCTGATTGTAAATGTAATGGACAAAGTGTAATATAGAGTAGTTTGGGTTTCCACTGTACGACCCCAGACAGAAAGAAAAGAAACTAGACTAAATAAATATTTCAACTGGTTTAGATTTAAAAGTGAATCATTTACCCCCACGTGGGGAGAGGGGTCAGTCTGTCTGTCTGTCTGTTTAGCTACGTTTACATGATGTTTGTTTAATTGATTTATTCTGGATAATAGAATTCAGAATTAAAGCTATTTCCTTCGTGTTTACATGGAAACGTTAATTCCAAATAAAGGTTTCCATGGAAACGGGTGTATTCCGCTCTAGTTAATTGGTCTTTCAGAGCTGGAGGTACAGAGAGTTTTGATTGGACAGAATGGCCGATTTCAACTATTTACATGTTAGACCAGATACTTACGGTGGCCGACAGGAGCAAACGCACCGCATTGACAAAACGCTGCATCACAAGGAAGATGCACAACCAAAAACACAATAAATAAAATAAAAACAACACAAGAGAAAAATGTTGTAATAACAGAAAGGAAGCAGAAAAAAAAAAAAACCTCCCAAAACAAATGTGAAACTCTTCAAACGCTGCAAATTCATGTACTTTCTATGCTAATCTCTTAATTTAATTAACTTCAACCTCGTCTTCATCCACCGTCGTCTTCTTTCCGTTTTATTTTGGTGAACTTCCGTTTTGTTGTGGACTGAATTTGCAGCATTTTTCTTTGACATTTGCTTTGGGGCTTTGTATGTTTTTTGCTTCTGCTTCGTTTATGTGATTGTGTTTTTGGTTGTTGCATCGTCCTTATGTTTGCAGCGTTTTGTCAATGCGTTGCGTTTGCCCTAGGCGGCCACCATAGATACTACATGTGATGTTTGACTTTATTTTTGTGATTACAAATTACAAATTACGAAGCAGCATCTTGACCGAATAGACCATAGAAATTAACAAACTAATGCCGGCAGTGGTCTTACCGCATCATGACGACAAGACCAGGAGCATGTGCAGAACAACAGGAATAATGTTTAAGGGGAATTAACTGTTTACATGTCAGAGGAATTATCGGAATTAAGATCGGAATAAACCAGTGAGTTTATTCGGAATTAAGTTTAATTCAGAATTGTCATTTTCAACTGGTATTAGGTGTTTGCATGGTCATTTGAAAGAGGAATTTACTTTAATTTGGAATTAAACAGGAATAAAAACTCATGTAAACAGGGCTATTGTCTGTCTATGTATTTGTTTATCAGCAGCTTTACACAAAAACTTGTGAGGACAAATTGGTCCAGAATAGATCCCATTACATTTTGGTGAATGTAGATCAAAGGTCACAGTGTTTTCACAATGATAACAGATAAGGCAAATCAGGTCAAATGTGTACAAGGGGGCGGGGTTTGTTCTGCCGGGTAACATTTGTTCAGTACGTTTACATGCACTGAGTGAAATTTGACTTATTCTGTTTGTCCGGCTAATGTCAACATTTTAAAAGAATAGAATAGACTTTATTACCCCACCTCCCGACAGGAGAGGGGCATTGTTTTTGGGTTGGTTGGGTTGGGTTGTGTTTGTTTGCCTGTTTGTCAGCAGCTTTACGCAAGACCTACTAGACTGATTTTCCTGAAATTTTCAGTAAAGGTGTGAGGTGGTCCAGAAAAGACCCCATTAAATTTTGGTGAATGCAGGTCAAAGGTCGCAGTCACCAACAAGTGTTATCCGGCACAACAAACCTCACCCTCTCTTGTACACATTTTACCTGATTTTCCAGATATCTTATCAGTGTGAAAACACATTTTTGGTGACTGTGACCTTTGACCTACATTCACCAAAATTTTATTGTATCTATTCTGGATCACTTTGCAAACTTCCTGAAAATGTCATAGTAGTTTTTGACAAACAGACAGAATACACATGTGGAAATGAGAAGTTCAGACACAAAATTTTTTAAAACATTTCATAAGATATTTTATATTTTTCATAACAAATATATTTTCTCCCAGTTTCACATCATTTTTGTTTGGAAAGTTTATAAAAGTATTTTCAAAACTTCACATCCAACTTTGTTCCTATTTTTCTATTATGGACTTAATGTTCATTTGTGTCAAACTGTGTTTATTTATTTGTATACTTGTATATTGTTTGTATGTCCTTGACCTGCCTTAGGACAACAGATGTTAATTAGCTGCTATACTAATGCTAACTCTGGAATATTTACATTGTTGCTTTTGGCTGATATATTGATTAATGTGCAATGCCCTAACCAAATAAATAAATAAAATACAATTCAATGTGTTTTTTCCACAGAAACAAAGACAAAAATTTGGGAGTTGTCATTATTCACAGATTATTATGTAATTATTTGACTGTTCCGGCCACTGTAGATCAAATTAGGCTGAATGTGGAACCTGAAAGAAAGTGAGTTTAAGAGCCTTTATCTAGAACCTGTGGGGAACTTTCCTTCTCCAGTGTTCTATCAGCTGCATTAACTGTATGTATGTTCCAAAACAGACACATTTTCACTGTGTTGGTATAAGAAAAAAAATCTAGATATAATATTTTAATCAAGCAGAGTCATCAGTGGAACATGTATAAATAAATATGGTCACAGACGTGGTTTCATGCAACATGTTTTTGGTCATCATGCACAGTTTCTCAAATCCACACTGACACTAAAAAACACAGTCAAAGGAAAAGCTTTTATTACACAATACATGTAAGCAGCAGAATATGAGTCCAGTATCAGTGTTCGCTGTTTAGACCAGCTGATATATAAAGCCGATATTTCGTTTTTTTTTTCTTTTTCTTGTGTTGTAAATTTCTCCTTGGAGATCAATAAAGTATCTATCTATCTATCTATCTATCTATCTATCTATCTATCTATCTATCTATCTATCTATCTATCTATCTATCTATCTATCTATCTATCTATCTATCTATCTATCTATCTATCCATCCATCCATCCATCCATCCATCCATCCATCCATCCATCCATCCATCCATCCATCCATCCATCCATCCATCCATCCATCCATCCATCCATCTATCTATCTAGCATCGGCCTGTTGTGTTGCCTGATGTGTTCGTTTTCTAGCTGTTATGATTTACTGAAAGAGGGGAAAGAGTTGAGAAAATGTGTCACAAAACAAAAAAGGAGGGAAAAATTTTAAGGAAACCGGGAAAAAAGAACAGAAAAAAGGGGAGGAAACAGAAACAGAGAGAAAAAAGGAAAAATAAAAGAGAGAAAAAAGAAGAGAAAAAGTAAACAAAGAAGAGAAAAATGGGGGGAAACAAAAAAGGAGGAAAAAATAGGTATCAGCCCCCCAAAAAATCCACATCAGTTGATTACTAGTTCACCCAAAACCATTCAAATAGAATGGTTAGAATTCATTAAAGGGGTCTTTAGTTTAGATAAAAACATTCAAATAGAAGTATGCTAATGGTGTTAGCATCAAAGAAGACTTTTGTTTAGCCAACACTATACAAATATTAGAATGCTAATGGTGTTAGCATTACAAAAAGCTTTCTGTTTAATGTCCATAGATTTGAGACACTTTGCAGAATGAAGGATGGACAGAACAGTAGAAAACAGTCAAGTCTTACCATGGCACCAACGCTGTATGTGGCTGCGGGAGTGAATGTGTTGTTGTAGGGGTCGGCAGCATATACTCGTCCATAACTGCAGACAAATATAACAACACAAGGCAGTGAGTTTCAATGGAATATTTACACACTAGACTTTAACCCTCAGGTTTTTCTCCCACAGAATCCCTTACTAAGGACCAAGTATGCTTTGTGTGTCCCTCAGTGTCTCTAAATAAATCCCCTGTGGACCCAGTGTTCTCCCCTTTTGCATGTATAGTAGTCTTTCAGGAGAGGTCAGCGTCTAGAAAACCACATGGTCTCTATTTCTATGTCTTTTTCATCCATATTTATTTAGTTGTACTTTTATGATGTTGAACTTCACATTTTTCTCTTACTGTCATTGAGTGTTGGTTTTGTTGTCCATCCCGCATGGTGTTAATATATTTAGCATCTCTGCTAAATGTTTTACGTCCTGTTAACCAGGTATGTCGCCCTTTTGCATGTTGTCTTCCGGGAGAAATCTTGGTACAGGCACTAATTAGCATCCGTGATAAATGTTGTATGTCTTATTATCCAGGTATGTCATCCTTTTGCATGTTGCCGTTCAGGAGATATGGTAAATGGTAAATGTTCTGCACTTATGTAGTTCTTTTCCACCTTCATGGTTCAAAGCTCTTTACATTAGCTTCACATTCACCCGTTCACATGCACACTCATACAGCAGCAGGTTTCTAAGGTCAGTCCTACTAGGGGCCTAAGTGAGGGTTCAGTGTCTTGCCCAAGGACACTTTGACATGTGGACAGCCAGAGCCGGGAAGCAAACCGCCAACCTCTCGGTCATTGGGCAACCCACTCTACCAACTGAGTCACAGCCACCTAGGATCTGGCGACGGGTACTAATTAGCATCCCTGCTAAATACTATATGTCCTATTTTCCATGTATCTCACCTTTTTATGGGTCATTTTTCAGGAGACATCTGGGTACGGGCACTAATGAGCATTCGTGCTAAATGTTGTATGTCTTATTACACAGGCTGAATAGGCGGAGGCTGAAAGTGTCTTCAATTTCTGCATTACTAAGAAACACAATGCAAAGGGAATAGACCGGTCACAAAAGCAATCGATCTGTCTGTCCAAGAAGGAAATAGAGCTGCTGCACGTAAGCTTGGTGTTAATGAATCAATGGTGAGACATTGGAGATGGCAGCGTGAAGAACAGAGAGACAAAAAGACAACAAACAACAGAAGGAAGATGAATAAAACCATCAATGAGCTTTCTATTTTGTTTAATAAGCTGTTTTACTGCTACTGTTACAGGAAACACCGTTTGAACACAATCAGTTAAAGGTAGAGAAATAAATATTAACAAAGGTAGGTACCTCATGTTACAATGTGGACATCACTCTGGTGTGTATGGAAGCAAATCTGTTTCATCAGATTTTGAAGCTGGATTCCTTCCATTTTTTTCTTGGGATTGGATTAAATTTTGGATGACCATCATTACTGTTACTGTTACTTTTTAGGAGGCATACTTTTAAAATCATTCAGGAAGTCAAAATGAGTCCTAAACTATATATAAATGACTATCTTCACATTATGTTTTTTAATGCTGAATTATTTATTCTGAATAAAATAATTCAGAATTAAAGCTACTTCCTTTGTGTTTACATGGACATGTTAATTCCAAACAAAGGTTTCCATGGAAACAGGTGTATTCCGCTCTAGTTAACTGGTCTTTCAGAGCTGGAGGTGCAGAGAGTTCTGATTGGACTGAACGGCCTCTTAACATCTGGATGTCTACTGGAAGAAAATGATCACGTCCACTTCCTGTTTTGCTTTTGTTTCACCTCTCAACATAGCATGTTACCATACCAACAGATGGGATTTTTGCATTTACGTTTGTGATAATTACAAAGCAGTAGTTTGACTGAATCAACATGCTAATGCTGGCAGCGTGGAATATGTGCGTCATCAAAGCAAAATATGTGCGTCATCAAAGCAAAATATGTGCGTCATTGAGACAAGACCAGAAGCATGTTAAAGAGGAATTAACTGTTTCAATGGAATTATCTATCAGAATTGAGATCAGAATAAACCAGTGACATTATTCTGAATTCACTTTAATTCAGAATAGTTATTTTCAACTGGAATTAGTTGTTTACATGGCTCATCAGAAAAAGGAATTAACCTTTGTTTTGAAATAAACATGAAGAAAAACATTCATGAAAACATTAAACTCTGTTCTCATAAACTCCTCTCCGTTACGACAAAAGGTAACGGAGTGTTGTAGATGGAAATGAGATCTGGCCATAATACAGTGAGGTAGAACTTAAAGGTTGCCTTTCTCATCTGGTCCACGATTTTCTTTATAAAAAGTTATTTTCAAAGATTAAATATACTTTTAAGCAGACAACACTTTTTCAGATCATAATGTGTCAAGCATGACCCCTGAACCATAGCCCCCAGGAAATGGTCAAGTCTGGGCAGAGGGTGCTATAAAGCTTGCTGCCGGACCCATGAGCCACCTTTGCCCCCTGACCCTTCCTGGCCGACTCAGAACCAGTCGTGGTGTTGGGAATTAATATATATATATCCATATGTATGACATATCATTTGTGAGAAGAAAGGTCACATTGCCCTTCTGTGTGTCAAAGCTATCAGGGTTGTAAGATAAGTGAAGAGTGAATGTTATGTTGTTATGACTATATGAGGAGACAGCACTAATCCATGACGTCAAAGGACGTCAGGGGACTGGTTAGAGCAGGTTTAGGGTGAGGAACGAGTATCTGAAAATGGACTATAAAGGACTGTATATGTCAGAATAAACGGAGCCTTTTTCTACTCAACTTCCGGTGTCGACATCTTTGATCCATGATGAAAATCCACAACATTTGGCGCCTAACGTGAGGCATTCGATAAGGCAGTTCATGACCGCTGGGCAGTGGCTGATACAACGTGACCACAGGTACCAGGTAAGAACCTTTGAATCTTACTACAAGGTCATGCTGCTCAGACACTGCCCGGTGGTCCGAATAACACCTTCGAATGAATGAATATTTGTAAATAACACTGAATTTGGGAGGAAAGGGTCCACTCACCAACCGGTAAAAATAAGAGAAGAGCTCTTCTGTTTTACTTCTTGGTGATTACTAAATTTGACCCGGGTCAGAAGGAGTGATTGGCTAAAGTAGTGTGTAGGGTATATGAGGGTTTTGAGAATGTGTGTGAGAGGGCTGTGAAGGTGGAGAGAGAGACCCGTGCTGCGGGTCAGAAGGAGTGATTGGCTAAGGTAATGTATGTGATTTATGAAGGTTTTGAGAGTGCGTGTGTGTGAGAAAGCGGTGAAGACGGAGTGGGAGACCTGTGCTGCAGGTTAGAATCTGTGGTTGGCTAAAGTAATGTATGTGATTTATGAAGGTTTTGAGATTGATGTCTCCAATACTAAAGATTGACCAAGCAGAGTAGGCTAAGACAATAAGCAAGGTACCATATTATTCTTACACATATACTAATATTGATTGAAGTAATAAGAAAATATTAACAATAAAAGAACAGTAAAGATGGAGTGAAAGCAGAAATTCTAATGAGGCTTATTTAAAAGTCTCTACCTAATACATAAACATTGTAGAACAGCATAAAAATAGTTATATAAACAATTATGCAAAAAAAATCCAAAACAAAACAAAACATGCACAACATGCATTAACTTAATTGATATCCTTAAATATTTTGAAGGAAATATCTGTGCTATTTCAAAGAAACATGTGAAATTTGGCTTTATAATGAAACTGAGCTGTTAATGTCACACATGAGGCAAATAAATATGTTGATTTGAGTATTGTATCTATGAACCATAGCATTAGTAGTAAAATATTAAAAGAATTGCTCAGATAATGTATGCTGATTAGACTAAATATTTCTATATCAGAAAATACAAATTTGGATATTAATTTGAAAAACATTAAGTCCATTTAGTTTGAGAAATAAATTAGCAGAGGAGGTTCATTCTTTAGAGCGGTAGAATGGATTTAAGGACAGTTTGAAGTCATATAAGTTAGATATAGGAGGTAAGATGGACTCAACAAAAAGACGACAAGGTATTAGATTTACCACATGGTTCATTATCTATAATTTAGGGAAAAGTTGGTCCATTGGTTTTGCTGGACGATCAATGTTGTCAATGTCTAATGGGTAATTTATGACCATGGGGGACAACACCCATGTACTTTGGGCTAATTACATGGTTTCTAATTATTTATTAAGTATTAATGGTTGCATTAAACCAAAATGACTTTTCTGGGAATCAAGATAAGGGTTGGTAAAAATACTAATTAAATTATATCTCAAACAGAGAGAGAGAGAGAGAGAGAGAACTAAAAACAAAACAAAGCAAAACAAAACGGGAAAAAACAAACAAACAAACAAAAAAACAAACAAAAAAAACAAAAACACAACAACAGTCAGTTATGACTGTAAAGTGATTTTTGTAGAATGCAACCATTTGATTTGGTCAGTAGAAATTTATCAGTGTTATGCCTCAGATCCATCTGTTACACACAAAATCCAACATGTTTGATTTTAATCTTAAACTGGTCTGAGCTGAACGTAAATACTATATAGATCTATTTTACAGAAAACAGGATATATCATCTAGTCCACAGTGAAACTTGTCATTGATGTTATGACAGTAGATTTGAACTCCTTCCTTTGTGCTGGAGTCAGTGTGTTTGTTTAACCAGTTATTTTCTATAGAGGAAAGGGGATCCCCTGACAATTATCATAGGGTATTGTTTTTTGTTTGTTTTTGTGTATTTGTTTGTTTGTTTTGTGAGTGCTCTCTTGTGTTGTGCCATGGCTGTATGTGAGAAGGCTGTCACATGTGTGTGTGTTTTGTGAGTACCGGTATGTGTGTGTGTGGTTATCATTACTTAACATAAGGGGGCGTGTCCTGGGTTAAGTGTTCTATTTATGAAGTATAGTTTATGCTTAAGATTTAAGCTTTTGGTCCCAGGGTGAGAAGTGTTTATGAAGCTAAAGTAAATACTGGATAGAACAGATACAGTGAAGGAACACATTAGTCGAAAGCAGAGGTGTCAAACATGCGGCCCGGGGGCCATACCCGGCCCGCCTAGTGGTTCAATCCTTTGGATGAATTTATGAAATGCAAAAATACACTAAGGTTTAAATCATTTTAGTTAATGGTTCACATTTTTTACTAGTTCGGCCCACTTCAGATCAAATTTAGCTGAATGTGCCCCCTGTACTGAAATGAGTTTGACACCCCTGGTCTAAAGTGTCTTTTGAAAGTTATGGACACTGTCTTGGTATTTTCTTACGGTTAGATTTGTGTGTTGTGGATTAGTTATAATCTAACACTTTCGTGGTAACCCCCCCCTACAGATTTCCAGGTCTGAGCGGATGCTGGGTGGACAAGGACACCGCCCCTCCTTCAGAACTCACTTGTCTCTGTGTTCTCTCCCAGCCTTAAGTAGATATCTCAACAGGAACCATGGCCCAAGTCCAGACACAGGTTCCTGGTGTTCTCTTCAGTCTGGGGACTGGATCCCAGAACGACACTGCAGACAGAAAGCATTGGAAGCAGCCAAGGACCTGTCCAGGTTCTCCTGACGATGCACACGGTGGTCAAGTGGTAGAACCAGCCACAGGAGCCAGCACTGGAAAGGGTTTAGAGAGGACCACCAGCCAACCGGAAGGAAAAGGACATGGACGTCCTAACAGGGGACGAGTGAATAAGTGACATGACAAGCCACCATCTGGCGTTGGAGACACCAGGAGGACGACGTCATCCTTTGGCACTGCACACATATACACTAACAAGGCACACTGGCGGTGATAGCAAACCCAGTGACGTCTCATACATGTTGTCCTTTGCCTGGTCGCTGGCAAGTGACTGAAGACCCCCCTGGCCCATCATTTACACTGATTTGAAAATGGTCAGCACCACGGCCATAAACAGAGGAGACTGTACCTGATGGTCATCGTCTCAGTTGAGACCATCTGGTCTGAGAAAGGACATGAAGTTGTCCCCTTTTCAATGGACGCCATCACATCACTCTGGGATGGACAGTATTAAGGAGATGAGAAATGATTCACTATCACCATTACACTGATAATGCATGGTGGAAGAAGACGTGTGATTGGACACCAAGAAGAACGGACCTACTATTGACGGACATAGGCGGAGCTTATGACACAAATGTTGATTCATATGTGAGATGTTTAAGGTGTTTAATTGTGTTAATTAATCAAAGGGGGGAATGGGACGGACATGTTACTTTGACCTGACTTTACTTCATAGAAATAGCCGTAGTCATTAACTGAATCAACAACTTAGTATAGATATTGACATGAGGAAAAGGCTTCTGGTATACTCGTACTAGGTACGAACATTTAAAAAACTGTGGCTTCAGAGTTATATTATTTTAGTTAATTTAATGACAGTGTTGCCAGATTGGGTTGAAGTCATTTCCACCCGAGCGCGTTCCTGAAACTCACCCACTTCAGAAAATGCGCTCAACAACATCTTCAAATGAAAACTTTTAAAATTGAATAAACATGCATTCAAATGAAATGACAGTAGACTATCGAACGTATAAGACCTAATGGAATATTCTACTTTATCTTAGACAGTGCCAGGGGAAATGTTAAAATAAAGGTCACTTAGTCTCAGGTTTAAGTGTTGAAACCACCTAGACATTATATGGAACAAATTAAAAGACATGGATGAATAAGAGGTTAAAACTGACCATGAGGTTAGTTTACACATAAATAAGATACATAGTTTATAATAAGAGAAAGAAGCAGGAAGGAGACTCCCAATACCTGGACAACACACACACACACACACAGACACAGACACACACATCACCATTACACACATAAGAATCACTCTTGCACATAAGATCATTATTACACATTTGTTGATGTGACATTACAATGTCATGTTGCTATAACAATTGAATAATTTAATGCAATTAAAATTAAAGGGAAAGGGAAGGTTACATGAGCATAATATGAGGAAGTGAAATATACTGAATTTGTTTTGTTTAAATCATAAAATAATAGTTTGTAGTGCTGTTTTCATAATGCTGAAATGTTAGCAAAAACAGCTCAAATGTTTCTATACCGGCCCAAACTGGTAACACTGCCAATGATAAGGAGTTCTGATTTGTGTGTTTTGAGAGGCAAAAAACAAGGTCAATCAAATGTTGTTAACTCTCTAACCCTAACCCATGAAGACATTAATGCCCTAAGGTTAGAAGGATCTGCTAAAGAAGGAAATAATAATGTAATAATGTTATCATCTCTGAGGTAAACCTTAGAACACTAACCAATGGTAAATAGTTGATGTTGAAACTAGAACGGTACATGGACTGTACGTATATAGCACAGTTTATACATTCACCCATTCATACACCAGTAGACAGCTGTAGCCGTACACAGGCGCTTACTGACCCTATGAGGACTAACTTAGTGTTCAGTGTCTTGCCCAACGACACTTTAACATGTGAACTGCTGACCCTTTGCTCTTTGGACGTAGCACTCTACCAACGGAACCACAGCCGCCCAGAACAGGCGATAGTTTAACCAAAATGAGGAGTGTAGCAGTGAGTGATTATTTATTTTATAGTTTAAGCCAAAACTGATAACTGTAGACAGGTGAAACTGATGTTGACAAACATAAGGACGTTAACTTTAGCTCAACACGGACATGGACTACTGGACTGGACTGTTTATATTCTTCAATATTTATTTTGGGTATGATTCAAAGTTATTCATACATATTCATGTCTATTCACAACAGGATTGTTCATTATTTTATTGTTCATCCGCTAATCAATGGGTATACTGTCTCTGTTGTTATGATTGTTCTCCATCCTAAATGACAATGTTGTGATTTTCTTTTATAGAATAGGTAATCAGTAATCATATTAATCCATATTCAATCAATAATCATAGTAATCCACATTTCATGTATTCACTTTGCAATATGATAATTCCTAATCAATATCTGAAATTAATTTAAATGAGGTGGTTTATACACAAATTTCAAATTAAGTGTTGTATTTTACTATTTGCTATTTACTTACTATTTACTATATTATATTAATTGGAATCAATAGTGTCTATAAATTACATAAGATCCTATATTACTCAATATTTAATCAACATGAAATCAACAGTTAGATAAATTATTCACAGCTCAGTTTTAATCCATCTCGGTTGACATCCCTTCAATGCAAGCCACTGGTGATCGCTCCAAATATAAAGATGTGCAGAAGGCTCAAACTCTGATTGGGGGTCGTAAGGGACTTTTCCTGTTAATAAACATCTGACAGGTTTTTCACCCTTACTTGCATTGAACTGGTAAATGAAGTTGATAATTGATAATTATCAAAGGGGGGAATGTTGGGAATTAATATATATATATCCATATGTATGACATATCATTTGTGAGAAGAAAGGTCACATTGCCCTTCTGTGTGTCAAAGCTATCAGGGTTGTAAGATAAGTGAAGAGTGAATGTTATGTTGTTATGACTATATGAGGAGACAGCACTAATCCATGACGTCAAAGGACGTCAGGGGACTGGTTAGAGCAGGTTTAGGGTGAGGAACGAGTATCTGAAAATGGACTATAAAGGACTGTATATGTCAGAATAAACGGAGCCTTTTTCTACTCAACTTCCGGTGTCGACATCTTTGATCCATGATGAAAATCCACAACAGTGGCAAAATGTTAATTTAGTGATTTGAGCTTCATTTATGCTATTTGTGTAATCTGTGAAGAAAAAAAAAACTAACTAACTCTGGAATTTTGATAAATCAGTTTGTAAAACTGATTTCGGGGGGTAGTTTAGGGCAGAGTCCTGCACAGTTCTGATTTTGACATACCGCAACCGCACGTACCCGTCATGTTCAAACCTCTATCCGACCCGTTTTCTGACGAAAAAAAAATAAAAATCCACACCTGAACCGACCCGCTATAAATGAACCCGATATCCGACCTGAACCCGGAAGAAAATGTCAGATAGCCAAACTTAAATACAAACATTTATTGCCACGAATATACTGAACAGTGACATAGCCAAGGCAGAGCCAAATAAAAATGTTGTTAAACAGTAGCAGACAAATAATAAACTCAAAAAATAGTTTTATCCGTGAGCTCACACACACACACACACAGATGCTTGAAAAACGCATCAAGAAGGAAGCCGACAGGAGGCAGCTATACAAGTCCAAACTAAAGAACAGTTTTTAGCCTATGAACCGCAAATTAGACCCGCGATCACCTACGTCCGACCCGAACCGAACCCGTATCCAACACAGCACAACATTTTTCACCCGTTTCGTGAAAATCTGCGGTTCACCCACGGGTACCCGAACCCGTGCAGGACTCTGGTTTAGGGCTTTTTTTGGGTGGTAAATTCCACTTAAGGCTAAATACTGTCAACAAGTACCTGAATGGAAAGTTTAAAAGAACTTTGCAGAGAGAGTTCAAGAGGGTGTAAAACTGTTGAGAGGTAAACAGGTGGGGTCCGCATAGTCCCCCTGAGGGATTCAACCTCAGCAGGTCTGGGTGGTGGGAGGATCCCCACGTGGGTCCCCATAAATATAGAAATACAAGCACACACACACACAGTCAGCATCGAGGATCTGTGATTAAATAGTGTGTGTTGATTCTTTAAAATGAACAAACATGACTAATGAAAGAACTGAGAAGGCATGTGTTTATTGTGGGTTGAAAGATACGACTGCAATGTTGAGTCCTGTCAGCTTACCAGGAATAAACACTACCCCCCCCCCCCACACACACACACACACACACACACACATACACACACACACACACACTCCCTTCCTGTCCTCACCCAGTCATGATAAGGGCCAATCAGAGGCCAAGGCTTGGGCTCATAATTGAGCTGATTTGCATAGAGGCCCAGTGGTTGAAGCGATTAGAAGTTAATCCAGATTAGTTTTGGACATTGCTATTCACCATGTGGCCCCCCAACACCCACACTCAGCCCAGCACTGCATTTGACCTATCTTATCTCACAGTGCAGAGCCACAACCCACCATTTGTGTGTGTGTGAGCGACGGTGTGTATGTGAGAGGCTGTGTAAGCTGCGAATAGAACACAAATTCAAATGCAATTTGTGTCAAATGCATTTTAAAAGTGACCCTGAGGTGAAAAGATAAATATGGCAACAACATTTTGAACAGTTTTACAGAAGGTGGGTGGTGGGTTTGAACACGCTGAATATTTTGTGAGCAATAAAAACGAAAAAAAAAAAAAAAGATTTTGCAAAATTGCCCACAGTCTGCACCTATTTTACATTATTTCCCTTCAACCACTTAAAGTACTGCAGTCTGATGATGTAATACCCACCTTATCAGTTTGCACAGTAATGCCCTCATTTCCAATTTTGCAGGGATTTCTATGTGAAACAAAGCGTGTTGGACTTAAAGGGGAAGTCTGACATTTTAGGAAATATTGTAAATTGTTTTGTTCCATAGTGGGATGCAGACATAGACAGAAGTGTCATGTTATGCATTACGTCAGAATCCAGATTTAGTTTAGAGGAATGGAAATGGAGTGGAGTAGAGTGTGGGAGGAGTTTAACACAGCCAAAGATTTGTTAAAATGACACTATATTCCCAAAGACATTCAACTCACCTGCCTTGACTCTCTATAAGTAAAATGCTTCTGGAATAAAACTAATGAAATTTACCACATGTGTGTTATTGACAAAGACAACTGAAGTTACCTAACCCTTACCTGCTTTTTGTCTCAAAATTTTGACTTTCTATTTCATAACTTTCAATTTTATCTCATAAATATGACATTTTATTTAATTATTTACATTCTTTTTCATCACATAACACTGGTCTACAAGTAAAATGCTAATGGAATGTTACCACGTCAGTTAGTGAAAAAGAGAACTCAAGACTTAAATTCTGGTTGGCTCAAGTTTCCAAGATAAGTCTGGGGTCAAACTGTGAAATGTTAAACAAGAGAGTAGGTTTTAGTCCAAAGGAATATTGGAGTCACTTCAAAACATTGTCTGCACATTATGATCCATTCACTTTACAGGTTCTTTATAGAAGAATATTCACTAAACCATTGTATACATGTACATAAAGCAGCATATATGTGGAATAACACACCATCATATATATTAAAAACATGAACTAACCAGCACTAAAGTTATTTATTTAATGATTCATCTGATTAAAGTATCTAAGATTTAACACATTTAATGTCTGAAGCGGATACTTTATAAAAAGAAAAAAATGTAGAGCAGTGTAATCCAGGTGCTGCTGAGCCTTTCCTGAGGCCTTGTTAGCGCCCCAGGTCACAGAGTGCTGAGTGGGTGAGCTGCCTGGACCAACTGAGGTCCACAAGCATGTCTTTTATCATCTTTGTTTCGAGTGCCAGGTTGTGCTAATTACACTATGCTGCAAGTATTTTTAAAGCTTTATTTTAAAGATAATATATAACAATGATCAAACAACTGGGGCGGTCATGGCTCAGTTGGTAGAGCAGGTCGTCCATTCACCGAAGGGTTGGTGGTTCCATTCCCGCTCTGTCCCAGTCAGTCTGTTGTGTCCCTGGGCAAGACACTTCACCTTCCTTACCTCCAGTGTCACTCACACTGGTGTATGAATGTTTCATGGTGGCAGCCATGCAAATAGCAGCCACGCTTCCGTCAGTCTGCCCCACATACGTAGTTTACCACCACCAGAGCGAGCATGTGAGAGTGAATGAATAATGGATCACAAATGTAAAGCGCTTTGGGTGCCTTGAAAATCGCTATACAAATCTAATCCATTGTTATTTATTATAAACATACAATTGACAAGGACATAGGAACCTACAAGGTCAACATACACTATATTTATATCCCTGAAACACAGAGCATCAGGGGTGTAATGGTTTGGCGTGCTCCACCACAGGATCGGTCGCTGCATAAGGTCTTTCATTTTAACGTGATATCTTTTGAGAGGGTGGACAGATTTCCACCAAATTCAGTGTGCTAGTGCTCTAGGACAGGCACATGAACTCATATTTTGTATTTCATATATACGTTTATGAATGGGTGAATGGGTAAATGGGAGTGGTGGAAATGATGGGTGAGTGGGAGCATCATGTTTCGGGGATATACATTTAGCATTTGGACACGACTGCACAGGTCAAGTTCCAAAAGTATAGTCTTACTTTCCTTCACTGTCATATAAATGTTTCCATCCCATAATTAATCCATCGGGTTTCATCTGATGTGGGTTCAAACTTTACAGCTTGAACTCTTCTGGGAAGGTTTTTCACACGGTTTAGGAGTAAGTTTATGGGAATTGAGGACCATTCCTCCCAGAAGCATTACTGTGATCACACAGTGATGTTGAGCAGAAGGCCTGGTTCTAACCCTGACCCTAACTGTAAATGCCCTCGCTAGTAGCATAACTAGCTAACTAAACATCTATCTATCTAGATAGATAGATAGATAGATACACACACACACAATATATATATCCATACTTCACCTACTGACATGTTATACCATGTTGAGCTAAATGTGATAAATAATGTAAAAATACTGAGTTACAAATGTTGTATTAAATATGAATCATGCATTTCTCATTATCTAGGTTTGATCATAAAATACAGCAGCACATTGTAACTATAGCACAGACAGATGATGCAGCTGTTCAGAGTCATATTTCACTGACATCTTTTATAATAATGACGACCAAACACAGGGTGTCTCATCATGTTACATTTGTGTGTGTGTGTGTGTGTGTGTGTGTGTGTGTGCCTTTGTCGTCATTTCAGTCAGATTAAAATAAATTCAAATATTCCAGTGTTTTGTTTAACTTAATTATGCTCATATCTATTTTAATATTGAACAAAGTTTTTTTTTAATCATGAGTTGTTTTGAAGATTTGATGTAGATTTCTAAAATGTTCTGCTGGGGTTTTTTTTTATAAGTGACTCATTCTCACCATTGTCACATCACTCTTTCTCTTTTGTCCATCATTTCCTGTTTTATTTTGTCAGTTTTCCTCCTATGTGTGACCCCTTGTGTGGTCCTTCAGGTCAAAGTAACCCAGTGGCCCATAAATGTGCCTTTTTATACGTACTGTATGGTGCCAATGCTTACTTCTGAAAACAGTAAGATATCCTTGGGGGGTGATGCGTCTTTGGAACTGAATTTGGGTCTTTAAGACCTGATTGTAGGACACAGATTATGTGCCTTGTATAGAGGACCGCACAAGGGCTACAGATCTACTGAATCTTCACATCTAATCTAATCGACCCTATTTGCACCACATGTGCACATCGACCATCAGGACCACTAATGTACGGCAACTATGTTTGGACAAAACCAATTGGTCAATCTCACCAGATTTGCTTCTAAAAAATCCCACATTTTATTAATAACATTTAGAAATAAATGGCAAATGGACTTCACTTTTCAATTACATTTTATTTATAGAGCCCCAAATCACAACAACGTCATCTCACAGGACTTTACAGGAGAGAACATTCAACCACAGAAATAGATGCAGTCCCAAGCCTGACCTTAGAGTCCTCTCAGATGTTTTTCCACCTTTCAAAGTGCTTTACATTAGCCTCACATTCACCAGTAGGTTTCTAAGGTTCTGTCAGTCAGGGTTCAGTGTCTTGAAACTTTGACATGTGGACAGCTATAGGCGGGACGCGAACTGCCAACCTTTTAGTCATTGGACGACCTGCTCTACAACTGAGCAACAGCCGCCCTTTGTATTTGTAAATACAAACACTGATCTGTGATCAGCCACAGTCCAACAGTCACACAATTATTAAGTCTCATCATCATCTGAACCTTGTTGGTGTTTCTGTAGCAAGAAGATTTTTTACAGGATGGGGCCACTAACCCCAAACCCAACCCTCCTCCTTTTTCAGGCTTGGGACTTGCATTGACGGAGGCTAGAGCAGCATTTATCCAGCTAAAGAACATCTGGACATCAAGAGAACTGTCAGTCAGCACCAAGATCCATTTGTTCAACACCAACGTGAAACCAGTAACCCTCTATGGAGCAGAGACCTGGAGGACAACGGCGAAGATCATCAAGAAGGTCCAGGTATTCATCAACAACTGCCTGAGAAGGATCCTCTGGATACGCTGGCCTGATACAATCAGTAACAAGGATTTGTGGCAGCGGACAAAGCAAACATCCACAGAAGGATGGAGCATAGGTCGGCCATGGAAAACCTGGCTACGCGACCTTGAGGCTGATATCAAGGAGCTGGGCCACACCTGGGGACATCTGGAGCGACTCGCCCAGGACAGAGAAAGATGGAAAGACCTTGTCGGCGGTCTATGTCCCAGGAAGGGGCGATAGACGAATGATCATCTGAACCCGCTTTATCCTCACTAGGGTCACAGGGGTCACTGGGGGCCTAATCCAGCTCCAGTAGGTGAAGGGGGGGGTACACCCTGTATGAGTCTCCAGTTCATCTCAGGGCTGAACATATATAGACAAATAATCACTGTCACATTCAAACCTATGGCCAATTTAGATTAACTAATTAACCTATCAGTGCATGTGTTTGGATGGTGGGAGGAAACTGGAGTACCTGGAGAAAACCCACGCAGACACAAGGAGAACATGCAAACTCCACACAGAAAGGTCTGGTGTGGGATTTGAACCAGGGTCCTTCTTGCTGTGAGGCACGAGTGCTAACTACTGCACCACTGTGCCGCCCACTTATTAAGTCCAACTTTAAATACTACATTCGTATCTGCACACTTCTATTTATGTCTGAGCATTTGTACATTTGTCGGCTGTAGGTTCTATATGCAGGATATATCAGTTCATTCTCTATATAGTTCAACATCTTTCAATGTAAATATATATATGTGTACATTATCCACACTGAACACCATATTCCCCACTCCCTATTTTATACATACCCTCCTACATCCTCCATTGTATTCTATCCTCTTATTTCTATTCTTCTAGTATTCCTAGTTCTATGTTAGACTACTTTCTAAGAGTTGATGTTTGTATTTTCATAGAATTTCAAATTATTTCTCAAATTTGGGATCAGGAAAATACATCTAAATACATTTAAAAGTTTTGACAGAGGGGTGTGGGGGTGTGGCACCAGGGGTGGTATGGTATGGTATGGTATGGTATGGTATGGTATGGTATGGTATGGTATGGTATGGTATGGTATGGTATGGTATGGTATGGTCTATGTAAATAGTGGAAGGGTGGAAAAAGTGGATTGTTTTCTTTAATAGTAATAATTAATTAATTAATTAATTAATTAATTAATTAATAGCCATGGAAATATTATACATCAAGGCACATTAAAATTTTAAAAATTCATAAAATAACATTAATTTCTCAAAACTGTATAAACTTTGTCGACAATGTCTCATAGAAGCTACATATAAAATTCAGCAGTGAAGCTGCCACAGATGAAGCCTTCATAACAGCTCCAGGCTGTGGGGTTAAACAGGTCAAAGTGTAAGTGAATGTGTGTAGTAATCTGTGAGGGTTGATCATGTGCTTACTGAGCGTGTCTGCATGAGCGACCCCTTCATTTGGACCGGGCCACAAGAGCGTGAACGGGGCCTGCTGTTGGAAAGCAGCTGTTGCCCCCTCCCCGTGCCCCCCTTGTTGCTCTAACATGACCCACATGGTGTGAGACTGGACCCGCACAGATGGCCACATCAACAACACACAGGTACACACAGGTACACACCAGGACACTACACACTTCACTGCAGACCATCTTAGATCACACACCATAACCTGACACGTGTATATGTACATAGAAATCCATGGTTGAATGAATGAATGTATGAATGAATGAAGTCATTTATTTTTAGTTTGTATATACATCAATCATTTCCCTCAATACAGGGCATTTGAACAGAGCTGAGCATAGAGTGAACACAGAACAGAGTGCACAAAATATGGTCAGAGTACAGAATAGTTTTCAGTTCAAAAGTCACATTTTAATTTCGCTCCTGTTTGTTCCAATTCTTGTCACCACAAGTCAAGAACATGAACACGTACAGGAGGTCCTCAGGGTATGAATGAGTTCTGTCCCTACACTAGCGATGTAACCATAAGTCGGAATTAACCCCACTTTACAAACTCGCTGGTACCCGCATACATTAGACCCGTAACCAGATCCGTGATTAAACACAGCATCTACTTATTAACTCATTTTTAAGGGCTTTATTTTTGGTTAAAAACACACCATCAGTTCTGCTCAGTGACATTTGTGGCCGGATATGAAGCTCCTTCAAAATAAAACAAAGTGGCTGTGGCTCAACACAGCCACTTTGGTTTCATCCATGAATCTGCTTTTAATATTTATCTACTTATTTGTATATATATTTAAAATTTAAAAAAATATTATTATTATTAATTTTTATTTTCAATTCTCCTTTGGTAATTGTCAGCAGTGTGGTCCTTGTGAAAAGCCTCTTCTCCTATAAACCTGTGGACCTGTTCTCCATTCAAACAATAGCTGCTCTATTGTTTCGGAGCCAAAGGCTTCTCTCTAATAGCCCCCCCATCATTTTCATGAATTAGAAGGATGGTATTTCAGCTCCATGAGATTGTTAATTCTTTCCAAACTTGCAATTAAAAAAAAAAGGGTTAAGTCCAGAAATGTGAGTTGGACTATGAATAATAAATAAGGAAGGACAGACGTGCAAGTTCCATGCAATTATAAACTAAAATTACACACAAGTGCTTACTAATTTAACACAAATTATTCATTGTGTTATGAATACATCTATTATTAATAACAAGGGAGAAGGGCACATGGGAGATAAAACACCACAGAATATTATTTCGGCCCTAGAAACCACTAATTCAACTCTATTAATTTTTCAGTCTAAACTATGGTATGTCTGTGTGCTGCCTTTTTGATCATTTATACATAAGGCACATGGACTCATTTTCTGCACACACTTTAAACTTCCCACTACCCACAGCAATTCGACACAGTACATTTGGTTTAAGTCCAGAGGTTTTCATAATGTGGGCTGCTGAGTCTCCCCTAAAAGACCCCCCCACACACACACACCTCCCTCCATTATTATTGTTATCGCTGCCAAAGGGGTATTAATTTAGGTCCAGTTTGTCTGTCTGTTAGTTTGTCTGTTTGTCTGTCAGCAGGACTGCAAAACTTTCTGGGTGGACCTTAAAATAATTTCTGGAGATATGTATTACCTCAAGTGAGTTCCCATTAAATGTTGAGAATGGATATCATAAATGATCAAATATCCAGATTTTGCCATTAACGCTACGTTTATGTGGTGACGATGAAAACAGAAGATGTAAAAGTAGTGTCTCATCATCAATTTATCATCTGCATTTAGATGAGCGTTTTCAGGAGGAAATCTTTGTTCATGTGAAGAAACAACAGTGGGTGAAATTTAACTGGATATTCATGCCAGGCCAACGTAGGTAATTATACAGCCGTGTGTGTTCGGCTATCGAGGTGTGTGACGTAAATGTAATGTATTTCTATGTGTTTCTTGGTGTTTAGACAGAGACATGACCCGGTTTCCTTTCAAAACTCCCCACTCTGTAAGGGTTTTTCAGATTTTTGTGTTTTCAGACCCCAATGGTGCGGTTGCCATGTAAACAAAAGGCACTTCAGATAAAATATCTTGTCATTTTTAGTCGCAATTGTACTGGTGTAAACAACCCTTTACTTAGAATGGACACATTTTACAAAATTCATGTCTTGTACAATGCACAATTCATGTTTAATAATTCACTCACACAAAAAAAAAATCACAGCCATAGAGGGTCGGTATATATAAACCATCAATGACGCTTTCTTCTGGATCAGAGTCTAAAGAAAGCCGCCATTATGGAAAACAGGGATTTCTTCAATATATTCAAAACTATTAAAGGTATCCACTAGAGCAGTGGTCCCCAACCCCCGGGCCGCTGATCGGTACCGGTCCATGGATCAATTGGTACCGGGCCGCCGACCACCTAATAATTAATTAATTAATTAATTAATTAATTAATTAATTAATTATTTCTCTTGTATTTATAATCTGAGTCTGAACAATCTCTTATTTTGAAATATGACTATGATTCTCTCGGTTACATCTCTGTCACTTGAATGCCAAAAATTTAATCCACGTGTTACACAGACCAAACGTGCTCTGTAGAATTTGCAGTGACTGATAAAAACAATCTACATAACCCCCATCCCCCCATCCCCCCATCCCCCCACCCCCCGGTCAGTGGTAAAATTGCCAAACGTTGACGGTTGACGGGTCTGCAGGAATAAAAAGGTTGGGGACCACTGCACTAGAGGTATGTTTTCAGGGTCATTGTACAACCTAAGGATTATAGAGGTTAGATCCACTCACTCACTGTGACCCTATAGACCTTTCCCACAATAACTGTGACAGGTGATTCCCACAAACCAAGCCCGCTCTGTATAATTTGTAATGTATTTGCGGCGACCAATATAAACAGTCTACGTACTTGTCAAATGTTAACCCGTCCATGGTAATAAAAAGGTTGGGGACCACTGGTATAGAGGACATTTACTATTTCACTATTTTCAATTTGTTCTGTCTATGGTTCAAGTCAATGTCTTGTTAGCATAATGTTAACATTAGCTGAATGCTATCATCATCAATTAACATTTTTCTCTGGCATTGTGTGTTTATGTTGGTGTTTGCTTGTCATAGTATCAAATGTAGTAGACGGGCAGGTTTTTGTGAGGGCTAGATGCTACCCATTACAAAGAAAAATCACCCCCCCCCCCCACACACACACACACACACATCTCAGTTTTTTTAGTTTCTTTGTGTATTTTTGTGAATTTTGTGGGAAGTGTGAGTCAACCCCCTCCCCTGTGGGTTAATCTGATTAAAAATGTGAATAATTTCCTCAAAAATACAACTTGTTGTATTACTAAAGGTGTTAAATGAACCATCTTACCTGTCACTGTATGCAGCAGTTGTGGCAGCAGTAGGTTGGGCATATCTGTAGGCAGCGTAACCACCCTGCACACACACATGAACACACAACATTAAGTACACAACACACTCTGATTCATCTGGAAATAACACACGATACAGTCCAGTGCACCTGTAGCATGAGAACCATGTATGTACTGATGACAGAAAAACACACGACACCCATAATCAGCCCCAGGTGGTTAACGTGTTCAGTTCAGTGTTTGATCTGACATTCAGGCTAAAGCAGTGGTTTTCAAACTGTGGGGTGGGCCCCCTGGGGAGGCACCAAGGCTTACCAAAGGGTGGGAGGCACAGGAGCACTACACAACTATGTGTATAAAATAATAACAGAGGGCTACAAAAAAAATAAAATAAACAAATTAATTGTAAATGTGAGTGTAGAAACAGTAACAGTTAAAATAATGTGAGTTAACGCAATTAAAATGAATGTAAAGAATTTCAATTTATGTCCATTAAAAACTGTTCTATGAATCAAATTTATTATTATTATTATTAGTAGTAGTAGTAGTAGTAGTATTAGTATTATTATTATTATTAGTAGTAGTAGTAGTAGTATTAGTATTATTATTAGTAGTAGTAGTATTATTAGTATTATTATTATATCAGACATAATTTGAAAAGGACCAGATTTGAGTTTGTGTTTTGAAATTGTCATTAAAAAAACAGAAATTGTATCTGAAATGTTTGCATTGCATTTCTGATCTTAATGTCTGATCCAAATGTGTGTGTGTGTGTGTGTGTGTGTGTGTGTGTGTGTGTGTGTGTGTGTGTAATTCAGGTTCCCATGTGAGTGAAATATAAATATAGGTCCCCACCAGTAAAAAATAAATCTGTGTGAAATATGGAAATGTATACAAATTTATATATACATATATATATATATATATATATATATATATATATATATATATATATATATATATATATATGTGTGTGTGTGTGTGTGTGTCTTTTTTTTTCTCCCACGGAAGCATATAGCATGATGGAAACAGGTGTAAAGCATAACATGTATGTTTTGAAGAGTTGTTTACTTATTTTTGTACATTTATTGTTGTATTTATTTATTTTAGTTTATTTAGTTTAATTTTATTTATTTATTCATTTTTGTAAATGAACACAAAAGTAAGATGTGCGTGTGTGTGTACTGTATATATGTGTGTGTTTGTTGAGGGATTCACAGTACATCCATATACTTGTGTACTTTTAGTCAAGGAACAGACTAACTAAAACCCTCGTTTAGCAGCACTAATATTTATGCAGATATTAGTAATTTATTAAAACTATGTAGAATCGTGTTCCTTTGACCAGAATGCATTGGCGGTGACTGTTGGACAAATGCAGAACAGCATGCATGAAAACACAGCAACAGAAACAATAACACATCTGAGTGGCTGAATATGACACATGCTCAATATACTTTCAACAGAAGTCATTCATATTTTGACAGACATAAGAACAGCCAATCATATTTGAGTAGCACCACACTGAACCAATCACAGTCGAGGAATGTCAGGTTCGGTCGACACCCACAGCACAGGTATCAGAGCAGCCGCAGCACACACACTAATGTTTGGGCTGAAGGAGGTCATGAGGGTTCAGTCAGGGGTGGGACTTAAGGGCAGGCAAGACTGGCATCTGTTTGAAGCCCCGCCTACTAATCCAACAAAACCCTCCCCCTGGGCTGCCAAAAAACCAATATGGTCAATTTGTAATGAATGTAAACACTGCCTAAACCTACATTAGTAGAGCACAAAAAAGTACGTTTTTGCACTACTATTATTAATTAAACATGTTATTAATAATAATAATAATTATTATTAATATGCATAGTATAATAGAGTATACTATATATATATATATATATATATATATATATATATATATGACAAACACAGACACTAGAGTGAGAGATAGCCTACATTTTATTCTAGTCTATTTGATTTATATACATATTTTATTCGAGTGTAATGTATTATATAGATATTATATCATTCAGTAGATATAAAGGGTCCACGCCCCTGAACAGTGTGTGTGTGTGTGTGTGTTTATGTGTGTGTGTGTGTTTACACAGTGGTTCAGGTGAAAGTCAGAACACAGTCGTTCATTCAAACAAAAATAATTTTTTTTCTGTCTTCTCGTGTGTTTGACATGTTCAGCAGTTGTTCCATCATTTCACCTTCTGATGCTCTGTGTGTGTGTATGTGTGTGTGTGTGTGTGTGTGTGCTGACATGTCAGATGTATTATTACCAGTATAAAGTGTGGAGGTCAGTAAGTAATAGTTAGAGTGTGAGTACAGGCAGTGTCAGGAAGATGAACAGGTCAGTGTGTGTTAGTCGTCAGCACTAGAGTCTGTCACTGTTTACTGAGTGACTAATGACAGCCCCGAGGACACACCACTGTCCACAGCTACTTACATTATGGGGACATTTGTGGACAGTCACCGTGAGGACTTTAACAGCAAGTAAAGGGAAAAAAAATAAATGCACCACCAGGACTCAGGATGTTCACATGTATTTAGATACTTTCAAATTAATGTCTTAGTTACAGTTAATATAGAAGTTTTAAAAGTCATGTTGACACCTTAGTTGAACAATTAAATTGAACAGCTGTTCACAGTGGTCTTGTTGAAACTGTAACTATTGCATATATATTCATATTTTTGGATTTTTCATCACTTTTTTTTTGTTTTGTATATTTTTTTTCTCCCCATTTTTGTGTATTTTGAGTACAAAAAAAACACAGAACACTCGACCAACATACAGTGTTTTGATAGTTTTATTTTCACTGAAACACTTTCAGAATAAAATACCACATTAATGCAAAGCATACATTAGTCTGAGATTCTGCTAGCGCTGAGCTAATGCTAGCACTAGGCTAATGCTAGCACTGGGCTAATGTGTCACCTAGCTAATGATGAATACAACACATGCAAATATATTCACTTCTTTCTTCAGGCTGTTTGCTCATCGAAGATAAAATAGAATTAATATAGATTAAAAATTATTATTCAATCATGACTAATGAAAATTAATCTAAAACAACCCTGTGATTAATCTGATTAAAATGTTTTATCATTTTACAGGACAAAAAAACAAGTCTTTGGAAAAGAATACATTTATCAGAATTTTTTGTTAATTTTGGATATTTGACTGTTTTTATACCTTTTTTTGTTGATTTTTTAAGGGTATTAATGACCGTTTTTTTCAAGTCAAATTATCCATCAATAAAGTCAAAGTTGAGTCGACGTGTCGTGATGACATCATTACATTGTCACTGGAGGAACAACACAGACATGTGACTAAAAAACAAACAAAAAAACACACAGACACACGTCTGTCCAGTAATGAGACACTTGTATTAAAGTTCACTGAAACGTAACAATGTCCACTGACAAGACACAAGCATCAACCTTTTAACCTCAACAAAACAAAGGCTAACGATAGCAAAGAGTTTTCTGTTAAATTTAACTGCACAACATCAGTAGGTGAACATATGTCTACATTTGGTCTGGACCCATGGCTCTAAAAGTGGACTGTCCACATGTCTGTCACGCGTCCTCAGTTGCAAAAAGTTTAAGTCAGCGGCCAAGACACACACCACACTGCCCACATCATGTTTGGAAAAAAGAGCTTGTTATCTTAATGCATGTTGTCGGCGCTGCTGCTCACTTAGGTTAGCTAGTGGATGCTGATTATGTCACGCAGATTAGTTAGTGAATACCTGTTCAGATGGCTGGGCAATTTTTTTTTTCATCTAAGGTGAAGTTAAAGAGATTGACAGACACATATGTGATGTGTGTCCGTCACTCACTTTTGTTTTGTAAAACAGTTGTGGTGGAAAACTGTCTTACCTGCAGCAGCCACGTCTGCTTTAGGTCTGACTGTGTTTACACGCCAAGAGAGAGAGAGGGAGAGAGAGGGAGAGAGGGAGAGAGAGAGAGAGAAAGAATAACATGCAACTTGTCAGTACTACTGTATATATATATATATATATATATATATATATATATATATATATATATATATATATATATATATATATATATACACCTCTACTTACGAAAGACCCAGCTAACAAATAATCCAAGTAACGAAAAATTTTTGCTTTAATTTTTTTTATCTCTGCATACAAAATAAAGTTTTATTTATGAAAGGAAACTGAAACCCCTATGTACACTACGTACATACACACGTAAAGGACAGAGCCACCGCTGCCCACCATGCCTCCAACACAAGTGAAACAGGAGACGACAAATAAGGAGGGGGCAGCCATCACTCCCCCAGTACAAACAAAAGACATGCCGACAAAACCCACCAAACCAGCGGGAGAAATACACCCGAAAAAATATCCACTAACCCACCACGACGAACCACACCCCAGATAAATCACGAAAAGCCCTCAAAGTCAATCATCCCTGGATCTACACCCCACCAAAAGTTTGTCAACAAGCACCACTGAAGGTGAAAGTGACAATTAAAATAAACACAATGGTATGAAAATGACCCACATATCTAGTATGAAAATGACCCACATGTCTGGTTCATTTGAATGAACACATTTACCCACTCATGCCAATACATTACATCTAAAATATAAATATACATTTTCTTTGACTTTTAACACATAACACATTTATAATTTTAAAAGGTTTAAGGGGTAGAATTTAGAGCCTTGGAACAAATCAGGCCTTATTGTATTTATGAAAAATTCATGGTACAAAAACACTTCTGCAATAAATTTAT
This sequence comes from Siphamia tubifer, assembly GCA_020466265.1. NCBI lineage: Eukaryota > Metazoa > Chordata > Actinopteri > Kurtiformes > Apogonidae > Siphamia > Siphamia tubifer. Next base: position 7,158,332 of record CM035790.1, read on the forward strand.
TTTGTAAGTAGAGTTACTACTGTGTGTGTATACATATACATACACACACACACATATATATATATATATATATATATATATATATATATATATATATATATATATATATATATATATATATATATATTCTATATTGTGATATGAGTAACTTTTCTGTGAGAAATAATAACTTATTTTTTGTAAATAAATCTGGAAAATCTGAAAGAAATTTAACCAAGATCCTTTTCACTTTTTCCCCCCAAATGATCTTATATTATTGTTGTTTTTGTACTAGGTTTTAGATATTTTTTTTATTTCCAGTGTGTCTGTGTTTGTGTATATTTTGTGTTTTGTGTGTTTGTGTATTTTTTTTGTGTATTTTGTGTGTCTGTGTGTTTTGTGTATTTTGTGTGCTGTATATTTAGTGTCTGTGCTGTGCTCCGGCTGCTGAAGGTGGAGCTGGGGGCGGAGTGTGGAAGGGGGCGGGGCTTGCATATGCGCAGCATCAGGGCAGAGAGAACACGGAGATGGCGGTGTACCATGCAATGTCATACCAGTAAATAATACTTACATAAATATCTGCACCATAAAATCCATCCTGGTAAACAACACTGCAGAGGATGCAAACACAAACAAACAGACAAACAAACACAATAAAACAAAAACATCCATATTAGTGCATGTTGTCATGCAGGCACTAGGATAGCCACAAACCAACCCCATCTCCACAATCCAAAGGAAAGGAAACGACCCAAAAGAAGGAAGAAAAGGAAAAGAAAAAGACAGAAGAGGGGGAAGAGGCCAAAGGGATGGATGCAGGCACTGCTCTACACTCTGACTGGAGGAGGAGGCTGGGAAGGTTCCAGAAGTCGCTCTCATAGGCTCGCTCTGGAGCCAATCAGCAGCCAGAAATAGGAAATGTGTTTGTTTTGGACTTTTATTTTGAATATTTACGCCAATAAAGTAGTAAAGAGTGGTGTCAGGCACAACAAACCCTGCCCCTCGTAAAACTCTTATTGCGAAAACACATTTTTGTCGAACCTATAAATCTACTTCCTCTTCCTAATATTTATTGTTATATTCTAGTCTAACCTATGGGCTTTCTATTGCTAGTATTTTTTGCTAGTTTTTTTTATAGCTGATACTTATTGCTGCAACCTATAAATCTGCCTCCTATTGCTAGTATTTATTAGCCTAGTAAACTAGTTCTAGTAACATCGCATAGAGGCCTATTTGCTCTTTCAGGTAACATCATTAGAAATCATGGCACTAACTTTCATTATTTTGGTGATGACAAAATGATGCAGAAAAATTAAGTCATGCATTTATTACATTAGATTAGATTATTGTAACTCCTTACTTGTAGCGTGTCCTAAATATTCCTTAAAAAGTTTTCAACTGGTTCAAAATGCAGCAGCAAGATTATTAACAGGATCAAATAGAAGAGAACACATCACCCCTGTGCTCCAAACCCTTCACTGGCTACCAGTTGAGTTTAGAATTAAATTTAAAATCCTCCTCCTTACATATAAAACCATTAATGGTATGGGCCCCTCTTATCTTAAAGATGATCTGGTTCTGTACCAACCCAATAGAACCCTTCGTTCTCAGAATGCAGGTTTATTGAAAGTTCCCAGGGTTTCTAAAAGTACAGTAGGAGCTAGAGCCTTTAGTTACCATGGTTACTGTCTTATGGAATCAGCTTCAATTTAATATTAAAGACGTCAAAACAGTCTCTACATTTAAAATTAGGTTGAAAACATTCCTGTTTGAGAAAGACTATGGTCAGGTTAGTTAAATACGCTCAAGGTCAAAGGTCATGATTCCATTTTTTCCCTACCTGTCAACAATAGTAACTGCATACTTCTCACCTCTCTGTTTGGAGTTATTACCATTTAAAATCACATGAACTTGATATTAACCATTAAAAGTCACTCAAGGTCAAAGTTCATTTGGCGATTTTGAAGCCCATGCTAGGTTTCCTATCTGTCAATAATCGTAACTACGTCCTTATTGCCACTGGTTTTTCTGTTATAGTGTATTTTAGGTTTTATTAGATATTGACCCAATGACCCCTGACCTCTTGGGTCAACAATAAGTCAAAATCTATTGACACAAGATGCAGAATTTACAGACCAACATTTTGGTGCTAAATGAAAATTTGAAGATGAATAGTTCCAAAGTAAATCTTAAATGTTCTTCACTTCTATAGTTCTTTTCCACCTTCATGGTTCAAAGCTCTTTACATTAGCCTCACATTCACCCATTCACACACACTCATACACCAGTTTGGTTTATAAGGTTCAGTCAGTCCTACTGGGAGACTAAGACAGGGTTCAGTGTCTTTGCTCAAGGACACTTTGACATGTGGACAGCCAGAGCCGGGATGCAAACAGTTACGTGAAAGTTATATCCAAAATTAGATTTTGACCTTTATTATGACCTTTGACCTAAAGTTGTCAAATCTGTCCTTCAAGGTTCTGATGTCAATGCATGTCATCAGTGAGAGAAAAAGAAGCTACATGTAAAACTGAGTATACAGGAGTGAAAAGAAAATCCTGATCATTGCGAACACATTCTTGGTGACCTTGACCTTCGACATTTGACTGAATTGAATGCGATCTATAAAGTAATATCTTTAATATCTGTAAAGTTGCTAACACTCAGACAAACAAACAAAACACAAAAACAAAATCCTTCTCCCTTTTCGTGGGGGCAGGGTCAAAACTGTCTCCATTTTGTCGCCACAATTGTTGGATATTAAAATTGGGAACCACTGATCTAATCATCTGTACAGTCATGTCTTGGAGTTAATCCGTACACCACTGGCGTCCGTTGGGTGATTTAAACTCCGCTCGTCCGTGCATTAAGTGTTGGTGTGGATGTCATGTGGAAAACATTCCTCACGCGACGTCCAATAAAAACAGGCAACTGCTGCTGTCGGCCCCCGCATCATGGACTTCCATTTAACATGAAGAGCTCCTTAGAGGACTGGGCTTCCAATACCCCCAGCCATTAGAGTTGTTTCGCACCATTTGTGCGATCTGTGATAATCAATAAATTCTCAAATGTCAAGGTGGCCCCGAGCGTCATTTCACTCATTAAACAGACTGCAGCACAAACACATGCACATATTGGCTTATTGATACCACAAGCTGTCATGTCAGGCCCTGTTATTGGCCTGGAGGAACATTTCTGAACACACACACCTACACACTGTAAAAAAAAATGACTGTAGAATTAACAAAAAAAGTCATAAAATTGCAATGAAAAAAACTAGGGCTGTCAGAATGAATGTGTTTGCATGGATTAATCCACCATCATGATTAATGTGATTTAACACAATTAACCCAACATACTAAACTCAGCTTATACACTGTAAAAAATGACTGTAGAATTAACAGCTTAAAAAAATCCGGCTTTCAGAATTAACACATTAATGCAGATGAATCCATCATCACGATTAAAAAATTTAATGAAAACTGTGTTCGATACTGTAAAAATGACTAAAATGAACAGCAAATTTTGCTCATGTGCCACAACCTAGAACACCCCCACATTTTAAATGGCTGTGACGCCCCTGGTGCTTAGTGACTGGGAATTTTTACCTTTTATCTGATTATTTTGACTTCACTTAATGCACCTTATATATGAAAAACCTTCATAAAAACCATTCATTGACAGTTCACTTTATACTGCAGTAAATACATTAATTCCATCATGTGTTTCAGTCTAATTCAGTGATTGACTGTAAACTATTGGGGCAGGGTCCTAAATGGACATTGGTAAGAACACAGTAATGGTCTTTACTGCCTTTTTGTTTTGTTTTACAAGTACTTTTTGTAGTTATTGTACAAACACTCACCAATCTTCTCCTAAACGACAGACATTTGAGATGAGATATTTTATTACATGACAAAGAGTTATTTGAATGTTGTAATAAACACAAAAAATGCAGTTACTGCCTTTTTGTTTTGTAGGGCAGAATAGCTCATCCCCAGATGCTCATAAAAAGGTTAAATCTACACATTTATTAAAATTTCAAACTCCTGTTTAAAATGTTAAATCGAGATTAAACTTTAAAACTACACATTTAAAATGTTAAATCTACATGTTCATTAAAATGTCAAAGTCTACATGTTTAAAATATTAAATTACATGTTTAAAATGTTAAATGTTAACCTGTCAAATTTCCAAGTTTAAAATATTAAATGACACATTTAAAATGTTGAATCTCAATAATAAAACATTAAATCAACACATTTAAAATGTTAAATCTACACATTTATTAAAATGTCAACATCTACATGTTTAAAATATGAAATTATATGTTTAAAATGTATATATTTAACCTGTCAAAACTCCATGTTCAAAATATTAAATTACATGTTTAAAACATTAAATCCACATGTTACTCTGTAAATACTGTATGTTTATGGTTTGATGTCTTTCTTTTTTACAGTATTATTCTAGTAACCACAGCTGGGTTTTTTTGTTTTTTTTACAGTGCTATAACACTAGATTTATTTTGAATCTCCTCATTGTCACTTGAGACAGTTTTAATAAAAGTACATCAGCGTCCACATTAATAATTCACCATATGACTGCCACTGGGGCAATTAAAGCGCTGCAGTGCCCTTAATGAAAGTACAATCTGTAGCATATATCTGAGTGTTAGACGCTAACGCCTGTCGTCCTCATCTGAGCGCACACTTCCTCTGCTGCTACACTCACTTTATATTAAAACATAGAAACACGCTGCCTTTCATATTCCCAGTCAACCTGTTCATTACCTGTTCGGGAACACTGTAAATAAAAAAGTGTCGACCTGTGTAGCTATTGTCATTGCATGTAGGTGTCCTCCAGTCACAACATTAATCATCTGCTTTTATAATTAAACTATCTTCAATAACAGGAGCTGCTTTACATGGATGGAAGCACACGTCAGTCCAAAACATGGATGTCAAACTCATTTTCTTTCACACATTCAGTCCAATTTGACCTGAAGTAAAAAACTAATAACGACATAATAGAAAAAAAAAAATGATGACACTTTGTTCAACTGCAAAAAAAATGTATAATTAAATAATAATATTTGCATTTACAAGCTATCGCTGACCCCAAATAAAAGGAATAATGATACATAAAATAAAGCAACAAATTTAGATGGAAAATCAAAATGAGACATAAATGAATCTACTTCTGACCTGCGAAACAAAACAAAAAAACAATAATAAAAAGGAATTTATTCAGAAAATAAAAACCAAACAATATAAAACAATATTATGCCTCAACTTAATTATGCATATTAGATTTACAAACATATTATTATTATTAGTAGTAGTAGTAGTAGTAATAATAATAATAATAATAATAATAATAATAATAATAATAATAATAATAATAATATTGCTGTTTAAAGATTGTTGTTGTCTCACATTCTTCACTCATCTTTGATCAAATGTAAATGATCGCCACCTGTTCTTCTTCTTCTTCTTCTTCTATGGTTGTTTCTCTCGCTAGTTACGCCCGCCCTCTGATTCGTCGGTCAGTCTCAGGTAAATCCAGTCAAAACTCACATTGAACATAACTACACTACTCTGCTAGGGGGGTTAGTGTGGCTAGGCTACAAATGTTCTAAACTGGTGTGAAATGGTCGTACCACATAGAATAATTGAGCTCTGCGTTTACTATTATTAAATTCGTCTTGTATTGCTAATGCTCAAATTCATCATTTTTAAAGTTATGCTATGGAGAGATCACAAAGCTTCCTCTTCATTTATAACCTTCACTACAATAAAGAACAGTTTGTGCAGAGGAATGACAGGTGCAGTGTGTTGTCGTTCAATGACTGAAGGGTCAGCGGTTCACATGTCGAAGTGTCCTTGGGCAAAGACACTGAACCCTGACCTTTGCCCTATTCACACAGGATCAGCATTACCTATGGACCACTGGTAATTTGGAATAGTTACGGAGAATGTCTAAGTTCTTAGTTCCGTGTGAATGCGCCATGTCCGTGATTTGCTCAGTGATAATTCCGCCGCAAATGACCTACTGTGTTTGGGTGAAAAGCAGACGTCCAGTGATATTTCAAGTCCCGTGTGATTGCGCATGTTTGTGTTTGTAATTTTAATTTCGCACCTTTTGTTTTTTTTCTGGAGTGAATAATGGAGGAAGCGGCTGAAATTGTGTGGCAGCAGCATGTGGCAAAAGGAAGATATGGTCACATAATATTTATAATATTTATATTCAATATTTATAACTATCTGACATTGTCTATAGACTCAGTCGTCCGTTTTCCAGAGGGAAGGCCTCTGCTAAGAACTGATTCTGTAATCTGGAGACTGTTTTAATCTGCACTGACCCTGCTCTTATTTTGAAGGCGTGGAACAAATTTACAGACTGCATCCCTGCCAATGGCATTTACCCCCTTTATTCTTATGCATACTTTGTTTTCATACTACCTTATTAATGTATTGAGACCAAACACGATGTAGTGAGTTTACGACATATCTGGTCATAATGTCTGGAATTTGTGTGAATTACAGATATTTGTTTATCCCGTCCGAATGCACCAATCAATAACATAATTGCAAATTACCAGTGGTCCATAGATAATACTAATCCCAGCCAAATATGGCATAAGTCTCCCAGTCGGACTGACAGAACTTTAGAAACCTACTGGTGTATGATTGTGTGTGAATGGGTGAATGTGAGGCTAATGTAAAGAGCTTAGAACCATGAAGGTGGAACAGAACTATAGAAGTGCAGAACATTTACCATTACAACGTTGAAGCGATCAACCATCAATCAAACGATCAACATCGATTAACATCCCTAATATGTCGACCTCCTGCTCCTTGCAGTGGTTTTAGTTTATTTGGCTGCATTTATTAAAACAGTCGTCAAAACTACGTTATCACGTCACAGACATTATCCACTGAACACAGAAAACAGATGGGATTCAAGCCATCAGCCCTCAGCCCTCAGCGACAACTTCACTCCTAGAAGTTCGAGAAAATCTGTGACTTTTCTAACAGTTTGACTGAATCAATTTAATGATTGAAAGCAGTGGGAAAATATCGTAAGCGGTGACGTATTTTTGACCACTTTCTTCCGAAATTTGTATTCGTACTGAAGACATTGTGCTCATAACTTTTCATTTCATAAATGTTATTTTTGATGTCGTACCGTTTCAGTTCATATTCTGACAAATATCAAACACACAAAACATTATAAGTACAAATGGACTCATTTTAATGTTTGCACATATTTATTTTCTGCTCAACTACAACCAAAGACTCATGTGTATCTCAAATATACACAGATTAAGTTCCTGTGAATATGCTTAATTTTGTCCCAAAAATAACTCTATGTACATTGTCTCTTAAATAAAGGAAAAACAAAACACTTCAGAACTATTACTATTGCAGCAGTTTGAGCTTGATACGGGAACACCCTGACACCCTGTCACCTACCGCATTCATTCTGATTGAATATTGGGAAAATGTACTTTGACTTGTAACATTAAGAAACCAAGTCATTTGTTACTCGGGCTCCGTTAGCTGCAATATGCTATCAATTTAATGTCAGAATTTGTAATGAATATTAATGAGACAGAATTGATGCTGAGCGCCTCTTCTGTCATTCTGAAACTCAGTCCTATCCAGCCTCCTTCACTGTCCACTTGCTTGCAGTCAAAAGAAATAAATAAACAAATGAAAAGAACCAAACCGAACAATCGCAAATCAGATTTGACTGCCCACAAATCTTTGCTCTTTTGGTTTGTTCAGCCATAGAGGGTTGGATGGGGTTACATGGGGTTTTTTTTTCTTGGATTTTCCTAGGGGTAAACAGTGGGAATACAATGGAGGGGTTCCCATTTCCCCGTGAACATATCCTCACTAAATGACACCACAGTACAAGGCCAAATTTACAGTCATTTCCCATGAGTCCGTGCAGAGGTTCTGGTCTTGGAGTGTGCCCTTCGGTTGATTCCGCATGCAGTGGAAGTAGGAGTGTGTTATCGCTGTGAGGCAAGGCCGGCATGCATCGCTCCACTGACTCTGAGCACAGACGTTTGGGACTCGCCATTGGACGAGGGAGAAGGAGAGAGAGAGAGAAAGAGAGAGAGAGACTAAAGAGTCAGAAATGACAGCGGGTACAGACGGACGGACACTCACCCTCCGTACGCTGGGATGTGAGGCGAAGGAGTGGCCGCCCTGAATGTGTTGTAGACGGTGCGACCTCGACCCCGTAGGTGGGCTCCTCTGTACGCTGCTGCTGCTGCTGCACTGGCTGCTGGGTAGGGGAAACCTGGGACTGGAGGTAGAGAGCGGCGAATCATTAGAGATGTGAAAGGGAAAAGACATGTGACGCTGAAAATGTGGTGATATTTACATTTCACAGGGACACTCCACCCCCAGGTCAGATTGAGTGCCTCCTCACAGTCCCCAGAGTAGAATAAGGCCTCGAACATAGTTGATGCATCGCAGCCAAAAGGCTACGCACAGCTACGCATCAGCCGCCATTATGTGGCCATGCGTAGAAAAACACGTCCTCTCAACTTTTGATACGCGACACGTCGATCCACATAATACCTTGCGTCGTCAGTGAAGGCCATACTGGAAATATTGTACATTCTTTTATGTAAGTATAAAAGAATGTTTAAACTATCTTCAATAACAGGAGCTGCTTTACATGGATGGAAGCACACGTGAGTCCAAAACATGGATGTCAAACTCATTTTCTTTCACACATTCAATCCAATTTGACCTGAAGTAAAAACTAATAACGATATTAGAGAAAAATAAGAAAAAATGATGACACTTTGTTCTACTGCAAAAAAAAAAAAAAAAAAAGTAAATAATTATATTCATTCATTCATTCATTATCTGAACCCGCTTTATCCTCACTAGGGTTGCGGGGGTCACTGGGGGCCTAATCCAGCTACAATGGGCGAAGGCGGGGTACACCCTGTATGAGACGCCAGTTCATCGCAGGGCTGAACATATATAGACAAACAATCACTCTCACATTCACACCGATGGCCAATTTTTTTTTTAGATTAACCAATTAACCTATCAGTGCATGTCTTTGGATGGTGGGAGGAAACCGGAGTGCCCGGCGAAAACCCACGCGGACGACATGCAAACTCCACAGAGAAAGGTCTGGTACGGGATTCGAACCAGGGTCCTTCTTGCTGTGAGGCACGAGTGCTAACCACTGCACCACCGTGCCGCCCTTTAAATAATTATATTGTATTTATGAAAATTTCGAAAAATGGCTGGACAAGAAGAGAAGCTGTGTGACGTGATTAAACAATATCACCATTTGGTATTTTCTGTGCCTGTCTGGTGATGGACCGCTCATAAAGCATCTGGAGGGAAGGATGGTTCCTGACCCCTATAATCTTCATGGCAGTCCGCACCAGATCAGCAATCTGTGACCTCGACTGCACAGTCAGGTTGCTGTACGAAACCACAATGTCGTAGCTGATGATACTTTCTAATGCAGGTCAGTAGAAGAGCAACGTGATCCATAGACTGTAGTAAAGACACTGTTGATGTTTGGAGCAAAGACTTCCCACATGTACCTTCCAGCTCAGTGTGTTGTCAATGTGGATCCCCAAATACCTGTATGAACCCACCTGGCTGATGTGTTGGTTTTAATGATGATTAGCCTGTAGTCACCAACAGTTTTTGGGTCAAATATCATCTCCTCTGTCTTCCCCACATTCAGCACAAGATGATTTTGGTCACAACACTTCGTCTATTTCTGAGACATAGTCCAGTGGACTACAGTCAGACAAGTACTTTTAATGTTTCATTACTATTTTTATGACTAACTATTCTATCAATAGTTAATATAATATCGTTCCTTACCTCTAACATGTAATGGTTCAAATTAGGGGTCGACCGATATGTTTATTCAGAGCCAATACCGATAATAATGGAATTGTGAGGCCGATAACCGATATATACAACCGATGGATAGAAACATTATTCACATCAAATTAAAAATAGCACACACTGACACTGACCTTCATAGCCATTAACTATGTTTAATTATAAAAAATGAAAAGTGCAGGGAGCTGTCAGTAGCATTTGTAAAATAAAACCAAACATAACTAAACTAATAAAATGGTAAATAAAATATAAATAATCACTCCCTGCTAATAAGTGAAAATATGCTATTTTAGCATATTAAGATGTTATATAAAATGAATAGTAAAATTAACATCATATAAATATCCTTATACAATGAACCATCTACAACTGTCTGTCTTTTCTCTGAAGAAAAGGAACACAGACACAGACTCACATCAGCTTTTAGGACAAGTTCACAGCAGCACATTTACCTGGAATAATGTCTCAGCAGTTAAAGGGTTAAACTAGATCAATCAATAAACGAGGACAGGAGAAGGCTCCGCTCTGCATGTTTTGGATTGCCACATGGATGCACGCACCTGCATATGTGACAGCAGATATGTGACCCACCACCACGAAACCAGGCATAAGTGTCTGGAAATCAAAACTGAGTTATCTGTGTAGATTGGTAGAGTGGAAACTAAGGTTTAAGATGGTGAAAAAATTATGTTTCTATCATAAGTAGAACCAAAGTTATGGTCATTTTAATATCCACAGTTGGACCTATTATGCAATTTGCATATTTTTAGATATTGTCCGTTAAAGTTTTGGATTGTTTTGGGGTAGGAAGTCTTTAGCAATCCATAATAATTCGTATCCGATTGACAAAAAATATTCACAGATGTTAAAGGACACTCTGATGGACATGTCACAGAAGTTTTATATATTGTAATAATAGGACAGAATTGCAACGTATTATAATCATTTGGCTTACGCCATTGGACAAGAGCATTCAATATAAGCTTTTACCTCGTACTGAACACTTGGATGTTTACTCACGGAACGGAGATCGGTTTGTTCGGCGAAAAGAGGTGGAAGTCGTCTTTGTCTTTGCTCCGCAATCCTTAAACTTTTGTCACCGCTTAAATAATTGACCCAATAAACACCTTTATTGATTGGATTTCAATGTAATGACCACAGGAACTGAACATAGAGGTGTTACGGTACCGTTTTTTGATAAGGTGTAAACACAAATAAGAAATCACCTTCCAGCCTAAATTTGGCTATAGCTCTGAACGGCTCAGCGCGACGTATGCCTGGTTTCGTGGTGGCGGGTCACATATAGCGTAATAATTACACTATCTTGGTATGTTTGCTAAAAAAAATATTACAACATGTGAGGCTACCTGCTAACAGATGCTAGTATTCACCAGTTAGCAAAACATAGAAGCTCTGAGTCCGTTTTGATGAAGTGTTATTGAAGTGTGGATGCATTCGGTTCAGGTGTTGTACAGTAGCAAACACAGTAGGGCTAGGCTAATGCTAATGTTAGTTTGCCATGCGCACACTTTTGTCGTCCCAAACTTTCAACATCTTTGTTTTTTTATACATGCTATTTCTTCTATGACAATTGAGCACATAGACATGGTTGAGTAAACTGTGCAGCCGAACATCTGGGACATGTTCAGACAGACCGTACATTGATTCAAACAGTCCGGGTGAAAATCGTAGCGGAGGTGTCAGAGTGATATGATAGCAACCTGATGAACTTTAACATGAATTAAACATTATGATGCCCTGCTTTGCCGTGCTCACAAGACTTATTGCATGGTATAAGGCAGGGGTGGCTAACCCTGGTCCTTTAGAGCCACAGTCCAGCATGTTTTAGATGCATCCCTCTTCCAACACACCTGACAGTCATCATCAGCCTTCTGCAGAACTTGATAATAGGATGATCATTTGAATCAGGTGTGTTGGAAGAAGGAAACATCTAAAACATACTCGATTGTGTCTCTTGAGGACCATGGTTAGCCACCCCTGGTCTAAGGCTTCCTGTATGCTTACTTTGAAGCAGGGCTCTACACTAACTTTTTTTTCCAGGAGCACACGTGCCCCTAAGTTAAAAAATTTAGGAGCACACAAAAAAATAGGGGCACAAGTCGGTTTTAGTTTTAAATGTTTATTTATTTACAGTGCAGTACTTGTGCACAGATACCAACATTCTTGAATGACTGCTGTATGACTGCTGTCATTTGTGTTAATTTAGAGCAGACCATAACATAACTTTGTATTATGGGATGCTTTGTCCTTTGATACATTTTATAACGTTGTATTGGCTGCCTTGTTATTAAATACATTTTAGAATGATTAACCCTTTAACTCCTGATGCGTCAGCGCTGACACGCTCTGAGTGGGTGGTTTAGTTTAAAAATTCAGACAAATTCAAGTGTTTTTTTAACTGTTATTTTACTGAGAATTTTGTTCATGGAACTGATGTACAGGTGTCGAAAAGCAAGTGATTAAGAAAAAGAAAAAGCCCAAACTAAAACTACTGGAACCAAATTACAACGCTAGTTATTTATTCCTTTTTTTTTTTACTTCATTTTGGGTTTTGTGTGTTTTTGTTTTTTGCCCTTTTTTCCACGTTATTTCTTATTTTGTGAATATATATTAGTTTCTGTTGATGTTGCTTATTTTGTTTATTTTTCTGTTTTTTATTTTATTATTTTTCTTTAATTGTGTTCCGTTAGTGTCTTACTTTGTTCATGTTACATATTATTTTGTTGGTTTATTATTCTTTTTTGTTCATTTTGACTGTTTTTTGTTCATTGTGTTGCTTATTTTATCTTATTTTACTTTTTACTGTGTCTCAGTCTCAGGAGTTAAAGGGTTAATCCTTTCAATCTTATGTGCCGTGCTCGTCTCGACTATGCGGAGCTGTTCACGCAGTTTTAATTCATTTCTAGTAGGTTTTCATTAGCTCCTCAGGTCTGTGTGCCTTATTGTGTGCTGCAAGAAGCACTCGCACACGTGTGACTGTTTTGTTTTCCTCGTTCGCATGATAAAATATTTGCTCGCAAATGAGAGTGAAATGGACGCACTGTAGAGCCCTGCTTTGAAGAGAGCTTGTTCTATCTGTTTCAAGTACCCCCACTGTTCCCCCACTTGCACCGTAGTCACCTCGAAACTCGAAACAGCAGCCTTGTATGTTGATTGGCTGTTTTCTTTGTGCCAAACAAATCAAATGCTGTGAGGGGCATGGCAGTGGTGAGAGCAGCAGAAGTTAAGACAGCTGCGAAATGGCTGCAATAATTGGTAATGAAAATTATATGAATTTATCGGTGGAAATATGTGGATATTATGGCCGATACAATAACCCTAAAATGCAGAATATTGGCCCCATATACCGGTGGGGCCAACAAATGGTCGAGGCCGAGTTCAAATACAATAATTCACAATTTTTTCATAAAAAAAATATACATGGTCAAACTTTTAATAAAAAGTTTCACCACTGAATTACTTTAAAAGACCAACATATATACATTGAAACCTAACATAATATGTCTCACAGTTGTAATGGAATATATATTCTGACATTTTTTACCCCCTTTTACCTCCAGTTTGACTGCTGGGTCAAATTGACCTGAACATTATCTATGTGATAAAAACATGAAGGGGTTGATCACTAGGGGTGGGTATCGTCAACAAACTCACGAAAAAATACATAAGTAATACATACATACATAAAACATCATACTGAAAAAATAACATTTTTCCTAGATATTAAAACTTTAAAATGGGTGAATACAGGTCAAATGGAGGCAAAATTAGTGATTTGGGAACATTTACCTGCAGCCTGAACGTAGCCTTGACTCTTGAATATTAGAATATAATATAAAAGTGCGTGTCTATTCCCTGGGTCCCATCCCTTTCATTACTGATAGAGACTTTACACCTCTTCATAGAATGCAGAGATTATTTCAAGTGTTCCAACACAAAGCTGTACACCTGTTGGCGATAGGCGCATTTGAATCCTCGAACAAGCGTTTGTTGTTGAATAAAAGGTGAAGAGACAGAAAGAAAGAATTAAGAGTGAGAGCAGCAGCAGAGCAGAGCTATTGTTATTAACTTATCATTAATCTTAATGGGGGACGACTGACACAAAGCTTAATTTGAGAGCTGGGGTGAGTGAAGGTTGAGAGGGAGATCGAGGTGCCATTTCCAACCCTAATTATACATCTCTTCAAAAGGGAGATCTAATAAAATGCTAATAGAAACAGTGAATCATTCATTGACCTGATGAAAAATGGAAGGTTTGAGCCAAAGGATAAGAGTTTCTCAAAGAGAGACAAGGAGACGAGAGAGGCCGGTAATTGTTCCTATTCATCTTTTGTCACCTTGATTTTGGGACCTGGTGGCTGGATGACCCTTAAAGTTACACCGTCGACTTCCTCCTAAGTGACTACCAGACCTCTTCAACACTGGATCACGCAGTCAAATGGGTGTCATTTCCACAAGAACAACACTACAGGTTCTTTTTAACCACTTAATGCCTGAATTATATATATATATATATATATATATATATATATATATATATATATATATATATATATATATATATATATATATATAAAATAAACAGGTCAGGCACAACAAACCCCCCTCCCCTCACACACATTTAACCTGATCTTCCCTGTCTCCTATTATCAACAAATAACATATTTTTGGTGATAGTGACCTTTGACCTACATTCACCAAATTTTAATGGGATCTATTCTGGACCACCTCACACCTTTACTGAGAATTTCATGGAAATTGGTCCAGTAGGTTTCGCGTAAACCTGGTTACAAACAAACAATCAAATGCAAAAAACAACTCAAAAATAAAACCCCTCTCATCCTTGGGCAACAATACATATTTTTGCTTATGTTTTGGACATTTAATCAAATTTTTGGGTGTTTTTTTCTGTATTTTAGAAAGGTTTTTGAATATGTTGTGAATTTTTTTGCTTTTTGTCATATTTTATTTTTTGTTGGAATGTTAGTATGATTTCTATACATTTTGCTCTGCATTTTTGGTTTCTTAGTGTATTTTTATGTATTTTGTAAATTTGAATTAAAAAAAAGGAATAAATAACAAAACACAGACAGAACAGTTGACCGACGTAAAGTGTTTTGATCATGATTAATCTGATTGCAAATTGTAATCGTTTGACAGCCTCAATATATATGCACGCTGTCCACATCATCGGTGGGGATTTTAATCGGACTGACTTGAAGACAGTACTCCCTAAATTACATCAGCATGTTAAGTGTGCCACTAGGGGAGAAAACACTCTGGACAAGGTTTACTCTAACATAAAAAGAGGATACCGGACCAGACAGCTGCCTCACCTGAGCCAGTCTGACCACATGTCCCTACTGCTAATTCCAGCATACAGACCCATCAGGAAAACCGCCCCGGTCACAAAGAAAACTGTGAAAACATGGCCGGAGGACGCAATGGACCAGCTACAGGACTGTTTTGAGGACACAGATTGGACAGTCTTTGAAAACCAGGACATTGAACGACACTCTGCATCAGTTCTAGGCTATATTAAACACTGCATGGATACTGTCACGGTGGACAAGAACATCCGGGTCTACCCAAACAGGAAGCCCTGGATGACAACGGAAGTGCAGGGCCTACTCAAAGAGAGGGACACAGCCTTCAGAAGAGGCGATCGAGCGCTTTATAGTGCCGCCAGAGCTAACCTAAGGAGAGGCATAAAACAAGCTAAGGCGGACTACAAGGGTGAGATCGAGGACTGTCTGCAAAGCCATAACACCAGGAAGGTATGGCAGGGAATTCAACACCTGACCAACTTCAGGAACGACAAACCCACGGCTGTCGGTGACGCCTCCAAAGTGGAAGAACTGAACAGCTTCTTTGCTCGCTTCGGCAGGGAACCACCCGCAGCCACCTCAACTCCCTCCCAACCACCTACCACTCCACCCACCCTCCCCACCCCCTCCCCCCCACTGTCACCTCACTGCAGCTATACACACAAGGTTGAAGAACACGAGGTGAGGCGCATGCTGAAAGCAGCGAACCCACGGAAGGCCACAGGCCCCGACGGAATCCCAGGACAAGTACTGAGAGAGTGTGCAGATCAACTGGCGGGAGTCTTCGCCAAGATTTTCAACCAGTCCCTCTCTCAGGCTGTCGTACCATCATGCATGAAGACCTCCACCATCATCCCTGTTCCAAAAAAAAACAACATCAGCTGCTCCAACGACTACCGCCCTGTAGCACTAACTCCCATCATCACTAAGTGCTTCGAGAAGCTGATAAGGACACACATCACAGCAGCCCTCCCCCCCGGGTTTGACCCCCACCAGTTTGCCTACAGAGCAAACAGATCCACGGAGGACGCCATCGCCACAGCCCTGCACTCCACCATTAGCCACCTGGAGAAACCAGGAAACTACGCGAGGCTGCTCTTCGTGGACTATAGCTCGGCGTTTAACACCATCATTCCCAGCAGACTGGTGTCCAAGCTGCAAGACCTGGGTCTCCCGATCTCCACATGCAATTGGATAATGGACTTCCTTTCTAACCGCCCCCAGAGCGTGAGGATGGGTAACCATGTCTCCTCAACCCTCACCCTCAGCATCGGCGCACCACAAGGCTGCGTACTGAGCCCCCTCCTCTACTCCATCTACACCCACGATGTCACCCCAACACACAACAGCAACCTCATCATCAAGTTCGCTGACGACACCACTGTGGTGGGACTCATCACAGAGGGAGACGAGTCAGCGTACCGGGACGAGGTGCTGAGTCTGGCGACGATGGGCGTGGCAAACAATCTGCTCCTGAACACCTCAAAAACAAGGGAGTTCGCCATAGACTTCAGGAAGAGGAAAACAGACTTCCAACCCCTGCTCATCAACGGAGACGAGGTTGAAAGAGCCTCCACTTTCCGCTTCCTGGGCGTCCACCTCAGCGATGACCTGAAATGGAGCACCAACACCCACGTCATCACAAAAAAAGCGAACCAGAGACTGTACTTCCTGAGAGTCCTCAGGAAAGACAACCTCCGGCAGGAACTGTTGGTGTCCTTCTACCGGTGTTCTATCGAGAGCGTCCTTACCTACTGCATGGGCGTGTGGTACTGGAGCTGCACGGCCGCAGAGAAGAAGGCGCTCCAGCGGATAATCAACACCGCACAGAGGATCATCGGCTGCTCCCTCCCCTCACTGTCTGAACTGGCCAGCTCTCGCTGCCTCGCGAGAGCCAAAAACATTATAGAAGACCCCACACACCCCGGTCATGAACACTTCCAAAGTATGCGCTCGGGTAGGCGATACAGAGGAATAAAAGCTCGGACAAACAGACTGAGAGACAGTTTCTACCCACGAGCCATAACTGTCCTCAATGCATCCGGAGGGACCTCAAAACATGACTGAACTTTTTAACAGCCTGCAATAATAACTGTGCAATACTAAATGTGCAATTTCCTTCTTCCTCTTTCATCCAGTGCAATAACTGTGCAATTACAACCACTGTGCAATACCCACTTATCTATTTATTAGTACGTTAAAGTACTTTACACTCACCTGTATACTGTGTATACAACTCAGCCCTTGTTGATTTATCATAGTTTAATGTACAAATTGTTTATACTATATTTAACGTATGTTCTTATTTTTATCTTACTTCTTTTTACCTTATTTCTTATCTTATTCTTGTGTCATTTGCATGCCAAAACTGCACCGCGGACATGACTGCATTCAATTTCGTTGTTCACTGAACCTGTTTTATGAAACAATGACAAAAGAGTCTAAGTCTAAGTCTAAGTCTGACAGGCTGCAGTTCAAACAACCAACACAAACACAATAATTCACCTTCACTTCAAATGCTCTCACTATGTCTCACTAACAACTACTTCAACTTCTACTGATAGAAACACAATGTAGAATTTAATTCATCCACCATTATATGTTGACTTCCCATGACGTATCCCCTGCGGGAATGGAATAATTCCATTTCCTTTTAAATCAGAACCTTTTAATATAATTTTATGAAGATATAGTTTATGGATCATGGTCATTTTCAGGCAGGTGTTATAAAATTAATTTCTAAACAATACTAAGTCTAAATTTGAGAATGAAAAAAAAAATCACATTACACTTTAAATACTGTTTAGGCACCGATATTATTTTGAAAATACTGATTTGGCATGGTATCAAATGAAACCCTTTCGGTACCTGACACTATATGTCACAAAGTAAAACTCAGCTGAACGTGCTTGACTAACCGTGGCTGTTGTTAGCGGTAGTGTTAGCTTATGCACCCACCAGCCTGTTTTTAGTTTATGAATTGAGATGTAGGGCTCTTACCTGGTGTGCATCTTTATCAAAATATGTGAGCTAATTAAACTCAAGTCCTGACCTCTGACCTCTGAATGGCTACAATCAGGTCCCATTAATAACACATTAGCATACCTAATGACACGCACGAGTGTTTGTGTGGATGCGAATACACAAAACACACATGCCCCAATGGCATTTTAGGTACTTGAAAGGTGAGACAAAGGTAAATCAATACAAAACCATTTGGTAATTAAAATAAGGCGGGGGGGGGGGGAGGGGGGGTGAATTAGGCAAACAACTGTCTACAGAGATTGAAAATATTGATTTTAATTTACAAAACATATTTCATACCTTTTAATGTCCTTGCAGAAATGGACAATTAGGTTTTCTACTCTCTTGTCCTTTCTATTCCTTCTCCTCTAACACACTCTTTATCTGCCTTTGTTCCTCTTATCAGGAAATCCAGGTATTTTTCACCTTAATGGCCGTTGGTTAATGACAGTTTGGGGGTTGGATGGAGGTGGGGGAGGTGAGAGGAGTGATGGCCACCACTGAAGGAGGCGCAAGTGTGTGGGAGTGTCTGTTCCTATCTTTATGAGGACATTGATCTGTTTATATACAGTTACACCATGGGGACCTCTGACACCATGGGGACCAAAATCCAGGTCCCCACGAGGGTTAACTATAAATGGAGGTCCCCACTAGTAAAATATCAATCTGTATGAAAGATGAACGTTTATTAATTTTTGGGGTTTTTTGTTTGTTTGTTTGTTTTTTTCACCGGGAAGTCCCCTTAAAGCACAGGGGAAACAGGTGCAAAGTAATGTTTTACTTTTATTTTCAAAGGTTTGAAGATTGAATTTTTTTTCATTTTTATTGTTTTTATTCATTGTATTTTTTTAATGATTTAATGTCATTCGTTTATTAAATGAAAAAATAGGTTTTTACTGTTTTAAAAAAATCTATTTTATTTTAGTATCATTTATTTTTTTATTTGGAATTTTTCATTTTTTGAATATATTTTTTACACTTTGTTTTGTATTCATTCATTTTCAAATAATATGTTCAGTTTTATGTTTATTTTTATTATTATTTATGTTTTTCATTTTAAAAATATTTTTATTTAAATTTTTTATATTTAGGGACCGAGCACGCAGGGTCGAGTCCCTATGCATTTGCACACTATGTGTGCAACGCGTGCTAGCGTGAATGGAAACGCTCCAAAATTATCTCCTCATAGGGCGTTTGTGGCAGAGATCTAAAAATGGTACCAAATTAAAGAAGAACTGGTGAATCCAAAAAGTTGTATATAACTTTTTAAAAACTCGTGTAGTTTTTGCGTTCCGAGCCCTGACGTTTGCGACCGCCGACACTCAAAATTAAAATTTGAGTTTCTCCCAACATGTCATATATCGTGACGATCAGGACACTGAGTCGGTGTGAACTAGCGCAAAACATTTTGAATTTGACATACGGTTTGGGAGATATCGCAATAGATATTTGCGTTTTTTTGACATTTTTTGGTAAAAACGCTTTTCCTGCTCTACGCCTCTTTAGACTGGCAGATGACCCCCTTAACGTGCACGAAATTAAATGAAATTTGGCAGGCCCATCAGGGCCTGCCAAATTTCATTAAATATGAAGAAAAAATGTGATTCCATCCCATAATATTAATTTTATTGAGAAAAGAACGCACGGAAAATTCTGGAAAAATCACTAAAATGGCCCAAACGAACCTTAGGAATGTCGCAGAAAGATGAGACGCACGCTGGCGCGTGCGTCTCAGCCCGACATTTCATACACTGATACCACCCATCTATCTTGGACAGGAAGTTCACAATCTGCTTTTCAAAGTAAAAGCTCCAAAATCTAAAACCTGAACCGCTTGGCCTAGAGACATGAAACCAATGCCAAAAGTTTCCTTGTAACTGTCAGAGAAATTCATATGCTGGTACTTATGGTCTATCTCCTACAGAAAGTTCGCAATCTGGACTTGTTTGGAAATCGTAAAAAAAATTACTTCTCCAAAACCTTATGTTGCAGAGATGTAAAAATAGTACCAATGGATAGAGCTAACTGAGAAACATAAAAGTTGTAAAAATCATTTTTGTATCTCCTGTAGTTTTTTTTACTCAGGCCCGGTTAGTTGCGATAGCCGAAAATTTAAAAATAAAATTAAATATTCCCCTACATATGACATATTGTGAGAATCAGTGACATGAGCAGAAGTCGCCACACTAAGAATTTTCGAAATCAGATGTACGGTTTGGGAGATATTGCAATTTTAGTTTTCTTTTCCTAACTTCCAAATTTTTTCAGAACTCAGAGCTTGGTTCTCCCTGATGGGGGAAATAGCCACGCCCCCTGCAACTCCTTATTTGGAACAATGTTCTGTGAAGGTGCAGGAGAGGAGAAGCTTTGACTGAAACTTTGATGAAAATGGCAAAATATGAGAAACCATACTCAGCAAGTGAATGAAACTTTCCAGAAATGTAGTCATACTACCTAGGAACAATATAAACCAGGT
Organism: Siphamia tubifer; assembly: GCA_020466265.1. Taxonomy (NCBI): domain Eukaryota; kingdom Metazoa; phylum Chordata; class Actinopteri; order Kurtiformes; family Apogonidae; genus Siphamia; species Siphamia tubifer. The sequence goes on from CM035790.1 coordinate 7,179,067, forward strand.
TTGGAAGATCCAGCTAATTTAAAATTTAAATGAGACTCAGTAGTTTGGGGGGATGTGTGGTCTCAGCCTCCATTCTCTTCCATGTTAATTTGGATCAAAGAAAATCTTATGTTCGCCTAATTTTAGTGTTTTTAAAACTGCCCAATCTCTGCCATTTTTGACCCTACAGGGGAAATGAATACATCTACGTGTTCCTCAAAGCCTCCTGCCACTCACAATCATTTTAGTTTTCAGCTAGCGTTTACGGTTCTCTCACAAATGGCAGTAGTTCGGAGGTAAGATTTGGCTTTAAAGCCAGGTTCCAGGGGGACAGGCTGTGCATCTGAGTAGGAGGCAAAAGGTGGGGGCCGTTACCAGGGCAACGATGCAGCTTTAATTAACAGGTGCAGACAATGAAGAGAAGTTGAACAGACTGTGGGAGGAGCTTTAACATGATTGACAGGCAAATTATCTCATACAGACACAGGGCACATACACAAACCTATATACACACATATACATGGAATGACCTACACACATGGCATATACATAATGGATGTCATGTACACAGAGTATGTGTATGTTTATATACACAGTGTGTGTGACATATACTTTGCTCCTTTTTGCCCTCTCTCACTCTTCTTTTCTGCCCAGCAACAGCACACCCTCTAATACTGACAGCTGATTGGCTAATATGATCCCACTCCTGTACACCTATACATGTGACATACACTTTGCTCCTATTTCTTTCTCTCTCTGACTTTCTGCCTGGATACAGCCACACCCTCTAATGCTGAAAGCTGATTGGCTAACACTCTCACCCTGCTCTACACATACATGCAGTGCTCCAGCCACGCCCCTTTCCTGCCCATATTTGGCACAACTCTGTGTGAATGGCTCCAGCAGAGGACCTGCTTTGACTGAAACTTTGATGAAAATGCCATATTATGGAGTATAATTTGCTCATTTTTAGATATGAGGGTTATAACGTGTTATGGCATGGGACGAAATCCACGCGTAAAGTCGAGGTCCCGATCCAATGCTGCTTGCAGCTTTAATTTTTAAATGTTTTTTGTTTTGTATTTATTTGAAAAAGAACGTGTGTATTTATTGAATTTTTTAAAATATCTTTTTCATGTTTAAATGTATTTACTTTTTTTGCAATACTTTTTATTTTGTTTTGTATTTATTAAAAGAGAGAGAGAGAGATGTGTTTACCCTCACTACCCAATGGCTTCGTTACCTACAAGTATAAGTATTATAAACTTATGGTGAATTCCAGTTCCTCCCTTAAATCTCAAACTCAAAATGTGCGCTCTCGTAAAGTCTAAGTGTTGTCCCAATTCTAATAACAGTTAAATTGAGGGTCAGTTTGAGGGCTGTATAGCCTCAATATTGAGATTCTCCGACACCACCCTTGGGAGCAAGGTGTCATGACCTCCGCTCCAGTTACCTTTCCCCCAATCTCCACACTCACCTGGTCCTGCACTGCGCAGCTGCAAGCCGTTCCTAATCGGTGGCTATATAAGCAGTAAGGCTTGTAGCTGCCAGTGCAGGACCATTCAGATATGTCACCTCCATAACCCGGACTATCGCTTCCATCTCCCCAATCACCATAACCCGGACACTCATCATCACCACGGACTCTGGCCGTCCACTCCCAGGTTGTGTTTGTCTTGTCTTTATGTTGTAGTTTTGTTATTAAATTATTTTGCCCTTCAGTACTGTGCAATGGAGTCCTCCTGTTCCACCTCACCCCGATCCGTGACAGAGACACAGACCGCTTAAGCCAGAAACACAGACCGCTTAAGCCAGATACACAGACCGCTTAAGCCAGATACACAGACCGCTTAAGCCAGATACACAGACCGCTTAAACCAGATACACAGACCGCTTAAACCAGATACACAGAACGCTTAAACCAGATACACAGAACGCTTAAGCCAGATACACAGAACGCTTAAGCCAGATACACAGAACGCTTAAGCCAGATACACAGAACGCTTAAGCCAGATACACAGAACGCTAGGAAGCGACACACAGAACGCTAGGAAGCGACACACAGAACGCTAGGAAGCGACACACAGAACGCTAGGAAGCGACACACAGAACGCTAGGAAGCGACACACAGAACGCTAGGAAGCGACACACACAACGCTAGGAAGCGACACACACAACGCTAGGAAGCGACACACAACGCTAGGAAGCGACACACAACGCTAGGAAGCGACACACAACGCTAGGAAGCGACACACAACGCTAGAAAGCAACACAGAACGCTAGAAAGGAACACAGAACGCCAGGAAGGATATACAGGACGCTAGGAAGGATATACAGGACGCTGGGCAGATAAACTGAATGTTGGAGCAGGGAAACATAACTAACTGGGAAATACACAGACAGGGACAGAACGCAAGACTGGACAGACTTTAGACAGAACAAAACGGGGAAAACTAAAAACAAAAAGGGTCCCTTCAGCACTGGCGGAGTCCAGATGGAGGCAGGACCATTCTGTCACGGATCGGGGTGAGGTGGAACAGGAGGACTCCATTGCACAGTACTGAAGGGCAAAATAATTTAATAACAAAACTACAACATAAAGACAAGACAAACACAACCTGGGAGTGGACGGCCAGAGTCCGTGGTGATGATGAGTGTCTGGGTTATGGTGATTGGGGAGATGGAAGCGATAGTCCGGGTTATGGAGGTGACATATCTGAATGGTCCTGCACTGGCAGCTACAAGCCTTACTGCTTATATAGCCACCGATTAGGAACGGCTTGCAGCTGCGCAGTGCAGGACCAGGTGAGTGTGGAGATTGGGGGAAAGGTAACTGGAGCGGAGGTCATGACACAAGGGTTACCCAGAATGCAGTATTTTCTTTGTTACTAGAGATATAAAACTTACTAAAATCATTGTATTATCTTAGTTTAGGTCCATTTTATGGATTATGTTCCTCATTGTTGCATAACATGTATTTTTTATTTTCCGATCTTTTGTCAATAGTGGCTGATGCGGACAAGCTAGCTACCGTTTAAGTTAGCTAACATTACAAAAACTGTCATTTTTCACTCTGGTAAAGTTGTTTTATCCAGATAACAACCTATATAACATGCTTGTGTCGATAATGGTATAAGATGACCAAGCTAATGTAATCAGAGTCAGGCAGAGTTAGCTAACGATAGTTATAGCTTTTGTTTATCTTTCATTGAGCTGTGGAATTCGGTGACAGCTGAATATGGTTGTGTTATTTATACACATTATTTGTTTGATAGCTTTAACTGAAGGAATAATTTACAGATAGTCCACAACAATTTCAAAAACGTGGACCTGATGGACCAGTGGATGATAACTGTGTTTGTAGCTAATGATTAAACAGGCAGGTTAACAGTGTAAATATTAAAAATAATAATAAAGTTGTGTTTTATTTCAGGGACTATAGAGACAACGCAGGCCCTGATTAATTTCAGCGGCAACATTTAAGGGGTGTACCATTTGTAAGTCACACATAGACCTTAACACATAGTATAGAGGGTTACTGATGGAGGGTTAAGGGAGGAACTGGAATTTGCCTTTAGTCCTCATGAGACATGGAAACCAGTGTGTGTGTGTGTGTGTGTGTGTGTGTGTGTGTGTGTGTGTCTCTGTGGGGACAGTTTGGGAACGTGGTCTTCTTTTCTTTTCTTCTTTTCCAGCAGACATGACAGTTTGTTGCTGTTTGACTCAGCAGAGTTCTACGGCTATAAACAGACTTTGCCTACTTGCATGTTGTTGCTCAGAAGGAAATCAGAGGCGGGAGGGAGGACGAATGTTTAAATAAAGGAGAAGAAAGAAGGAAGAGGGGGAGGGAGGGAGGACGAATGTTTAAATGAAGGAGAAGAAAGAAGGAAGAGGGGGAGGGAGGGAGGGAGGGAGGATGAATGTTTAAATGAAGGAGAAGAAAGAAGGAAGAGGGGGAGGGAGGGAGGACGAATGTTTAAATGAAGGAAAAGTAAGAAGGAAGAGGGGGAGGGAGGGAGGACGAATGTTTAAATGAAGGAAAAGAAAGAAGGAAGAGGGGGAGGGAGGGAGGACGAATGTTTAAATGAAGGAAAAGAAAGAAGGAAGAGGGGGAGGGAGGGAGGACGAATGTTTAAATGAAGGAAAAGAAAGAAGGAAGAGGGGGAGGGAGGACAAATGTTTAAATGAAGGAAAAGAAAGAAGGAAGAGGGGGAGGGAGGGAGGGAGGACGAATGTTTAAGTGAAGGAGAAGAAAGAAGGAAGAGGGGGAGGGAGGGAGGACGAATGTTTAAATGAAGGAAAAGAAAGAAGGAAGAGGGGGAGGGAGGGAGGACGAATGTTTAAATGAAGGAGAAGAAAGAAGGAAGAGGGGGAGGGAGGGAGGGAGGACGAATGTTTAAATGAAGGAGAAGAAAGAAGGAAGAGGGGGAGGGAGGGAGGACGAATGTTTAAATGAAGGAAAAGAAAGAAGGAAGAGGGGGAGGGAGGACAAATGTTTAAATGAAGGAAAAGAAAGAAGGAAGAGGGGGAGGGAGGGAGGGAGGACGAATGTTTAAATGAAGGAGAAGAAAGAAGGGAGGGAGGGAGGGAGGGAGGGAGGGAGGAATGAAAATGTTGAAGGAAGTGGAGTTCGATAAGAAGACAGACTGTGACAGATGGACAAGGACACGTCCTCTTACCTGCATAGAACTCTGGACTGTAGACGGCACTGACCACTGGATTTAACTTCCAGCCTGAAATAAATGAAAAGTCACAGAACTATTAATAAACTAATGTGAACAGCTTTTATTTTTACTAACATATTCTTTTATTATTCACACTCGTCCAGTTTTCTGTGTTTTATATTTTCCTCTTCAATTATTGATCAGCTCTTCAGATGTTTCATTATATAATGGCTTCCAGGTGTGATGACGATATATAGATATATAGATATATTTCATATATTTTTCAATTTAAAAAAAAATATTACCTTTTTTTAATTGTTAATTTTTTTATTTGTATTTTTTTAGTCATTTAAAAAAAATTCAATTATTTTTTTAATGATTTGTCTGATTTGTCATTTTTTTTATTTAAAAAAAGAAGATATATTTTTTTTTATATTCTTTAATTTAAATCATTATTTTATATTTCATTATTTTTAAATTACTTGTAGTAATTTATTTGATTTATCTATTTTTTATTTTAAAAAACAGAAGAGGGAGATAATATTTTTATTTAAAAAATAATTATTTATTTATTTCTCTTTAAAATAAATTATTTTATTTTCTCTTTTTTTCAAAAAGTAAATTCTATTCTTTTGATTTTTTATGTATTTATTTTTTGTTATTAAAAAAAAAGAAGAGGGGTATATCTAAAACATGCACTGGGTTAAGGTTAGGGACATAGACATAGAAGGAACAGAGATATGGAAACAAACAAACCTGCATTTATGTTTTTTTCATTGAACATTAACATGGAGGGAAAGTGAAAAGGTAACGGAGCTGGTTTTATACATTTTTGAAAAATGTTTTAGGAATATTTATTAAATAATTGTATTATGTGCTCCACATTTTTAGTATCATTGTATTATTTCATTTAGAGTTTTTATGCAGATACATATTGATCAAAGCTGCAGGTGAATTGAATTGATCCGGCCTCTTAATAACTGTCTATGTTTGTCATGTGACGCCATAGGAAATTAATTACCCACAGATATAACACTTTCCATACATGGTGCATGTAGCACAAAGAGCTTTACAACAGACCCCCCCCCCCATTATCCCGCAATGGTAGGTACAGTTAAATGAAATTATAATAATAATGAATTAATGAATTTATTATTGTTACTGTTATAATTATTAATAATAATCATAATAGTGACAAATAAAACTAAAAACCAAATATATAAATACATATATATTATATAATAATATATAAAATGTATATAAATGTAAGGAGTATAAAGTACAGATATTTATGAACAAATATAGGGATGAAAAGTCAAAAGTTTATAGAAAAATACATACTCCAGTAAAGTACAGTTACCTAAAAAGTCTAATGAAGTACAATAATGAAGTACTTTTACTTTGTTACTTCTTCACTTCTTTTTTTTAGTCTATTAACTCATGGAAAATAAAACGCAATTAATAAAGATTAAAACTGAACATTTAATTCTGGTTAATTGACATTAATCCGAAGCAACTCAGTGATTAATCTGATTAAAAAAAAAGTGTAATCATGTGACATCAATACTTAAATCTTATTGGATGAATTGACACAAACATTACCATTTGCATATGGGTTGACAGTCTTCTTATTTGTCATTACTCGAGCTGTTGCATTGTTGACCTACAGCAGGTAAAGACACATCAGTTAGTACACTTATAGTCAGTACTGCAGCCGTCCTACTGTAACGTCCACATGCAAAAGCCTGTCATAAAGTAAACAGTCCATAAACAGTGAACTGTAGAAATGTCATCAGTATGTTTTCCAAACTGCATTCAACTAAAAACCCAACACATTCAAAACAAATCAGATCTGTCACATTTGCATATTTTCCATCATATGACATTTTCCAGCATGCATCCCCCAGTTATAGAGACATTTACTAACATGTACAGTACAAACAAACAAACAAACAAACAAACAACAGATGCACCTGAGCTGGTTAGAAATGTAGAGGTTCATGCAGTGGAGGGGGGGGGGGGGGGCATAGTTTAGAATAACAGTGCATTTTGTATTAAATGTCCAAAATGTAATAATTTTATTTCATTTTGTAATAAACTACCACAATGCATTCAATTCTAAAGTTCAATCAAACAAACAAACAAACAAATGAAAAAACAAACTCATGATTTTACAGAATATTCTGTTAAACCTCATATTATGTTACGTGTCTGTAGTAACTCATACTGTAACGAGAAAAACACAACCCTCCACCAAGGCAGACCACCCCCCTTTGAATGAAGAGAGGGCTGTCTGCCTGTCTGTCTGTTTGTCTGTCTGCCTGTCTGTCTGTTTGTCTGTTTGTCTGTCTGTTTGTCTGTCTGTCTGTCCATTTGTCTGTCTGTTTGTATGTCTGTCTGCCTGCCTGTCTGTTTCTCTGTCTTTCTGTCTGTTTGTCTGTTTTTCCGTCTGTTTGTGTGTCTGTTTTTCCGTCTGTCTGTTTGTCTGTCTGTCTGTCACCAACATTACTCAAAAAATAATAGATGGATTTTAATACAATTTTCAGGATGTGTTGTTAGTGTCACAAGGAAGAAATTATTAGATGTTGATGTTGATCCGGAAGAGATTCTGGATTCTGGATCACTTTTAAATTTTACATTGCAGCAAATGGAGAATACATTTCAAAGTGATCCAGAATCCAGAGTCTCTTCCAAATCACCACTAACATTTAATTTGGTGACACTGAAAATTGTATTAAAATCCATCCATAACTTTTTGAGTAACGTTGCTGACAGACAGACAGACAGACAGACAGACAGACTCCTCATTGGCAGAGGTAATAAACAATAAATGTAGTAAAAGGTCATAATGTAATAATTTTAATGTAATGAAATCTAATAATGTAATAATATAAAAATGTAATATTATAATTATGTAATAACGTAATAATTTATGACATTATTGGCTCAATTAAATACCTAATGCTGAAAAATTTATCGCACGATGAAATGAAAAAGTTATTACATTTTCGACATTTATTACAAAATGCGCCATTATTATAAAATATGACTCAACAAGGGGGAAACAAGAGGGAAAAAGAAAAAAGAATATGTCATTGGAGGAAAAAAGGGATAATAAAATATGGAGGGAGCATTATGCAACAAGAACTGTCGAGACAAAAGCAACACAAAGCATTCACACTCAGACAAACGTAAAAATAATAATAATTATTCCTAAATAAAAAAATAAAAAAATAAATAAAATTAATTAAATTACAACCAAAGAAATTTCTCAATTCAACCAATCATTCCAAATTCAAAGTAACAACAGCTATGAGGGTAAAATGCCTTGTTGTGAAATAAATAAATGAATAAATAAATAAATGAACATTTTATTACATTACAACCAAAGAAATTTCTCAATTCAACCAGTCATTCCAAATTCAAACAAACAACAGCTACGAGGATAAATTAAATGAGTGCATTCTTGTAAAATAAAATAAATTAAATACAATTCAATAAAATTCAATTAAAAATAATAATAAAAATTAAACAAAACATGAATAAAATCCAACCATCTCAGAGTAATGTGCAAACTAATAAATTATCAGTCAGTAATTGTTGGCACACACATCTTTTTTTGGGGGGAGGGGGGGGCACTTAAGTGAATGACACGCACGCTGTCACGCAAGAAAAATATGTGTCAATCAAATAAACAGCATCAAACTGAACCACAATTTAAAAAAAAAAAAAGAAAAAAAAAAAAAGGAAATGTCACGTGACTTTTTTCTTTTGGTAGCGTTGCAAACGTTCCAAAAAGAGAGAGGAAGAGAGAGAGAGGAAATGCTGTGGCAGAATGGCTCGCTCGCCCACACTTACCATTCATTCCCAAACCTTTGGCCCTGCCCACTTGTTTGTGTACTGTTACCGTTGTAACTGTGTTGGATGGGGGGCCCTAAACAAGCTACCGGTTGGAAGGATGGTGGGGTGAGGGGGTGAGGGGGTGAGGGGGTGAGGGGGAGGGGGTGAGAGAGGAGGAATAAGCAGCATCTTTACTCATGGTGTCAATCATTTCTCTACTGCACAGACTCTCTCTCTTTCAGCTTCTCTCTAATGTCAAAGCATCAGCTGGAAACTTCAAACTCAACTCTGGCCATTTTTACCCTTGTATGTTTATTCAGCTTTGGTTTAGTCCCACAAACAACCCCCCACCCACATACCCCCACCCCCACTTTATTAACCCTTAGGAGTCTGTGGGGACTATTGTTTGTTTTGTCTGTTTTGTTTGTTGGTTTGTTTGTTTGTTTTTTACTCCATCCCCGTAGGGTGAGATGGGTATTGTGTTTGAATCTGTTTGTTTGTCTTTATTGTTTGTTTGCTCATCTGTTTTGTTTGTTTGGATGTATGTTTGTTTGTTTGTTGGTTTGTTTGTTTGTTGATTTTTTTAGGGGAAAGGGGTATTCTTTTTTTTAGTTGGTTTGTTTGTTTGTTTGGTTTTTACTCCACCTCCTGAAGCGTGAGGAGGGTTTTGTGTGGGTTTGTTCATCTGTTTTGTTTGTTTGTTTTGTTTGTCTGTTTTGTTTGTTTGTCTGTTTGTTTGTTTTGTCTGTATGTTTTTTGTTTGTTTGGATTTTACTCCACCCCTCGAAGGGTGGGAGGGGTATTGTTGTTTGTTTTGTTTGTTTGTTTTGTTTGGCTTTTGTTTATTTATCTGTTTGTTAGTTTGTCTATTTGTTATGGGAGAGGAGTATTATTTTCTCAGTCAGTTTGTTTGTTTTTTATTCTGCTTCCTGAAGGGGAGAGGGATATTGTGTTTGAGTTTGTTTGTTTGTTTGTTTGTTTGTCAGCAGTTTTACACAAAAACTACTGGATCAATTTCCATGATATTTTCAGTAAAGGTGTGAGCTGGTCCAGAATAGATCACATTAAATGTTGGTGAATGTAGGTCAAAGGTCACAGTCACCAAAAATGTGTTTTCACAATGACAAGAGATACAGCAAATATCGACTGTATATCTTAGTGGTCTACAACACTGAAGGTTGCTGGTTTGAATCCCTTAGTCAAGGCCCTTCATGCTATACATGCCTATACATAAGGTATAGTATATAATTGATTCTCCATTTATTTCAAAGTGACTCCAGAATCTCTTCCGGATCATCACCAAAATCAACTCATTTGTTGTTTGTGACATTTTCAATGTGTCATAACATTGTCGTCAAGATCCGTCCATAACTTTTTTAGTTATCTTGCTAAATAAAAGAAAAAAAACTGGATATAACTTGTGTTTCTTCCTCTCAGAACAAATCCATTTAAATAAATACATCCATCATATGGAGCACAGCTATAAAGTGACTCTAAACCCATTTTCGTATCCTACAGAGGACAAAAACATCCAAAAACAGCCTCTAACTGTGAGCCTTTGACTTTCCACAACCACAACCATGTCCTTTTTTCTGTCTGGACTCATGATCCAAACAGGATCCATTACTCAGATAATGACTCGATCACAGGCTGATGCACAAACAAAGCAAATATTCTCCTTTTCTCGTTTCCTCTCACAGTGTGATTCATCATAGTGATTAAAAAGCAGAATGTAAATACGTCACAGCAGCAGCTTTTTTCAGTGACAGGAGCTGCTGGTTCAACACTCGGCATTTCCTGCTCTGTTTGATTGATTGGTGCCTTCTTGAACTTAACGAGATCGGGAACAATCGCTTTCCAGTAGCATCTATGTTTAGTCCAGAAATAAATCATGTGTTTACACCAGGTGGAAGTGAGGAGTAAAGGAATGACATTAAAAAAACTAACAGAATAGAATTAAAGGTTTATATTTTAACCATTTGTTAGTTCAGGACACACTTTCAAATATATTTGATCAGAACCTTTGACATAATAACATAATCTTTAAGGCTGCAGGATATTAGAAAAAAAACTGACATTGCCATTTTTTTTTTAACCTTGCGATATATACAAACTACTGTGACGACGCAAACAGTCAATACAGATTATTGGCCAACACTGAACATACGTTTCATCCTTCTTGTATATAAAATAATAAATAATTAAAAAAAATTTAAAATGTAATTAAAATAACATAGATAAATAAAAAATTAAGAAATTAAAAATCAATAAAATTTAAATAATTGAAAATGAATACAACAAAATAAATAAATAAATAAAAATGTACTAAAATACTAAAATTTACAAAAAATACAAATACATTAATTTAAAATTAAATAAATATACATAAAAAATAAATGAATAAAAATAAATGCAATAATAAAAAATGTACTACAAATAAAATAAAATATAAATTATTAAATTAATAAAAAAGATAAATAAATTTTAAAAGTAACTACAAAATAAATGAATAATTTAAAAAGTGTAAAATATTTTATTAAAGTCCCCGCCCCCAGGGGCTCTCGTCAATCACAGCACTCGAGGTAGATTTTTTGTATTTTTCCCTGAGGACTCTGCAATTGTACAGTTCAGCCAAGGTGAGTCGTCTGTACCTGTAAAATTATTTAGCTGTAACTGGTGTAATGTTGTAACATGCTTTAAACTGTGTAACTGAATACTGCAGTTGTCATATAGGCTATGTATGGTTACCTGAATAGGCAGGTATGCTAATTAGCTAATTAGCTTTTTACTGTTGAGGAGGTTTAGTATAGGAATCAGACTGCATTTGGATTTATTTTTAAAAATACCCAAATACCCAACAGACCCATCTTAAACACCATTGATATTAAAAGTATTCCCTGCCAACTTAATGTCAATTCACACAACTGCTATCTTACAACCTGACTATTATAGCTAATACAGCTTAACATGTGGTTTAGCTAAAAGTAGCTTCCACATTAAATTATAACTAGCTCACTAGCTAGCCAAGTAATCATAGCTTTATTCAAACAGAATGCAGCTTAAACACCTATTTTAAAAGCAAATACAAAAGCAGTCTGATTCCTATGTTAAACCTCCTCAACAGTAAAAAGCTAATTAGCTCATTAGCATACCTGTCTAGTTAGGTAACCATACATAGCCAATATAACAACTGCAGTATTCACAGTTACACGCAGTTTACAACATTTCACATTACAGAGGTTACAGCTAAATAACTTTATCAAGGTACAAACGACTCACCTTGGCTGAACTGTACGATTGCTGAGTCTTCCTCAGGGGAAAATACAAATATGTAACTCGAGTGCTGTGATTGGCTAGAGCTGCTGGGGGGCAGGGAGTACCTTCCAGGCACAGCTGCCTTGGAGGCTTGGTTGGGGGCTCAAAACCCCATCAAGTGTGTTGTGTAATGAATGCACAAATATGAAAGTCTGCACTTGGAGCTTTATGACCACTAACAAACTGTCATTTATAGTTGATTTATTATTTATGTATAGTAGTCTACAATAGTACTATACTGTGATATACTGTATACCCTATACCACCAGTGGCTCACATTATACAGGTATATACATTTTTGGCCATGACGCCCATTCCTAGTTTGTATGAATGTGTATGTGCAGGTGAAGACGATAACTAAGGTGAACTGATCCAGTGGAAAAGGATTTTTCATATATTCTCCCACATAGCAAATGAACTACGGCCCACTACTGGCCCACTACATGTCAGGAGAGTTTCTGACAGTTGGCCCAATTCTGGCCTGGTCCCCGGCCCAGAGATGGCCCACTGAAAAATAACGGACTCTAATTGTTTGTGTTGGCCCAGTGCAGGCCCACGCACTGTGAAATGACTCTCATTGCTTCTGCTGGCCCAGGTGTGGCCCACTCACAATAAAATGACTCTGATTGTTCCTGCTGGCCCAGGTGTGGCCCACATACTGCTGGCTGATGATACCAGTGTTGGCTGACTGCTGGCTTGGTCCCCGGGCCTGTGCTGGCCCACACACTACTTTACTAATCTCACTGAGTGTTGGCTGACTGCTGGCTGGGTCCCCGGGCCTGTACTGGCCCACACACTACTTTACTAATCTCACTGAGTGTTGGCTGACTGCTGGCTGGGTCCCCGGGCCTGTACTGGCCCACACACTACTTTACTAATCTCACTGAGTGTTGGCTGACTGCTGGCTGGGTCCCCGGGCCTGTACTGGCCCATACACTACTCTACTAATATCACTGAGTGTTGGCTGAATGTCGGCCTGTACTGGCCCATATGTGGCCTAAGAACTGCAAAGAAGTACATAAAAACAGATTTCTATAATTTAAAAGTTTATTTTTAATCAGTTTTAACAATACAAACAGCAAAGATAAAACAAATTATTTTGAAACTGATCACACATTCACTCACACACACATACACACACCAAATTACCAAACATACTGATTAACTGATGAATCACATGAAATGACTAAATGACTATTTTACACTTAAAGCCTTTTTCTTCGGATGGTTTCTGATGAAATACAATAGTTAAGATTTTGACGCAGGCTATTACAAGAATTAATTTTAAACAGTATAGGTGCACTGGAGCAATCACTCCTAAAAACGCATTAAACATTTGTTGGTAGAGACGTGAAACTCATTGATTGGTAACATTCACAGACACAGTTTGCAGCAATATTTTTGTCAGCACAAAAGTGAATATTACTGACCACTTGGTGAGTTTCTCGTCTTTACAAACGAATGCTCAGTGTGTTTTAGGAGCATTTGCTTCAGTGCACCTATGCTGCCACTCTGACGGGGGCGGGGAGTCCAGCAACAATTAAGATTCTTGAAATCATCAGAAACAATCTGAAAGCAAGGCTTAAGTGTAAAAATAGTGAACTTTTCCTTTAAATTTAAAAACACATAAGTACCGATGCACCCACGCACACACACAAAAACACAGTTTGGCCATAGATACTTTTCCGTTAACTCCCCTCCAGTTCAGCTGGCGAGCCAGTCCTTTCGCCACCACCCTCCTCATGATCCTCCACGTGCAGTCTTTGGTGTCAACCCCCCCTATGACACCAAGGTAGTTGACCTAAAACAAAAAGAACTGCATTATTACAAGGTTCCCAATGTAAATCACATAACATTACCCTTAGTAAAATGCAAAACTAAAATTCTCTGACTAAAATGCAAACTTTCCATGATCTTCACTACAATAAAGCAACAATCCCTAAGGGGCCAACTTGATGCCATTACCAAAATTCCCTGATAATACCTGACTGTCCATATATATTAAAAAAAATTCCCTGATTTTCATACCTGCCAACATTTGAGAATCAAAATTTGTGAGATTTTTGCGGGGGGGGGGGGTATTTATTTAAATATACTGTATATTAAATAGGCTGACAGCATTCATTTACCAGTATATATGACAGTGATCAATTTGAAAACATCACAAATTGCTCGATTTACAGTGCACTTTTTGGACTGAGGTGGTTTGTAGGCTGCATGACTTGGATCTACAGTCCTCCATTCCTGAAGGACAAAAACATTAACGTTAGTTTATGCTATGCAAGACGACATGCGCAGTTTAGTCCGCTACATGAAATGCGCTCCGGAACGTAGCCTATGTTAATGAAGTGCACTCTGAGATCCATCTTTTGTACAAAACTAATGACTCTCCTTCATTGACAGCATAATGGTAGGCTATTCATCTAGAACATCACAATTCTTGCCAAACACTTTTGGAAAGAGAAATGTGCCACATCTAACAACAAACAATAGTTAACACGAAAGCTTTCAACTTCCTGAATCTCTGTGTTGAAAGAACGTCAGGTTGTGGTCGTGCATGTTGCCGCGGCAAATGCGCACATGAGATCAGACTGCATTTCAATACATGATCTTGCAAGTTCAGAACAAAAATTGATCATTCATTAGGAAATTTGGTTCCGGGAGAAATGACAAAACGGGAGGGGGGTGGGAGATGGGTCTGAAATACGGTCCCAGTAAAAACGGGAGTGTTGGCAGGTATGCTGATTTTCCATGTCTGAGACAAACTATATTGAACAGCTGTATGTATGTATGTATGTATGTATGTATTTATTTATTTATTTATTTAACTCTGGTCATCAAGAAATATTGTAAGCACTGTAAGTAAATGGACGTTAAGCAAAAAAAAAAAGAAAAAAAGAAAACAAAAATCTAAAAATTTTCAGTAAATAATTTTTACACTCACAACTTTCTCGTTCTATTCAGAATTTTGTAGATTCTGCTCCATCGCCGTTAGACCACTGAGGTCCTCAATTGGTAGGCCCTCCACCAACTCTGCTGGTGCGTCATGGTGCTGGAGCCGCTGTAGGATTGTGGTCTGTTGTTCCAGCACCATTTCCAACTTTGTAAGCACCTCTCTCAGCAGAGCTATAGAAAATAAGTTAAAGGAACAGTATATAAATTTGTGGGCAAAACTGGTCCTGCAATCACGTTCAAAATACGGTAGACCTAGCCTGGGCTTGCAAATACTTCCTATGATGCTGCACAAAATTTTGCGATCAAGACAGTATATCCAAGCAGTCTGTTTACTGCATTTCCTGTCCCAGAATTTCAGGCACCAATGAGAAGCGAGCTTTCACGCCAAAGTGAAGAAGGAGGGCGTAAAGGCAGGGTCTGTGATTGCACTTTTGTTTGTCATTTTTGCAAAGTTACTTGAAATCCTGTTCATAAACCACTCACAATCACTAAATTGGAAGCATTGATATGAAAATGAAATATGTCAATCCTCTGTGGAACGAACAGGGCTTGGAAAAGTGCTTATCATTTGTCAGACCAGCATTTCCCATTGGACAGTTGCATGTCAATCAAGTGCTTGTACTCAACTATTGGAGGAAAGGGGCAGGAACGTGGGTGGGACAATTTTTGAGAATCCCAGACCCTGCCTTTAACAAGTTTGCATTTAATTCTACCTTTCGGAGGGTGGATAGATCTTTTGTATGAGAAACGTAATTCACAGAGCCTTTAAGATACAGTCAATGTCTAAAAGCACAAAAATTTTGACTAAAATAAAATATAATTAATAATTGCTTACATTGAGTATCCCCTTGTGTGGCGTGGAATGCTGTGAAAAACAATGTAAAGTTTTGTCAAGATAATGCCAAGCATGATATGAAGATGATTAGAAATCACTTGCCCTTACCGGGTTCAGACTGCTGCTGGGGGCCCCAGCGAAAGGTTTGGTAGCCAGGCAATTCTGCAGCAGTAAAACAAAATAAACATCACACATTATCCTAATGATTATAGGACTTTGGACAAGTTCATAGATTAATTAAAAAGTGTTAAAGGAGAATGCCGGCACATCCAAACCTACATTCTGGTGGAAGCAGTGGTCGAGTACAACAAGCTGACCAAAAATGAGCTGACATGATGCAACCTGAACCTGTTATAGCAGTTTTAGCAGCGCAGTAAAATAGCGCAGCAATTGTTGCAAGTAGTTTACGTTGCTTTATGTTAGAAAGCTTGCCCCAATTGCTGCGCTATTTTGCTGCACTGCTAAAACCGCTATAACTGTTCAGGCTTTATCGTTTCGGCTCAATTTTTGTGGTGGTAAATATAGAACTTACCTTTTTCACAGCCCTCCTAAGAGTGTGCCCATGCATGTGTTAAAAGTACCGTACCTTTAATTGACTTCTTTCTTCGGCCTAAGGAAACACACAATTTAGAGATGAACATTAAACACAAATAGAAAACCAGCAATAATATTTCAACAAAATCTGTTATAGCTTTGTTTCATGTCTCTTTTCAAATAGGCAATAATAAACATTTTAAATTGTTTTACTGCGCCAAGTACAAATACTCTTGGTAATGTTTTAGTAATACTTTAGGAATAATAATCTGTTGTATCTATTGTAAAGAAACTCGCTATTGGCAAAAAAGAGTCTTTCAGTTAGCACACTTAATACTTATATAAAATGCAGTAGGCTACTAGTATTAGAAATAGTTGTAATAACATTACTAGAATGAGCAGCATAATACATAAGTAGGCCATATAACCATTTACTATTGTGATGTTTCTCGATTGTACTTCTATATTGCTATTGCCTTTTCATTCCACTAGATGGAAGTATAACATAAGTAATGAGTAACTTTATTAAATTGTTATGTAGACTATTTCCATACTGCAAAATACTTCTCGCTTATAGACAGACAGACAGTCATGTGACTAGGTGCAGAACTAAGGCTCCTAGCACCATTTTGGGGTGCTCTGCATTTTTAAGGTTGCAGTCCTTGTGTTAAGTTAATTTCGCAGAAACAGCCATATAACTAGCTAACCTTGCAATCGGTAGAACATGCTAGCCCTTGTGCACAGTTTAACTCACATTTGCAACATAGCATGACAACTGGATTACAAAGTTATTAACTCAAATTACCGATCCTGGTTTGTGGCTGCAACACTGATTTATTGGTGTTTTACTGTTAGGGTTGTAGGGTTAGAATGACGGATCCATCACGCATAATATGTCTTTGCGCCAGGTTGTCAGCTACAAAAATAGTTATTCTAAACCTTAAAACACGAAAAACGTATTGACGATACAATGCATAGCCCTTTTATTACACACTCATTTAATGTTCATGCTATTTCTATGTATATTTTCCGATAATTGACGTTGATTAAAACAAGTCAAATTTGAGTGCTACTTACCAGACCCAGATCGATGTCCGAAAAGAGAGAGTTTCGCGCTGCCTTCACTCCTTACACTGGTGACAGTCGGCTTGTAGGTACCCTGCCGACCCACTTGATGGAATATCTCATTTCTGCCGCGAATCTAGATGCGCGTCGGCGTAATTTTATTTCATTTCACACGGCGAATTTTGCTTATCTGCTTGTTTCCATGCATGATGGACACTGTTAAATGAAAACTTGTCCCTTAAACCCGGTCATATAATAAATCTGGACAATGGAAATTTGTTTCAACTTTTGCTCAAAGTTAAGAAACTAATGTTAATAAAAGTACATATAAAGTGTATTTTAGTGATAAAAGTCACCTTTAAACATGATCTTTAATGTGTGTGTGTGGTGAAATATAAGCTATTGTTAATCGCCGATATGCGCAATTAATTCATCTATGTCTTTTTCTGGCGAGCGATAAGGCAGCCATGTTTGTAGGCGTTTAAAGGGGAATCCATTCACACCTCACATTCCATGAACTACATTTCCCTCTGGACAGGAAATGCGTGCGTAAAAAAGGTGAAAGTTCATATTTACGCTCCTTTTGCGCACAAACGGGACGAGCAGAGCAAATGAAATAATTTGTTCATTGTGCAAAAGGCACAAGTGTTTTGATGCCAGTTAATATCAGTTTTGCTGTCAGTTCATGTCAGATCCAGTGGTGTGATAGAAGACTTTAATTGCCATTTCGCCCTGCCACTCAAGTGTGTTCATAAGCCTATGCAAAGCAATACAGTGGAGTGTGTCATTTCGATGATAGCCTACATTATGCCCGTCGCCCATTCGCGTTTGAACATTTAATTCTGTCGCCAAACAGAACTGACTCTGTGTATGTCTGTGAATATTGGGCCGCCTCCTATCAGCCGCGTTTGGGCCGAATGTTGGCTGGAGCTCATCGGGCCGAAGGAGAAACAAAGTATTCAGCCCAACTACTGCGTTGTAGTGTCGGCCCATTTAAGTTTAACAGTAGGTCTGCCGTGCTTGTCTTCAACACTGGCGATAACCTATCAAACCACTATCGGGCCGAGGGGAAAACAAAGTAATCAGCCCAACTATTGCATTCCAACCTCGGCCCATTCAAGAAAAGGTGGTATTTAACCGACCCGGATCTCAACCGACACTGCCATCACTCAGCCAGAATCGGGCCGACAGTGCTTGCTATCTGGGCTGTTAACAGGAAGTTAAACCATAGACTGTTTTGTGTTGAAGGGGTGGGTTTAAATCAGACTTCCTCCCACTCCTTTTCAAATATGCAAATGAAGCCAGGTTTTGTTTTGTATTTTGTGTACATGCTCTTTTTTTCCCTCTTTTGTCTTGTTTGTTTCACTCGAGGGGACAGAGTGGGATTGTTTTGTTTGTTGCATATTTGAAATAAACTGAAGTGAATTTTTAACAATATTATTATTTCTACATGTTCATTATAAATTACAGATCACACAAAACATTTAATCTCCAGCAGAATATTGTTAAAATTGTACTTACTTCTCTTTAAACATTTCAGGTTCATCATATTTGTTCAGATTTTTCTTTTTTTTTTTTAAACTAAAATAAAACACTAAAACAAATATTCCTTTGGACTAAAACCTATTCCACATTTTTATTCCAGACTTATCTTGGAAACTGTTATATTTCAAACCCTGAGTATTATTTTTTTTTTCATTGTTAGTGTCTGGGCTTTTATTTTGTCATGTTGGTTCATGTTCAGTGTGTCCTGTTTTACTTCCTGTCACCAGGTGTTTTCCTCCCCGCCCCTCTATGATTGAATACACCTGTTCCTTCACCTATTTAATTATAATGTGTATGTTTGTCGTTGCTTCTTATGCACCAAATGAGTGCTTATCTGTATCTTGGATCCCCTCGTGTTTGACCTGTTTCTGGTTTCTTTGTCTGTGTCGTTTGCTCCATCTGGACCCCTGGTACTGGACCCTTTTTCTGCCCCTGACTTTGAGTTATGCTCTGCTGCTCTCTGGTTTTGACCCTGTTCTGTATTTTAATGTTTCTTCTGTGCTGTTCTATAGTTGCTGTTAATGACACATCCCACGTGGCCGTCATCCAGACAGTGACTTGCTATTCATTGCAATATTATTATTAAATATTAAATATTATTATTGTCATTATAATAAACAGAACTTTAATTAATCACTGTCTCCTGTATTTGGATCCGACCGTGTTCTGAAAGGTGTCGCCAACCACCATTTTTAAGACTGGATTTTTTTTTATCACCAACACACATTTCATTAGTTTTATTCCAGAAGTATTTTATATGTAGACCAGTGTTGTTGGATGGTGTTAAAGATGACAAGAACTGAACAAAATTAATCGATAAAATGAACAAAACTGAACAAAATATTCAGTAATATGAACATAACTGACCAAAAGTAATCAATGGAATTAACAAAAATGAGCAATGTTTAGTAAAATTAACAAATAATAAATGACCAAAATATTCCATAAAATTGCACATTTTGACCCCAGACTTATCTTGGAAACTTGATCCAACCAGTATTAAGACTTGAGTTTTCTTTTATCACTAACACACACGTGGGAACATTTCACTAGTTTTATTTCGGAAGCATTTTACCTGTAGACCAGTGTAAGTGTGGTATTTCAGAAGGCCATTCGAGAAGGGGGGGGGGGGGTCAGGAATTCTACTGATGTCAACTTAAGGTCAACGAAACAGTAAATTGTGGCAAAGCTCAAGTGTGTGTGTGTGCGCACTTGAATGGTAAGAAGGCGAGCGTTGAAGGGCTGGAGTGGCTTTGCAGAGTAATTACCATAAAGTATGTGTTGTCATTGTAGCAGCAAAATGGAAGGCGTCAAGTGAAGTGTAAAAATACAGGTTGTACAAGAACAAAGTGGATTGAGCTGCTGTGGTTAAAGGAGTATGAGTCAGAGAGGAAAATAGACTGTGTGTGTGTGTGTGGGGGGGGGGGGGGTGTTCAAGGCAGGCTGAAAGGGGCCAATTGGACAGTTTGTAGGATTGAAAGGACTAATGAAATAATACTCTAGACCAGAGATTTTTATAGTGAGCCTTCACTAACAAAACCCAAAAAGGTTATATATCTATATAATATATATCACTGGGTGTTTATTGTTGTCACTTGCATTAGCATGACACAAACCACTACAGTGGTAGACTGTCTGCCCCACCTGAAACTGGGTTTTACTAATTCCACCAGCAGTAACAACTGACACCATTAGTATTATCATACTCACAGATCCCACACTTCCAAAACAGCCACAACTAATTATTATAGTCTTTATTTCTGCTCCTTTCAACTCATTTCACCCACTTCCACAACAGTACATAGATATATACTTTATCGTCGTCATACAAATGTATAATGAAATGTGCCCTCTGCATTTTAACACATCCTTCTAAGGAGCAGTGGGCACCCAGGCTCATGTCAGTTACCTGGCTGGAGGATTTTACCCAAACAAACATGTTTTTGGGTGATGGGGGGGATACCCGAGCACCTGGAGGAAACCCATCCAGACACGGGAAACATACAACCTCCACACCGAAAGGAGATCTACCATTTTCAACGGGCTCTGCACTAGTTTTATTGAATTTGTTCATTATTTTATTAATTCTCACTCAGTTTGTTGACTATTTTATTCATCATTGCTAGTTTTGTTGATTATTTTATTGAATTTGTTGATTGTTTTGTTAATTTTTCCAATGGTGAAACTCACCATTTACCAACAGACCAATGTCTGTTTGTAGAATTATAAATTTTTCCAAAGTGGGTATATTTGTAAATGTTCATGGGGGAAAAAGAATAACAGTTAAATGATTCAAATACACATATTTTAACAACAATTTAGTAAAATAAATATTTTGTGGAAAATGGAAAAAAAAGGAGTTTGTCCTTTAAATCTGTGTCTTTGTGGATCTGATGTGTGTTTTGGACCGAAATACTGGATTATGTTCAATGGCGTGTTACCATGGAAACCACACCATATTTGTCCAGGTATATAGATGACTGATCAGACCATAGCCTTCAAAAATAAAATAGGCCAAATTTCTCCTATTTATCTTTGGTGTAAATCATCTTTTTGTGTAGTGGTGTTACTGTTGCACATCAGAATGGTTTATATTTTTACAAAGATGTGTTTGTTCACTTTTATTTGATGTGAGACAAGCGCAGGTGCATTAATGTGGGAGCTGTATATATAGGTGTTATTAAAATAATGTAATTAATGCGGGAGCTGTATATATATGTGTTATTAAAATAATGTAATTAATGTAATAATGTAATTAATATATATATATATATATATATATATATATATATATATATATATATATATATATATATATATATATATATATATATATATATATATATATATATATATATATATATATATATATATATGTTATTAAAATAAAGTCCTTTACGTGCAGGGATGGAGACATTAAAGCTGGTAAAAGGTTAAAACTAAATGGACATGATGCACATTCATAGTCTGACAACGTTAGGATGTGATCTGATGGACTGTTGGATGAAAAAAAAGGTCTGTAAACCAGTGATGATTGAAAAAAAAACATGTTGAAAAATGGACAGAGTTAGGCTTCAAGGTGTGCAGAGTCTTGCTGCTGTTTGTCTGAATGGACACAAGACACTGGAATAGCATTAAAGTCATGCTACCAAATCAGGCTGGTTCTGAACCTTGCTCTGCTCCTTCAGGTGTCCTCAAATTCTCCTCAAATTCTTAAGTATTTTCTGTTCAACAGGAAAACAACAAGATAGTTGGGGACGTCATTTACATGCTATATATGAAAACATATTTAATTTGGGAACATTTGGGTCATTTCATATGAAATCAACAGGTTTTAAGAAACTTTCAGATTTAGATAGAACATTATATATGATGGAAAAACCCAAAATGTCAGGAGGAAGGATAGTTAAGGATTGTAGACATTAATCTGTATGTCACCCCCCTCAGCAGCATGGTACAGTCACGCTAACCTATCCCTGACAGTGTCCTGTGAGCCCAGTTCTGGTCCGGTTTTGGTCAAAAGGAAAGTAGTCTGACAAGTTTGCTGGGAACTAAAATAAAATGTGTTACTTCTCAAAACGTGTGTTCAAAAGAGTGATTTATTTGCATCACAAAACCAATATCCACAAAAAAGTCACACGTCGTAATCACTTGGCTCGACTTCCTGTCAAAATATGCAAAATGTAAGTATCGCTATAAAACGTGGTGTGGAAACACCTGAATTAAAAAAATTTCGATATTCAAATATATCACAAAAGTGCAATGGAAATACTTTTTCCGCAATTATGTCACAGGATGTGACGTACATGGTCACATGATCACTTCTCTCAGAGTGAAAATGGCAGCCGCGGTTGCTGTAACCATAACAACCATTGGCTGCTTATAATTTGTTGTTGTTATAAAGTGCTGAGCATATTTCCATTTAATATTTCAACCTGACAAAGTAGGGACCACATGTGCAGACTCTTATAATGTGACCCAGGTGGTTTGTTTGACATGTTAGTGTCTTTAAAGTGTTCCCCAGAGACTTTTACTGACCAGAGAATTAGCCGATTCATTCATTCTAATACATTTACAAACAGAATAAATATATTTACTTTACTTCCCACTTCTTTACCTCCATACAATCAAACACCTGGATTAGTTTTTTTTTTAAAAACCTTGGCTGAGACCAATTTTGTTGACAAGACGAAAATCAAGCAAAAACAGGAAAAAAAATAAACAAAAGGTAAAGAACTAAATAATAAAAGCATAAAAGTTTCTCACATACAATAATGTTAGACTCGTCAAACATCAACATTAACCAGTGAAAGCGGAAGACACGGAAAAAACGGGAGTTGATGAAGCCGGACCATGTGATGTGAGGAAGACAAGAGGATGGAATATGGTGTTAGACTGTCACACACAAACACACACAAATACACACCCAGAGAGTCAACACACAGGGGAAAAGTGAGGACAGAAAGAAGAATCAGAAGAAAAAAAGCCAGAACATGCACCTCTATTTTACGGCCTTCTACCACGGTGCCATGTAATTTCTCCCTGGCCCTGTCGGCGTCCACGCTATGTTCGAATGTTACGAACCCAAAACCCTGCATGCAGGACGGAAAGAAGCACATGCACGTTATTTTCAACACATCATTCAACATTACACTGATACACATCTTGATATATGCCCTTAAAACCTCTTGTTGCAAATATGCAACACACCAAAAAAAAATCTATCTATTCTATGTGTAATAGTCAAATTAATGATCTACATTTAATTTAACATGTACTTTAAAGGAGACCCATTATGCTAATCTGTGTTTTTCTACATACATACAATGTTACAAACCTCAGCAAAAATACAAAACATAGTGATAGTTTTTATGTCGTAATCCTGCAGCGTTGTTTCCTTCGACTATAAACAGCTCATTGCAAGATGTTCATGAGACGTGTACAAAACCTGACGAAAGGTTGAAGCGTCCAATTGGGACAAATGCTCCAACAGTGTGGAACCCGCCCCCAAAACACGCCCACCTGGCAGATAAATCAAACTTTGACGGAAGTTACGTTTTTAACCTGAAGAAGAAGAGAGAAGATACTTCCCAAAACAGTGAAGGAAATGATCAACTGTTTTCCTTTCCAAAAGATGTCCTAACCATAAAACTGGGGGAAGATTTTATTTACAGCAACAGTAAAATATATTCATAATGTAACGTAACATAACATACCGCGTGAGTGGCCCAAAATATTAACATGTTTGATTCCTCCTGGTTCAATAGTGAGAGCGGGTGCGCGAGAGAAATTTATATTAAAACTGAAAAGCATGTGACTTCATAGTGTAAAGTAGCCTATGTTAGCCTACCGCTATCACACAGTCAACAAATACACATGAGGGGGGCGGACCTAAAAGCAGAAATCGTCTTGGATTGGGACTTTTGTAAATGTGGAGATTTTTTAAGCTTGAATCATTCAAAGCATGTTTTGAATTTTAAGTCCTGTACATTCTCAAAACTCACATATACTGAGAGTTAAAACTAACTATAATAGGTCTCCTTTAAAATAAAATAAAAATAAAATTATATATATATACATATATATATATATATATATACAATTAAATGCAGGTGTTAAGGGTTTAACAGTAAAATACAAAAAACTTTGGTTTATCATCCAAATCAAAGTGACCAGTTGGAATTGCATATCCCATGATGCCTCAGTGCAGTGGTTCTCAACTGGTCTGGATTCAGGACCCCCTATAGCCCCTGAATTCTAATTCCACCCCCCCCCCCCCCCCCCCCCAAAAAAAAACACGGAGATAAGGGGTATTATTTTTGATACGTTTTTTGTCCATTTATTTGTTTTTCAGTAACTTTATACAAAACCATGTGACTAATGTCCATGAAATTTTTACAGAAGGTGCAAGTATGTTCAGAATATATCCCATTAAATGTTGGTGAATGTAGGTCAAAGGTAAAGGTCACCAAAAATGTGTTTTCACATTGATCAGAGAAAGGGTAAATCAGGAATTTACTTTTCATGCCTGGATACTTCGTTTAATTTAATTTTTCTCGAACTGTTCATGTGACACCAGAACCTTGAAGGACAGTTTGACGACTCTAGGTCAAAGGTCAAAGGTCACAATAAAGGTCAAAATCGAAGTTTGGATATAACTTTTGAACTATTCATCATACAGACTATCATTGAGGACCAGGTTTTTGTTCTCAACGCTCACACAGTTTTTGTTTTTGTTGTTGTTTTATACTTTTGGGTCAGAATCCACCAGTGGAAAAACACTATTTAACTTCTGTCTATATTTGATAAAACACACGCTTCACATCCACACTTTCCTGCAGGAGAAAAAATGTTAGGTTTTAAAGCATAGCAAAGGTTTATACAGTACAACATGTACAATATATACTAAATATACAAAATATACAGGTAATGATTTACATAGAACACTAAATATAATATACATGAAAGACAGAACAAAGAAAAGAAACAAACAAGCACAGAACAAACCAAAGAAAAACAAAAAGAAAACAAAAACAAAGTAAGAAAAAAAACCAAAATAAATGAAGAAAATAAAAATAAAGGACTAAAAATGAAACAAACAAAAGAAAGAAAAAACAAAACACAGAAAGTAAGCGAAAGAAGAAAAAAACAAACAAATAAAAGATAAAACAAACAAAAAAGGAATAAAAAAATAAACAAAATAAAGGATGAAACAAAGGAAGCAAATTTGAAACAAAAGAACAAAGAAAAGACACTGAAAAAAAGAAAGAAAGAAGAAAACAAACAAACAAACAAAAGAAAGAAAGAAATTAATGTAAAAAAAAAAGGAATTGAGCGAACAATTATGTAATTAAAATCAAAACAAATAATTACAAAAAAATAATGAATCAAGGAAGAAAATATCTAAAATTAAGCATTTTGAAAAAAATTATTAATAATAAATAAATAAATGCCAATGGAACCAGTGAAATAATCTTGGTAATATGTTTTACATTTGTATTATTATTTCCAGATCTATTGTCTATAAATCAGTTCTTGTATCTGACTGTGATTCTGTCTGATTTGAATCCGATCATATTTGGACGAAAAACGACAATAAAACACTTGATCAGAGTTTGTTTTAAATCACATGAAATGATTTTAAAAGTTTGAAAACACTTGAAATGAAAGTGGAACCAGTTGACGTAAATAATAAAGGATGTCTTTTGTGAAGAGGTCGTTCCAATACCACTATTGATCAGTTATTGATTCCTAGTTTCTGGTTAATAAAACGGTCTGGGAAGATACTTCATCAACTAATTTGGTTCAATATGAAAATCACATTGTTCCTAATGAATGTGGTGAGTTTGTGATTGATTTTCCATTTCCTACTGTACTTGAGTTTTCTTTCTGTAAACGTGTGACTCATCAAAGTCATGTTGAAAGTTTAGACTCAATAATAAAAACTGCTTTAATACAAATACACATGTATTATTGAAACACAGCCTTCATGTGAACAGATAAATACAATACAGTTTAGTTTAATTTAGTTTAGTTTAGTTTAGTTTGGTTTGGTTTGGTTTGGTTTGGTTTGGTTTGGTTTGGTTTGGTTTAGTTTAGTTTAGTTTAGTTTAGTTTAGTTTAGTTTAGTTTAGTTTAGTTTAGTTTAGTTTAGTTTAGTTTGGTTTGGTTTGGTTTGGTTTAGTTTGGTTGGGTTTAGTTTAGTTTACTTCTGTATTTAATACATTAAGAGTGAATGTTAGACAGATGTATGAGGTTTAGGCTATTTTTCTTTTATCAGTATAAACCTGTTGTGAATAAAATGTTCTGTTTTACCTGATATGATTTAATGACAGAAGAGGAAAGAGAGGAAGAAAAGAAAAGGAAAAGGAAAAAAGAAGAGAAAAGAAGAAGGGGCAAGAAAGGAGAGAAAAAAGGGAGAAAGTAAAGAGGAGAAAAATTTAGGAAAAAAGAGAAAAAATAAGAAAAAGGGGAAGAGAAAATAAAAAAATGTATTAGTTTTTCCTGGAAACATTATAATAAATATTCAAAAATGTTTTTCTGCTGCTGTACTTTATTATTTTATTATTATTTATTTTATTTATTAGTAAATATTAGTGTGAGTGAGAAATAAACGTAGAAAGGAAGAGACACAAAGATGATGTAATTTATGAAGAATGTAAAACATATAAAGTTCTTTACCTTAGATCCACGCTCGTTGAAGATGATTTCCACATCTAAGATTTTGCCAAATTGCTGTAAAATGAAAAATACAGAAAAGTAGTCAGTGATTTTACGACTCAATTTACCTCTGAATATTACACTGGAAAAAAATAACAATGTCAACAAGTGTATTAGTGTGATTTTTAGTCCAAATATGTGAAATGATTTATAGACAATAAATCTGGATCTAATAATACAAAATAAAATTATATTACCAAGATTATTTTATTTATTTATTTATTATTAATCATTTAAAACTTTTTCATTTACGATTTTTTCTTCTTAATTCAAGTTTTTTTTTGCTTGATTGATAATTTTTTCAAAATTTTAGTTTTTTGCTAGATTCATATTTTTTTACATTATTTTCTTTGTTTTTTTTCTTTTGTTTGTTTCATTAAATTTTTGTTTCTTCGTTTCTTCCTTTATTTTGTTTCTTTTTTATTACTTATTTGTTTTTTCTTCTTTCTCTTACTTTCTTTTTTGTTTTTTGCTTTGTTTTTTGTTTTTCTTTTGTTTGCTTTATTGTTATTCCTCTATTTGTTTTTCTTTCTTTATTTTGTTTCTTTTTTTCTTTATCTGGAACTAATCTGATTGAACTAATCTGATCAGTTGATCAGTTTACCTGCTTCCACTGGAAGATTATTTTTTTATTTTGATTCATTTTTTGAAGCAGTTTTTTTGGTGCTTGATTCACAATTATTTTTATTATGATTATGATGATGATGAATATTGAATTATTTAATTCAATATTTTAATCAGTAACATTGTTTTCTTTATTCATGTTTTTAATTCAAGATGAGATTGTTTTTACTTCATCGTTTTTTCTGATTCCAAACTTTTTTTTTTGCTTCTTTCAATATTGTTTTGCTTAATTCAAGATATTTGTTTTTATTTTCTTATTTTTTTGCTTGATTCATTATGTTTCTTCTTATATCATTGTATTTTGTTTAATTCAAGATTTTATGGGCTTGAATTACAGTAAGCAAAAAAGCCTAAATTAAGCATAAATAAATGAATATATAAATGCCAGTAAAATGATCTTGGTAATATATGTTTAAATCATATTAGTTCCAGATCTATTAATAAATCAGTTCTTCTATCTGACTGAACAGTTCCTCTGAAGGTGAATCTGTCTGATTTTAATCTGATCACATATTTGGACTAAAAATAAAACAAACAGACTTGTTCATATTGTTATTTAGAGTGTGTGTTGGTGCAGGTTTGCAGTTGTTTTACTTACGCCAAACATTTGCCTGAGGTCTGGGTCTCTGAACCTGAAGGGGATGTTGGACACATGAAGTCTCTTAGGTTGAGTCTTACTGTCTGTGCTTTCAGGTGCAGTCTGTGAGGACGTCTGACTGTCTGTCTGAGCGCTGTCATCTGTCTGCTGACCAAACCACACACAAAACACAACAAATATAACACACATACATATATACACACACACACACACACACACTATATATATATATATATATATATATATATGTGTACATTTTCCGTCTCTGAATATTAAAGATAATTCTAGTTGTGAAAGGAAACTGAAACCTCTGAAACATAAATACACTACATTATTATATGTAACTACATAATGTACATAAATATGTCACGTACGTACTGTACGTGTCATCCCATTGGCTATGAGGGAGTTACCCATGATGCTTTTTGTTATCTTTTGACCCTCATTCATCACAGAGGTACTGTTGTTTTTCATAGTGTGCTCATTTAAACTTTATTACAGTAAAATTACAGTATGATGGCGTCGCCCTGTTTGTCTGCGGCTGCTGTGTCTCCATGGTAACACAGACGCTTTAACGGTCATTTCTCCACCTAGACCAGGGGTGTCAAACTGCAGTCCTCAAGGGCCGGTGTCCTCTGCATGTTTTAGATGTCCCCTTCTTCCATTTCACCTGGAGGCCATTGCATCATTATCAGGGTTCTGCAGAACTAATGAGGAGCTGATTATTAACTCTTTAAGTGTCAGTGCTGATGCATTCTGAATGGATGATTTAGTTTAAATATTCAGAAAAGTTCTATCATTTTTCTTTTAGTTTTGTGGATGGAAAAGGTGTCAAAAAGCAAAAAAAAAAATATTTAAAAAAAATAAATTTAAAGGCAAAATTAAAACTGCTGGGACGAAATTTTAATACTAGTTTTCTTTTTTTTTTTTCAAAATTTTCCAAATTATTTTTTCATTTTGTAAATATGTATTAGTTTTTTGTTCATTTAGTTTTTGTTTTTTTTTATGTCATTTTTCTTTGATTTTCTGCCATTTGTGTCTTACTTTGCTCATGTTACCAATTATTTTGTTAGCTTATTATTAATTTTTCTTTTTTGTTGTTGGTCATTTTATTTTATTTTATTTTTTACTTTTTTACTGATTGCTAAAATCTCAGGAATTAAAGGGTTAAACTGAATCACATGGAAGAGGGAAAACTCTAAAACATGCATGACACCGGCCCTCGAGGACTGGAGTTTGACACCCCTGACCTAGACCAACGCTGTTAGTATCAAACATTCAGCTGAACGGTGCAAGAAGAGTATATGAGCAGCAGATCATCAGTTTAAGAAAAACTGTTAAAAACTTGGACTCCGCAAGTGGACTGTCCTATACAGAACCTGGGTCTGCTACGCTGGTCAGATCCAGTGTCCGACAGTGGAGTCCCCCCCCCCCCCCATAGACGCTCCATCCCCAGAGACATGGGAAGTGGGAGGTGGATTTACAGTTAAGCTAAGAGCTAACCAGTTCTGACCGCTTCCATCAGTCCTACTCACCAATGTACGCTCACTGCAAAACAAACTGGACCTGAGGCTGGATGTAAACACCAAACATGACCCACCAGACAGACGTGGATCAACTCTTCTGTCCCGGACACCGACATTAGCCTGGACGTGCTAACATCTAAATCTACATTTTCTTTTAATTTAATTCTTGGAATGAATTGCGACTCTGTTTACAAAAAAATTCACAGTATGAAACCACTTCTGGAAAATGGCCTTCGAGAAATATGTTTAAAAAAAAAAAAAAAAAGTAATAATATTAATATTAATAATACGTCATCAGCTCTTATTACTTTTTTGCTGTTATTACGCTTTTTCCTTCTGTTCCGTCTGTTTTACTCAAACATTCCAAAAAATACTAGACTAGTAAACTAGTCCGCCTCTAGTGACACTCCATAGGCCTCAGTCAGGACTGGTAAAATTTTACTGGTCCAATCACAACACTCCATTTGTGTAGTGAGATTGTAGGGCAGGGCTTAACACAATGACGACATGGTTGAAGAAGTACAAACTTATATACAGTCTAATGTTGGATAATTCAATTCAATTTCATTTATTCAGCCTCAAATCACAACAATGTAGTCTCACAGGGTTTAAAAAAAAACACACAATCAACTACAGAAAGAGATAAAAAGTCCCAAGCATCCCCTGTCCTTAGACCCTCCTTCTCAGTCATAAAAAAATCCAAAACCCAGTGGGAAAAAGAAGAAATCTTGAGGAGAACTACACTGAAGGACAGATCCACTCCCAATATGATTTTATATATATAAATATATATGTATATATATATATATATATATATATATATATATATATATATATATACCGTAATTTCCGGACTATAGAGCGCACCTGATTATTAGCCGTACCCACCTCATTCTAAGAGGAAAACCGATTTTGTACATACACAAGCCGCACCTGTATATAAGCCGCATGTGCCCACATTAAAACATGTAACACAAACACAAAATTAACCCAAACCCAACTTCAAGTCCCGTGAATGAAACTAAATGTCCTTCATTAAAGTCCACAGTCCAAAAATCACAGCCGGTAAAATGAACGGAAAATGATACTTAAGGTTTGATGCAGACCTGCAGAGTCTGGGTCCCGTTGAAAGTAATCCAAGGGAAAAAAGTGTATATTTCCAAAGGTAAGGGAGGGAAAAATATATATCCACTATTGTCCGCCGCATCCACAAACAGGTGGCTGGTCGCCGCCTCACCTCATCTATCGCAGAGTCAGCGATAACTTTAATCTTTCGCCGTGAGTTCAGGTCAAACTCCTCCGTGCCAACGTGCAAAAATAATCCACAGGGTCTGGTCGAGCCTCTGTCTTCTCTCACACACCGCCGCGGGTTTTTCTTTAAGCAACTTTTTACCCCCTGTACACCTGTCCGTCAACTTTACCGGTCCCCACTTAAACCCGTCACCCCGCGTTTGTTCCGCCCCTCCTTTTTCATTCAGTCTTCCTCGACGCATATATTCCATGGTCTAAATCTTACCTTTCCTACTCGAGCGCCTCTGGCGGCCGTCAGGAAAATTACATAAATTGGCCGCATCACTGAAAAAGCCGCAAGGTTGAAAGTTTGGGAAAAAAGTAGCGGCTTATAATCCGGAATTTACGGTAGTTTTCTTGAGTTAACATTTATAATCAGATTAATAATGGTTTAATGTTTATAGCCAAAGTCAAATCCTGATCCTGAAAGTGAGACACTTGGTTTTCTTTCTTTGTGACTAAATATAACATCCAAGTGTGTGTATGTGTGTGTGTGTCTGATCTAGAAAAGCAGTAGCATAAGGCAGACTGAAACAAACAGACTGCAAATGCTCTGCAAAAGCCTTGGTATATCACAACACATATGGAAAGGAATACACACACACAGACACACACACACACACACACACATATACACACACACACACAGACACACACACACACACACACACACACACACACATATACACACACACATACCAGTTTCCACATCTCATGTGGACCAAGCATGTGATCAAGTAGCTATCGGGTAGTTGTGAGTGTAAGCACATTTTTTAATTAAAATAAAAATAATGATAAAAATCAGAAAATTAAATAAATAAATCAATAAAAATGAATGAATGAAAAATAATTTAAAATATAAAATAAAAAATACAAAATGATTACAATAATAATAATATTGGTTTTTAATTATAAAAAATAAGAATTGAAAAAAAAAATATTTTATTTATTTATTTTAAATAAACACATCTTCAAACCTTTGTTTCACTTTGCACCTGCTTCCCCCATGCTTTATGAGGACATCCTGGAAAAACCTAATTCATGTATTTAAAGGGCCAGATCATTCTTATTTTACTTGTAGGGACCTTTATTTATATTTAACCATCATGGGGACCTGAAATTTGGTCCCCATAGTGTCAGAGGTCCCCATGGTTTGAGTGTGTAAACATATCAATGTCCCCATAAAGATATTAATATACACACCACACACACCATCTGTACAGACAAATAAAGCAAATATAATAGAGAGTTCTAATAAAGGATGTCTGCTCAGCTTTCAGGGAGGACCGATGATGGTCACACACATGCACTAAATATTAAAATATTTGGCTGCAAGACTAAAAAATGCATTGATCTCAAACAATGTTGACACCCTCTCTGTGGTGTTAAACAATGAGAATAAATGCAGACAAAAAAAAAGCAAATAGTAGAAGCCAGTGTTGTACGGGTCGATGTATAAACGACCCACAACCCACTTTTTTTTTTAACTAACCCACCCACAAATAGGATATATTTGAAAAGCACGGACCCGACCCACTCCTGGACCCACATTTTTAAAAGTAGTCACTGGTCTTTATCAACATCACATGACCTTTGACCTTACTCACATACCTGCAGTTATTTCTGTTAAAATCTGATGTCATTGTTTGTAAGTTAATATGTGGAGAAAATATTTTGTTCTGCTTCGTCATTTAAAAGTTATCAATGCTAATGCAGCATCTGAACCAGTGGTCGACAACCTGTAACACCAAAAGACACATTTGAACCTAGTTTCCACAGAAAAGAAAACACTGGGAGCCGCTCATTATCTTTAAAACTCTCAGCCAATGTTTCCCAAACTTTACTTTTTTTGTTTGTATGTTTCTGGAGCTTCCACTTTCCTAACTTTATTTTCTCTCCTGCTCCCTCCACACCGTAGGATACTGACCATGTTGTACGTCACCTTCTCATAAATTCAGTTAATAAAGTGTATTTATCAGGTTATTTTAATGTTTATCTCTGACCGACCACAACCTGAATATAATTTAAAATATTTTTCGGTAGCGTGCAACTTCGGGTCATCCCACACATCACTGGTAGACGCTTATAATGTAATAACAGCATTATTATAATTACATGATCCACACACCTGTAGTGTGTGTGTGTGTGTGTGTGTTTTGCAGTTGTCAAACACAGATGATCTTTCCCATGTGATCTTCAGCTAATATTGGATGATGTTTGAGTGAAAAACCATACGGCTGTTTAGACTGTTAAAGGGACTGGAAGGAACTGGACTTGGGGACTAGACTACACACACAAATACACACACACACACACACCTGAACAACTGGGTTTGTCTCTAGTCCAAATATATGATCAGATTAAAATCAGACACAGTCAGATAAAAGAACTGATTTATACACAATAGATCTGGAACTAATCTGATTGGACTAATCTGATTTAACAATAGTTTTTTTTTCATATTTTTATATTCATTTTCTAAATTTAAGTTTTTCTTTAATTCAAGATTGATACATTTTTTGTTGAATTCAAGAGTTTTTTCTCTAATAGGTTTGAAAATCTTATATTAAGAACCAAGATAATTTTGAGTTTTGCCTTGTTCCATTGTCATATTTTTATTATTATTATTATTATTATTATTATTATTATTATTATTATTATTATTATTATTATTATTATTATTATTATTATTATTATTATTATTATTATTATTTAATAGTTAGCCTACATGAAACCGTCCTCCCTGCAGCATTGTTATTATTATATAGATCTAATCTGTACAAGATCATGTATCTGCTTCCATCAGACTTTTTTGCTAGAATTAAGAAAAAAATCTTGAATAAAGTAAAAAATCTTGAATTAAGCAAAAGAAAAGTCTTCAATTAAGTAGAAAAAGAAGTTGAATGAAGTGAAAAAAGCAAAAACTATTTAATTGCATTGAATTGAATTAAGCCCTGTGGATCAAAGTTGTTGTGATTTGGGGCTTTATGAATAAAATTGTATTGAATTGAAGCAAAAAAAAAAAATGTTGAAGAAAGAAAAATAAAAGGAATCGAATGAATCCCAAAAAATGTTAATTAAACAAAAAAAACAAGTACACAAAAACGCTAAGTTTAACAAACTAAGCTAACTTTAACAAATTACCATGGTAACAGCTATTTTGGGGAAGGAAATGCCTGTTTTGATAGTGAACTTTTAAAAAAATAAAGATATTTACACACTTTTTGCACCACCCCTGTCCTAAAACCATCAGGAAGTTTTTTTGGCCATGGAAAATCCATGGAAATTCACACCAAAATTTCTCTTACCGTGGTCATTTGTTAAAATGAGCTCAATTAACACACCTAAAAAAAGGTACGAAAAATAGGATCCATAGTTATCATTTCTACAGTGGTCGATATATTTACTAAAAATACAATTCTAAAAAAAGCATATTTTACCCCAAAAGCATATTTTTCAGATAAAACCATCTGACTGGATGATTTGATTTTTTGGCGCCTCTTCTGAAATGACGTGGTATGTCCTAAAGTTCATCTGTACCAATTTTGGTGCTTTAATAATTTCTATCACGATCAAAAGAATAACCTCCCCAGCTATGGTCGTTTGTTGAAGTTAGCTGAATTAGCACACCTAAAAAAAGTTCATAGGATCCATAGGTATCATTTCCAAGTGTTAACATTTTTCTCTCCAGTGTAAAAAAAATGACATTTTACCCCCAAAAAATCATATTTTACGATAAAACCATGTGACCAGATCGTTGAATTTTTGGCAAAACTTCTGAAATGATGTGATATGTCCTAAAGTTCATCTCGACCAATTTTGGCAATGTAATCATTTCTGTCACGATTCTTTCAAATATTCGGATAACCACACCCCACTACCATGGTAACAGCCATTTTGGTGTGAATTCCCCCAAATCTCCCATGTTATGAAACTTTCTATGTTCCATCATACTGACCAATAAACTTCCTGGTGGTTTTAGGACAAACAGGACAAAAATTGCATAAATACCTGTTTGGGTTTGTGAGGTACGTTTTTTTTTTTCACCCCAAAATGGCCGTTACCATGGTAATGTATTCAATTTAGTTCAATTTACATACCTAAAAAAAGTTCATTGGATCCATAAGTATAATTTCCAAATGTTAACATATAATGATGTATTTTCTAAAAATAAAATTGTAAAAAATGACATTGTACCCAAAAATCATATGTTGATATAAAACCATGTGACCAGATTGTTGAATTTTTTGGCACCCCTTCTGAAATGATGTGATTTGTCCTTAAGTTCATCTGTATCAATTGTGTAATCATTTCTGTCACGATTCTTCCAAATATTTGGATGAACCTACCCCACTATAACACCATGACTGTGTGTGTGTGTGTCGTGTTCAGAAGAAGAAACGTCAGCAGTGAAGCTGAAGGTTGTGTGATCGACAGAGAGAGCAGATGTGGTTGAAGAGAAAAGAAAAAGAATAAAACGTGCGCTCATTTTCTGACGTGAGGGAGGCCGAGGTAGACAGAGTGACTGCGAAGATGTGATGAGCCTGACAGATGTTCACTCTGCTGCCAAAAACACAGACTTTTTCTGCTGCTTAAACACAACCAACACTAGTTCTGATCAAGTTTGGAAAGATTCAAGCCAAGATGGAAATCTGTTTCCATGGTGCCCAAAGCCATCGCTGATGAATGACTAATAGGTTTTTAACAGAACTGAAGCTTTTCTACTTGTTACACTCTGATACACTGTAAAAATATAAATGTGACCTTATTTTTAGTTAAAATATTTCACATTTAAAATGGCAGTGCAATAGAACAACTGGTTGAGTTTGAAAATCTCATTTGAAGAAATCTCAATTTTATTTATTTATTTATTTATTTATTTATTGCCTGAATTAAACACACACACAAATAAAATAATAATAAAAAATAAAAACTGCCAATGGAACTAGTGAAAATGATCTTGGTAATTGGTCAGGCACTGGGAAAAAACGTTATTTGATCAAGTGTATTAGTGTCATTTTTAATCCAGATGTATGATCAGATTAAAATCAGACAGAATCACCTACAGAGGAACTTTTCAGTCAGATAGAAGAACTGATTTATACAAAATAAATCTGGAAAAGTTTACTTCAAGAACTCTTAAAAAACAAAATTTTGATTTGTTCCGTTGGTAGATTTTTTTTATTTTTTTTGCTTTCATTCATTTTGAGTGCACTATGACATAGCATATATATATATATATATATATATATATATATATATATATATATATATATATATATATATATATATATTATATATATATATATATATATATATATATATATATATATATATATATATATATTTTATTTTATTTTATTTTTTTTTATTGGTGACTTTGGCCATTTTTGTTCATTTTGTTGCTTATTTTAATTATTTTTTCTGTGGAACTGCTGAAGTTTCAGTAGTTAAAGAGCTGAACTGAATTATGTACAAGACGTAAATATGTAAAACATGCAAGACACCCGGGCCGTGAGGACTGGGTTTGGACACCCCTGGGTTAAAACATGTCAAAGACTAATTTCTGTCACCATTTATGACAGACAATAAAATATCCTGTTTTATTCATAAACTAGATAGAAGTGTGTACTGTAGTCACATGGGTCTGTGAACCAATAAGCTAACGTGTCTTTTCTGACTCCAGTCGTTTCTTAACTGTAGTTATGATGGATCATATTCATCATCTCAGTAATTTTTTCACTACGTTTTTCAGTTCATCACATTTACTGAACTTTTGAAAATAAGTCATGAGTCTCGTCTGTCTGACATTTAGCGCGAGCAAAATAGCTTCTAATTTGAGCCACTGCTGGAATGACATACCAGGCATAACATACCTGCATAATGTGAAATATAATATTAACTAGAAAAGCTCTGGGAGAGCGCAAACCTCCGCCAAGGCAGACCTCCGAAAAGAAGAAAGGTCTGCCAAGGAGGTTATGTTTTTACCTCAGTTAGTCTGTCTGTCTGTCTGTTAGTCTGTCTGTTACCAAGATAACTCAAAAAGATATGGACGAATGAATTTTCTTGAAACTTACAGGGTAAGTTGGTAATGAGGAGATCTGGAAATTATTAGATTTTGGGGGTGATCGGAGGGGGGCTCAAAAAGTCATGGATGAATATTGATGACATTTTCAGGATGTGTTAGGAGTGTCACACATTTTGGTGGTGATCCAGAAAAGATCCTGGATTCTCTTCCAGATCACCACCAACATTCATCATTTGTTCCTTGTGACACTGAAAACGTCATCAATATTCATCCATGACTTTTTGAGTTATCTTGCTAACTAACAAAAAGACAGACAGACAGACAGACAGACAGATGGACGGACGGACAGACAAACAGAAAGACTCTGGCAAAAACATAACCTCTTTGGTGGAGGTAATAAGCAGGTATATAAAGCCTCCTATTGGTGCATAGACTGGTAGCTCCGCCCATTGGTCATTGGTCATGATTGATGTGTGCTGGACCAATGAGGAGAGGGCAGGACAATTACGGTGAAAGGCCTGGAAAGAGTGAGAGTGGTGAGCAATGGTGGAACATGGAGCCCCTCAAAAGTTCCTGGAAGTTAGCATATGCTAACTGTCGCTAAGCTAACTGTCGCTCAATGTATTTCAATGGAGAGCATGTACGGAGCAACACTTGTTCCAGGTAAAACATTTAAAAATTACATTTTCACATCAGTAGGACATCGGCATTAAATTGACACAGATAATTAATTATGTTAACGTATTTTCTCCATCTAGATGATATGATTTAGAGAATGTTAATAGGTAGCAGTTTAGGCTAGCACACTGGATAATGACAACAACCTGTGACTGAGCGAGAGAAGTTAATATAAGTCAATATAAATGTAATACAAAATAAAATATTCAGTAAAAAAAAGTAAAAATTCCCCCAAAATTAAATAAATTAACAGGAGAAAGTACTGAAAAATCCAAAGATGATGAGAAATGAACAAA
Organism: Siphamia tubifer; assembly: GCA_020466265.1. NCBI lineage: Eukaryota > Metazoa > Chordata > Actinopteri > Kurtiformes > Apogonidae > Siphamia > Siphamia tubifer. The sequence goes on from CM035790.1 coordinate 7,217,059, forward strand.
ATAATCAAGAAAATTAACAAAAATGAACAAAATACGTTGTAAAATGTAAGTAAAATTTTACATTTTGACCCCAGACTTATCTTGGAAACTTGATCCAATTAAGACTTGAGTTTTCTTCATCACTAATACACATGTGGGAACATTAAATTAGTTTATATTCTTTATCAAACACATATGTGGGGATGCTGGGGGGGGGGGGGGTAACAACCAGGAACCTGTTAACCCCGCCCACCAGTATTTCCCATGATGCCTTACTGTGGCTGTGCCGGTGACCGTTTGACTGCTGGAGTCGGAGGCGCTCTGCTCGCTGTGGCTCTGTGAGGACTGGTAGATGTTGAGGGGGTGCTCAGTGACCGAGGCCTGGACGCCGCTGTAGTCCTGGGGGGCTGCCGGGTGCTGGTGAGGGTGCGGGTGGGAATGCGGGTGCGGGTGGGGATGTGAAGTCGTGAACTCAGCTGGAATACCATTCTGGGGAGGGGGGGGCGAACTGGGCTGTGGGGTACGCTTGGGCCATGGATGGGTCCGGGGGGGGCCGGTGTGTCCTGGTTACCCTGGCAACGACAAACACAAGTGGGTTAGTTTAGAACATGCAGGGGTTTTCAAA
>CM035790.1:7222662-7225162 GCA_020466265.1 Siphamia tubifer
CTCCAAATGAAAATCAATGGTTATGATTTTAATTGAAGCAAATGTGTGATTCAGGGCATAAAGTAAAGTGGACCAGAAAATAATTATTTTCTCCTCATCCACTCTCATGTTAAATTTTTACCGAACTTAGGCCCAGTGGACCGACCGGAAAGGGCGGAGACTTAGGCTCCCTATAATGGGTAGGGCTTGAAAACCAACCCCTATGAATCGGGACACTCCTTCACCACTCACCTACGTCATCAGTTCGCATCAGTTACGTAACCAAAAACAACAGCTGTAACCAGAACTAAACAAACATGTCTGCTGCTGTCGTTCTTCTGGACTATGCTGATATTTTTATTAATATCTGTGTCGAAACGGAGAAGTGTTATGCATTGACCGATTACTCCACGTTTACGTAAATAACGATTTTTTTTTTCATGTGCATTTTATGGAGGAAAATGACCATTACACATTGTGAAAATGTCAAACAGTTACCACAACTTAAAAACTGTTACTTACTGTGAAAATACTACATTCGTGTACTTCTTTCGTAGATGCCGCCATTTTTAAAAGGATTCATATTGTATTCTGGGAAATTTCTCGTACCTCTTTGGAGTCTGCCTCTGGAAAATTTCCATTTGAAGGGGTATAAAGCCCTTCACCTTCCCCCTACCCCTGACACGTGGATGAACTAAATGGAGGGAAGGGGTGAAATGAACAGGGATCTCAAGATCATTTTCTTTCAGGGAACAAATTCCTTTTTAATTTTTTCATCATAGTTGTTGTGTAAGGTTAATCTAGTTACCTTATGGGCAGGTTAATGCCACGGCCAATCAGAGAGGGTGTTGTTGATATGTGGGTGGGACGTTTTGATATACGGCTGCCGTGACAGAAATAAACAGTTAACTACTAGCCGCTCTCTGTCTCATTATTATGATACAGTAACGTAACATGGTGTCAGAATGAACCTGTACGAAGTTTGGAGAGGAATGCGCCTCCAAGAGTGAAGTTATCCGGACGTACGTAAGACGACGTTAGAGCCAGCGCTACGAAAACAAAAACGAAAGCGGCTAACGCTAGGCTAACAGTGAAGCGGGGAGTTAAAAGAAAAACCGGAGTGAAATAAAGATGCAGACGACCCTCCAGTGCCAACAAGCAGTGTACAACTGGCTCCGCCTGGTAACTTTGACTTCAGTAATGCAAATGAATGGCCAAAGTGGATAAGACGGTTTGAACGTTTTAGAATAGCATCAAGCTTGGATAAACAGTCTGAAGAGTATCAAGTAAATACACTGATGTATAATTTGGGAGATGAAGCTGAAGATATATTGAGTGTTCTACCATTAAGCAGTGATCAGAAAAAGAAATACACAGATGTGAAGCAAGCATTTGAGAACCACTGTGTGAGTAAGAAAAATGTCATTTTTGAGCGTGCACGATTTAACAGACGAAATCAAGAGCTAAGAGAAAGTGCAGAATCATTCATCACTGCAGTCCATAGCCTTGCTGAACACTGTGCGTTTGGAGCGCTAAGAGAGGAGCTTATCAGAGACAGGATTGTCGTAGGACTACGAGATGCAAAGCTGTCCGAGTCGTTGCAAATGGACCCTGATCTCACACTGGAAAAGACAATATCCAGAGTGCGCCACAGTGAAGAAATAAAGAGGCAGCAGCCAGTGCTGCGTGGCAGTATGAATGAGAGACAGTCAGAAAATATAGATGCAATGAATACACGGCCCAAGACCCAGTGGGGCCCTAAAGACGGACACAACCGCACTGCACGTTTTAAAGCAGGACATAAGGACAGAGCCACGGGCTGTGGACGATGTGGAAATACGACAAGCCACCAGTGGAAGGATTGCCCTGCGAAAGATGCAGAATGCCACAAATGTAAAAGAAAAGGACATTTTGCCCGGAAATGTCGTTCAGCTGGTGGCATTCATGACATCACAGAGGATTCTGCAGGTTATGACCTCAGCTTTCTTGGAGAAGTGATCATCAACATGGACAGTGTGGAAAATTAATGGACAGAAAATCTGGAATTAAATGGAGAAACAAAAGAGTTTAAATTAGACACTGGAGCAGGAGTTACAGCTATCCCGGCCCACCACTACTCAACAGACAAACATGGGGCGTTGCTGCTGTCCAAGATTCCCTTGTTTGGCCCAGGCAGGCAGCCCTTGGAGGTAAAAGGGTACTTCAGAGGAAAACTGAAGGTGGGAGATAAACACACTGAACAAGATATCTATGTGGTGAACAAACTAACAAAACCACTATTGGGGCTTCCAGCCATTAAGGCTTTGACTCTTGTAAAGCGAGTGCACACAGTCCAAGTGGGAGAAGATTTCATAAAGTGTTACCCTACAGTTTTCAAAGGTTTGGGGAAACTGACACCATACAAAATTGAACTGACACCAGATGCCACACCCTATGCATTGTCTGCCCCACGTCGAGTTCCCCTCCCACTACGTGACAAGGTGAGGACAGAACTGGATCGGATGGAGGCTATGGGGGTGAT
>CM035790.1:7230162-7277662 GCA_020466265.1 Siphamia tubifer
CTGCTTCCCTTCGTGCACGTACAGTCAGTGTCTGTCTACAGCTAGCATCAATTATGGATGTGTGTGTGTGTGTTGTGGGGGAAAAAGGTGGAGGAGGAGGTGCTACTGTGAATGAAAGCAGTCCCTATAACAGTTTTCTCTTCTTTTTTCTTCTTCCATTCTCTGATATTTTTTCTTCAGTTCGGACACAAGAAAATAAACGACTGCACCTAATGTTCTGAGCTCAACTACAACTGCACTTTTATTTTGTAGTATGAAACAGGAAGTGCTGTGTATATGTAGGTAACATGACGCATGTGTGAGGAGGTGTTGGAGCAGCGGAGGAGAGTAATGAAGTAAAAGTACTTCATTATTATACTTAAGTAGATGTCTTAGGTCTCTGTACATTACTAGAATATTTATTTTTATGGATACTTTGACTTTTCCTCCCTACATTTGTTCATAAATATCTGTAGTTTATACTTTCATTTCTATAAATATCTGTACTTTATATTCTACATTCTCAGAATTTTTCAAAATAAACACATGTTTGAGTACAAAAAATAAATCACTTCAGATGAAAAATCAGTGGAGAAGAGAAAGTGGAACTTTATATATTATAATTATAACATTTATCATTTTATGCATGTCTTATTTCATATTTATAACTTTTTATCTGACAATCTTGATTTTTTAAAAATCTTATAATGATGACTTTTGATCTCAATTGTGACTTTTTCCCCATTTTCATAAATTTTTTGTCCATATCCATTAAACTGAGTAACTGATCTGATCAAACACATTTTCTACATGATAGCTCACATTTAAAGGCTTAATGTTTCGATACTTTTGAAACTTTTCAGATTTTATCTGTTTAAATAAGTATTATTTCATCCATGGCAAAAAAATAAAATGCAGTTTCACTTTTTTATTTTATTAGAATTGAGAAGTTGTACTTTTTTTACTTATACTTCAGTAAAGGACTTGAATCAGTACTTCTACTTTTACCAGATAATTTTTTCACACCAGTAGCTGTACTTATACTTAATGCAACTAAATGTATATTCTAGTGAATGAACTGAATTTCATTGCAACCAACTTTCATTAACCAGTGCATCATTCCACACTTTTCATTCATTCACAGCTTCTCTATCGATGCACTAAACATCTATTCATGTCTATAAACGTCTATAAACATCTATAAATGTCTATAATCGTCTATAAACATCTATAAACGTCTATAAACATCTATAAACATCTATAAGTGTCTATAAACATCTATAAATGTCTATAAACATCTATAAATGTCTATAAACGTCTATAAACATCTATAAACATCTATAAGTGTCTATAAAAATCTATAAATGTCTATAAACATCTATAAACGTCTATAAACATCTATAAACATCTATAAACATCTATACGTGTCTATAAACATCTTTAAATGTCTATAAACATCTATAAATGTCTATAAACGTCTATAAGCATCTATAAACATCTATAAGCGTCTATAAACATCTATAAGTGTCTATAAACATCTATAAGTGTCTATAAATGTCTATAAACATCTATAAGCATCTATAAACATCTATAAGTGTCTATAAACATCTATAAATGTCTATAAATGTCTATAATCATCTATAAACATCTATAAACGTTTATAAACATCTATAATCGTCTATAAACGTCTATAAACGTCTATAATCATCTATAAACGTCTATAATCATCTATAAACATCTATAAACGTCTATAAATATCTATAAACATCTATAATTGTCTATAATCATCTATAAACATCTATAATCGTCTATAAACGTCTATAATCGTCTATAAACATCTATAATCGTCTATAAACATCTATAATCGTCTATAAACATCTATAAACATCTATAAACGTCTATAAACATCTATAAACGTCTATAAACGTCTATAATCGTCTATAAACATCTATAATCGTCTATAAACATCTATAATCGTCTATAAACGTCTATAAACATCTATAAACATCTATAAACGTCTATAAACATCTATAAACGTCTATAAACGTCTATAATCGTCTATAAACATCTATAAACATCTATAAACGTCTATAAACATCTATAAACGTCTATAAACGTCTATAATCGTCTATAAACATCTATAATAGTCTATAAACATCTATAGATATCACTGAAGGGTTTTTGTTTTCATGGGGGAGGTGATCTGGCAGAGGTCGTTGGTAAATCATAGGGTTTATTTAGCTCTACTGTAGTTGGATGGAGTCTTTCCAGAAGTTTCTCTGTCAGTACCACAGTCTCCCCTCCATCACCTCCAGCAGACATGGACGACTGACACCAGCCACTCTGGCGCTTGTGCTGTTCCTCTAGATAACATCTGATCTGGGCACCATGTCCACCATGCTGCCCTATCAAAACACAGCTGTACCCTGAACAAAGAGCAAGCGCTGAGAGAGAGAGAGAGAGAGAGAGAGAGAGAGAGAGAGAGAGAGAGAGAGAGAGAGAGAGAGACAGAGACAGAGACAGAAACAGAGACAGAGACAGAGACAGGACGACACTACACACTCATCTAAGTCCAGCTCTTGGCAATAATGGAGCTAACCCACTAAACATTAGGCATCGTATGGACGTGCAGATCAAGTCTAAATCACATCCATCAGTCTAGACCAGGGTTGGTCAACCTGTGGTTCCAGACCTGCATGATACTCTTTCATCCTTATCCTGAGCCTCTGAGTGGCGTCGGAAAATACATTACTAAAACAAACAAACAAATAAAAGAACAAAATGTTTAATCTAATTATTTGTAATTATTTTTTTATTAGTTTAGTTATAAATAGGAAGATTATTGTGATCTTGAAATATGTTCAAATATCTGTATATATATATATATATATATATATATATATATATATATATATATATATATATATATATATATATATATATATATATATGATGAGTTCCAACTGGGTCAAAGGTTAACCAGGTCATTGGATCAGAGTAAAGATGAGTAAATTCAATATATACCGTGTTCTGTTCATTTTAGATCAGATAGAACATCTTCAGAAAGTGGACGCGATAGTTTTCTTCCACTAGACATAAAGACATCACATGGGCATTCTGTCCAATCAGAACCCTCTCTTAAAGCTGAATTAACTAAAGTGGATGTTACGACCCGAAAGGTGAAACATATTTTTGAAAGGACACCAGAGTCAAAGGGTATAATTTGATTTACACATTTTTATTTATTTAACAATTCTACTGGAGGATCTTCGCTGTTCTTCAGCTTCCTGGTTGAAACAAGCTGTTCAGGTTCCCCCAGTTCAACCCCTTTAAACCCAGTGCCCAAAGTAACAAAGGAAAAAGACCAGAGTGGACCGGCTAAATAAACATAAAGACGGTGTGCTAAACAGGCCAACCCTGTACAGGGCCGTAGGAGCTGTCAGCGCACCGCTACCCTATCAAAGGAATAAACCATCAAAATAAGTCCTAACGAAAGAAAAGCGAAAACAGGACGTCCGGATCCACCTGGCCAAACAAAAAAGGAACAGGCTAACAAATAAGGCTAACAAAGAAACTCAGCACGCCTGGAGGATCCCGCGTGGAGTGGAGCGGATGCGTCTCGACGTGCGCGCTCCCACAGAACGCTGGGACCTGAGGAGGAGACCATCAGAAAGACCAGAGAAGACCAAAAAAAACCGCCCCTACCAGTGCTCGTATAAATAGGGCGCGTGGCGCCAAACTAATTAAGTTTAAATCTAAAATTTTGATCGAATACAATAGACCACAAATTATCGATCCAGAAAAAAATGCAATTTACTAGACAAAATATATTCATAAATGTTCATTCAAAAATAGACAAAACGAGCAAAGTCAAAAAGGAAATGACTAATGAAAATAGTGCACAGCGCCTAACAGTGGAATAAATCCGTTTCTACGTGTATTCGGATTTCGCTCTTTGCACATTTGCTCCTGGTTACCAGAAGTGTGGTCTCAGCTTTTCCAGTCCGGCGATAGCGTTTTAGACTCACTATCTGTAAGACCTCCCTAAACTCTCCATTTACGACGTGCATGTATCATCAAAGGTTCTTCAAAGACACCTACGACAAAACTAGACAAGGAATTTAAATTGTACACGTCATCGTACATACAGTACACCAATATGAAGGCTTTGTTGATAATCTTAAGCTAGCAACAGGTTAGCTAACTAGCAGTTTGTGTTGGCATAAATGTGTATTTATTTATTTGTTTTGTTCTACATTCAATTAAACAATATGTATAACATGGTCGATACATCTATATGCTTAAGTGCTTTTTGTTTTCACATGTGTTTGGCATCACTGACAAATACCAGGGTCTCTGCACATTTCTGACAAGCAAATATAATGTTTTTTAAGATCATTTTAAGACCTTGGAGTATAAAACTACTGCAGAACAAATACGTACAGTAAAAAAAAAAAAGCACACTCTAGGTACAGTTCAAAGCATATGGTCTGCAGAACCCACAGTATTTCTGCCTTTAGCTTAGCGGTAGTGGTGAATGTAGCTAAAGCACTTGTCCTGGGACCTGGAGACACTAAAGGTAAAGTTGTTTTTTTACCAGCACTTGTGAGCGTTGGCGTGAACATTGTCATGGGGACTGTTGTTGTCTGACTAGCAGCATAGTGTGTATGTTTTAACCCTTTCATGTGAGCGTCAGGGTCTTTACAGCCCATTGTTGCTAACGTCATGTCTTTACCACATACTTTACAGAGCGCTTCATATTCACAGCTTGTTTTTGAAAAACAGCTGTTTTATTTCTTCTCCTCAAACACACTTATCACTGAACTGTCACTTCCCCGTCTGGGTTCATGTTCACATATGTCTGTTCTAACCACTACTTTCTCTGTTCTACTCAATGACATACTTTTTGAGCATCTTGATAATAAACGAATGTAAAGCCATACTTCAAAAAATAGTGAAATATAATGCTTTTAGAACTTAAAAAAAGCCTTTTAAAGGTGTCATTCTGTTGAAAACCACTTTTCCTCGCTCCTTTTGGAATCTGATGAGTGACCCAGGGTTAGCCACGCATGCTCTTTTGACAGTGGTTCATCACCTCCACTGGCTGCATACTGCATTCACACAAAACAACAACATGAACCAGGGACCCAGAAAAACCTGGTCCGTCTGATGTCAGACGGACTTTAGCGTCACCCACGTGGGGTTAAACCCGTCCCCCATTGCAGCAAATTTGAAGTAGCATTCGCATTAGCATCTACAAGAGAAGACAGCACCACCGTAGCTGCTGCACAAAAAAAATGGCGGATCAAACTTGTTCATGTGCTCTGTGTGGAAATAAAGCATTGTTTTTTTTTCCTGCACGTTTTCAGAACAAGTAACGGCACGAAACCTAGCTGGTATCCGCGTCCACAACCTTCCTCGAAGCCATCACACAGTACAGCAGGACTGAACTGTGGAACTTCGGGATACAGTCTGGACTCCATAACCCTCCCAAATTGGACTTTATGCCACCGGAGTTGCTACGGACCCACGAACCCACCACCATCCCCCCACTGCTGCCTAGGAGACGGAGAAGAGACCGTAAAACAAAAGAGGGGCAAGCGCGCCGGCTACAAGCTAACCCTCACAGACCGGCTCTTCCGAGTCTCTTTCTCACGAACGCCAGGTCTCTCGCCAACAAGATCGACGAGGTCCAGCTGAAAACTGTTTCTCGCCAGATGGACAGCTGTGTTGCCGTCGTCACAGAGACCTGGCTGGACGGCAACATCCCGGACACAGCGGTGGAGATAGTGGGGCGCACTCTGCTCCGGGCGGATAGGTCCGCTGCTTCAGGTAAGAGCAGAGGCGGAGGTCTGGCGCTGTACGTACACAACGCCTGGTGTACAGCCACACGCACCGTCGGAACATTCTGCTCTCCTGATTTGGAATACCTGGCTGTGAAATGCCGACCGTTCAAGCTGGTCAGAGAACTTTCCGCCATTGTTATCATGGCCGTCTACATCCCACCGCGGGCTAATGCTAAGCTAGCATTAGAGGAGCTCTACTGCCTCATCAACGTGCAGATGAACGACAACCCGGAGGCAGCTGTGATCGTGGCGGGAGACTTCAACCACGTCGAACTTAAGGCGGTGTTTCCCAAATTCCACAAATACATAAACTTTCCCACCAGAGATAATAATATTCTAGACCAGGTGTACTGCAACATCCCTGCTGCTTACAAGGCTGTAGCAGCTCCACACCTGGGCATGTCGGACCACATCTCAGTGGAGCTTATACCGGCTTACAAGCCTCTGGCCTGCAGAACTAAGCCGACCACCAGGACAAAACAGGTTTGGACTGAAGAAGCCTCCTCTGCACTCCAGGACTGCTTTGAACACACAGACTGGTCTGTGTTCAGTGAAGAGGCAGACTTGGAGGAGTATACATCATCTGTACTGTCCTATGTTCAGTTCTGCACGGACGCTGTCCTCCCAGTCAAGACCATCACAGTGTTTCCTAACCAGAAACCATGGCTGGACAGCACTGTGAGGTCCCTGCTGAAAGCCCGGGACACTGCCTACAGATCTGGAGACAGGCTGGCTTATAGCAGGGCCCGAGCAGAGCTGAAGAAAGGCATCCAACAGGCCAAGTTCCGGTACAAGGACAAAGTTGAAGATCACTTCAACAACAACAACCCCCGGAACATGTGGAAAGGCATCAGGACCTTGACGGACTACAGGACCAACACCCAGCTCTTCAGCCACGACTCTACCCTGCCTGACACTCTAAACAGCTTCTTTGCTCGCTTCGACACATCAGGCAGCAGAGAAGCTACACACCTACCGGAGGAGCAGCACCAGCCCCTCGTCCTGCAACAACACCAGGTTTCATCCACCCTGAGGAGGATCAACACCCGCAAGGCTGCGGGACCGGACAAGGTGTCAGGCCAGACGCTGAGAACATGTGCCGACCAGCTGGCAGGAGTGTTGCTGGACATCTTCAACCTGTCCCTGCAGCTGTCCATGGTTCCTGAGTGTCTCAAGTCCTCCACCATCATACCGATACCCAAGAAGACATCCCCCACCTGCCTCAACGACTATAGGCCTGTTGCTCTGACCCCTGTAATTATGAAGTGCTTTGAGCGGATTCTTCTCAGGCACATCAGAGGCCTCATCCCCTCGGACCTGGACAGCCTTCAGTTTGCCTACAGAGGGAATCGGTCCACAGAGGATGCTGTCTCCATCACCCTGCACACGGCCCTCACACACCTCCAGCAGCCCAACACCTACGCCAGGATGCTGTTTGTAGACTTCAGCTCAGCCTTCAACACCATCATCCCAGACAAGCTGGTGCTGAAGCTACGCGCAGTGGGTCTGCCTGCGTCACTGTGCCACTGGATCAGGGACTTTCTCACCAACAGGTCTCAGGTGGTGAGAATAGGGAACAAAACATCATCCCCTCTGGTACTCAGCACAGGCACGCCACAGGGCTGTGTGCTCAGCCCGGTCCTCTTCACCCTGTTCACCCACGACTGTGCTGCCATCCATCCCACCAACACAGTTGTGAAGTTCGCAGACGACACTACAGTAGTGGGTCTCATCTCAGATAACAACGAGACCCACTACAGAGAGGAGGTACACCAGCTCACACAATGGTGTTCAGCCAACAACCTGGTGCTGAACACAGGGAAGACCAAGGAGATGGTCGTGGACTTCAGGAGGTCCAGGAAGACTGATCACGCCCCCCTCCTCATGGACGGAGAAGTGGTGGAGCGTGTGGACAACATAAAGTTCCTGGGTCTACACCTCACATCCGACCTCTCCTGGTCCCTGAATACCTGCCACCTGGTGAAGAAGGCCCAACAAAGGCTCTTCTTCCTCAGGAAACTGAAACGGGCTGGACTCTCCTCACGGTTGCTCGTGAACTTCTACAGGGCGACAATTGAAAGCATCCTCTGTCTCAGTGTGACCGTGTGGTATGGCAGATGCACGACACAGGAGAGGAAACAACTGGCACGGGTGGTCAGAACTGCACAGGGCATCGTGGGCTGCCCCCTCCCTGACTTGGACTCAATATATGCAGGCCGGGTCAAGAAGAGGGCAAGAGCCATCGCCATGGACCCTAGCCACCCAGGCCACAGACTGTTTGTACCGCTTCCATCAGGAAAGCGGTACAGGAACATCCGCACCACCACTAACAGACTAAAAGACAGTTTCTTCCCCAGAGCGGTCAACGCTATCACCCCCCCTTCCACCGGCACTGCAGGACAATAGACTGAATCACTGCACACTGCACTTCGCCATCCACGCAACCGCATCTTAGTGTATATATGCATATGCACAACGTATATATACACATACAGACATGTATATTTTCTCTCGTATTTGCACATAATTCTATTTATCTCATTTTATTTATTTCTTTTTATTTTATCTTATTTTATTCTGTTTTTATTGCATGCCAGTTGGTTTATCTTGTTTCATTTTGTTATCTTTACACGGGGGTTGCACTGAAAATTTCACTGACATGCAAATGCTCAGTGACAATAAAGACATCTTGAATCTTGAATCTTGAGTCTTGAATCTTGGATGTTACTCCAGTAAAGGTAAACACACACAGAGAGTGAGAGGGGAGGGGGAGTGTTCCTTCATCCATTCTGAACCAATCAGAGACGCCGCGTCACTGCATCATGGACATGTATGAGGAAGTACCGCTGTCCAAAAACAGCTGGAAACAAAGCAATCTGGACATTTTTTTAACAGAACCAGTGCACAATGTATTCAATAACAATGGTGAACATATTAATATTAATGGAATAACCATGGAATGACACCTTTAAGGCTACGTCTGAGGTACTGTAGCAGTGGAGACTGAACTATAGATCAATGAGGAAATCAGAAAAACCTCACAATGTAAATATAGGATTACACTTAACATTTTACTCCTTTAATAAATACAGGCTGCAGACCTTCTTATGGGGTGTGGGGACAAACTTTTTGCATCGGATGTTGACCAGCCATTTCTTTCTTGGTTCTAAATCACTAAGAAACATGTGAAAGCTTAATACACCATTATATTTGGACAATGAGTGACACAGTGGCACACAACAGTGTTCATTGTATTGTTTCTGTTCCCTTATAAAATGAAAGTGGTCCTTTTTAAGACTCATTTTTAAGACTCATGTTTCCCATCAGTCGCTATGGTTGCAGAAAACCAGTTGAAGTTCTGGATGTGATGTCACATAAACATGAAGGAAATATATTTAAACCTAAATTACTTCTGAATAAATAATTTGGAATTAAAAAAAAAACAGAGGTGGAAGTAACTAAGTAAAAGTACTTCCTTTGCTGTACTTAAGTATATTTTTTAGGTATCTGTACTTTACCTGAGTATTTATTTTTCTGGCAACTTTTTACTTTTACTTCCTACATTTTTGTATAATATATGAACTTTAAAGTCTTTACATTTTCAGAATAGACTCATTACTTTTTCCAACTAGATAAATGTGACAGTATGAAAAATAAGTTGTAAATAAGAAATTGTGACTGACTTTATCATATTATATTATTATATATTATATTATCCCATAATTATCCATTTCTTATCTCATAATTATGACTTTAATCTCATAATTTTGACTTTTTATCTCATGATTTGGATTTTTTTATTTCATAACTTCGATTCTTTTTTTTTCTTTTTTTTCCTATTTATAACTTTTGAATTTTTCCCCAAAAAAAATGCCCTCATCAAACACATAATCTACATAGTAACTCACTTTTAAAGGCTTTATTTTTGGCTTTATGTTTATTTTTTATTTTATTTTTACATCCTTTTTTCCTGCTGAAATGAGTATTATTTCATTCACAGCAAAAAAAAAATGCAGTTTTACTTTTTACTTTATTACAGTTCAGAAGTTGTACTTTTTTACTTTTACTTCAGTAAAGGAGTTGAATCAGTACTCCCATCATCATTATTGACCCAAACTCCTCAAAGCTCATTAAAGCAGATCATGTCAAAGGCACTTCCTTCAACCATACGTATGAAGACAACATCTTTCTAAGACACATATTGGAGACACTTTTTTCAAACACACATATCAAACCAGTGAAAATCTTCAGACGTCACAGTAGTTTGACAACATATGTTCTCAGGAGTCAACTGTTATAAACCCGTTTCAGATAAAATAATAACCACAGCGGATCCAGTCACTCATTTATTCAAACGACAACAACAAACAGCATATCTTACCTTTTATGTCTCATAATTATCCACAGAGGAACCATGTGCTAAAAAATATGTAGTTCAAATATAATCCAAAACACATCAAAACATCAGTAAATATCCACAAACAGCTGTTACGTCACTTAACAGGATAAACTATCTGTTTTCATCTTCATATTGTTATTTATAATATAAGCAAACAAGGCAGTCAGAGACAGCAGACCTCTGCCAAGGCTTGATATGACGTCAAAATATGAAGTAATGGAGCCGTATGTGTTGACCATGTGATGTCTGAAGGTGAGACAATGTGAATGAACAAAAAACAAAAAACAACCAAAATTCTATCTTGTCTGAATCATGAGATATTACCACTGATGAGTTTTAGCTGTTGACCTTTAGTGTGACTTTGACCTTTGACCTTCATTGCTCAAAATCAAAATCTTCATTGCTCAAGGTTCTTAATTGACCCATTATCTATCGTTCCTGAAAGTAACCCTGGTGAGAGACAAACAGACTTAAATCTAATACCTCCTTGGTGGAGTTAACGATGATCACATGTTACACTGGTCTACCAATTAAATGTTACATTTCCATTACACTTTTTCGCAAAACAATAGCGATATTCCTAGAATTTCGACAAAGTATATTTGCACTTTGAACATGTTTCCATTGACAGTTGTTCTAGGCAGGAGCGTCGTCACTTTCCTGAAATATCCCAACAGACTTCACTGCTGTCACCTACTGACCATCACCCCGATACTATTAGAATGAATGATTTGGCTAATTCTCTTGTCAGTAAAAGTCCCTGTGGAACTCTTTAAAGACACTAACATGTCAAACAAACCAGCTGGCTCACAGTATAAGGGTCTGTACATGCGGTCTCTACAGTGTCAGGTTAAAATATTAAGTGTAAATATGCTTTAGATGTGTTTAAATGACAACCACGAAGTAGCATGTAATAGCATTAGCATGAATGAATCGGCTAACTATCTCGTCAGTAAAAGTCCCTTGCAAACTCTTTAAATACACTAACATGTCAAACAAAACCAGCTGGTTAAGGTTATAAGGGTCTGTACATGCGGTCTCTACATTGTCAGGTTAAAATATTAAGTGTAAATATGCTCAGTACTTAACAAATTATAAATGTATGTAGTGCTTTTTATACAGTGCTGGACTTGTCACTTTACAGAACAGAGAATAGATTTACCTGTAAAAAACAAACAAACAAAAAAAAACAACTTAATTATTCAAAAACTAATAGATAATAAAACCACCCTGATCATCACTCCAAGAGTGTGATCAGGACTGGCTTAGGTCTTGCATCGCAGCAGCCAATGGTTGTTATGGTTACAGTGACTGTGGCTGCCATTGATCATGATCATGTGACCATGTACATAACATTCTGTGACATATAATTGCAGAAAAAGTGTTTCTATTGCAGGTTTGCGATAAATTACAATATCGAATTGTCTGAAAAAGCGTGAAAACCTTTTAATGATATTTGAGTGCTTTTTTTTCAAATTCAGGTGTTTCCATTAGCAATTTTTTTATAGCAATATTTATATTTTGTCAATTTCCAAGGGTAATGGAAACGCAGCTAGTGATAAAGTCTGAAATGCTGGTTGGATCAGGTTTCCAAGATAAGTCTTGGGTCCAAATGTGGAATTCTTACAATGGAAAAAAGAGAAAGAGTTTTAGTTCAAAGGAATATAATTCACTAAAATTCAGATTTTTTATCTCATACTTTTCACTTTTATCTCATAATTGTCGTTTCATTTAATTTTATTTGGTATAGAAGGACAATGTACATGAATGAACATTTCTGTAAATGCACCTAATTGTTGCCAAAAGGATAATTTGCTTTAGCAGATAAAAATAAACAACGAAGAATCACAAACAACAATTAATGGACGCACGATGTAAACATAACACAGGACCAGGAGAAACACAGAACATGCAGTATAGGTAAAAAAAAACAAAACAGATTACATTACAAATATACAAATAAAATGCAATCCCCCCACCCCCCACGAATGAAGACCGGTCGACCAAGAGGGATTAAACTCATGTCCGTTCGTTTGTTTGTTTGTTTGTTTGTGTGTTTGTTTGTTTGTTTGTTTTGTCAGCAGGATTATGCAATTTTGGTACAATTTTCAGGATGTGTTGGGAGTGTCACAAGGAACAAATAATTAAAAGTTGGTGGTGATCCAGAAGAGACATGAGATTCTGGATCACTTTGAAATTTTACATTGCATTAAATGGAGAATAAAGTTCAGAGTATTTTTCACAGGGTTAAAAAAACCCTGCAATGGCAGTTTTTTCTAATATTGTGCAGCCCTAGTTTTTAACATCTTTTTAAACTCAAATCTGTGTGTTTTATAACATAACATATTTTATATTAATATATATTTTCAATACATTTTCACATGTGTGTGTGATTGTCTTTTATCATTGAATATGTTCATAAATGAACAGACTCAACACACTGTCATGACTGATTAACTGGACCATGTGATCAGTGGAAAAGATGGAGGTTTACACTCGACCAGTCACTGGGACTCGTCCAACTTCTCCAACGCATGGCATCATTTCAACCAACATGTTTTCAGGTCAAATAAAGCAGTAAAAATACCAACAAATATGCACTTTTATCTGTTATTTCCACATGGAATCAAATGATGAAATGTTATGACCAGAGGGAAGTAACGAAGTAAAAGTACTTCATTACTGTACTTAAGTAGGTTTTTAGGTGTTTGTACTTTACTGGAGTATTTATTTTTCTGTAAAGTTTTGACTTTACATTTATTTAAATAAATGTACTTTATACTCCTTATATTTATATAAATATCTGTATTTTATACTCCTTATATTTATATTTATATGTACTTTATACTCCTTACAATTGTATAAATATCTGTACTTTATACTCCTTATATTTATATAAATATCTGTACTTTATATTCCTTACATTTATATAAATATATGTACTTTATACTCCTTATATTTATATAAATATATGTACTTTATACTCCTTACATTTATATAAATATATGTACTTTATACTCCTTACATTTATATAAATATATGTACTTTATACTCCTTACATTCTCAGAATAAACTACTTTTTCAAACTAAACAGATGTAACAGTAAAAATAAGTCAGTTCAGAGGAAAAATTAGTGGAAGAGAGAAACTGGGAAATATATATATATATATATATATATATATATATATATATATATATATATATATATATATATATATATATATATATATTATGATTATGAGTTTTTATCTCAGAAAACAATTTTCTTCAGAATTATACATTTACCTCATATTTAATAAATTCTGAGTTATTTTCTATGTTTATTCTGACAATTATGCATTTTTAAAAATGACTTTTTGGGTTCTAGCTTCCTGGCGGACTCCACACAGTGGTAGTTTGGCAGACCGCCAAGGTGGGTGTGGCCACGCACTCATGGGAGGTGACCACTGGTTCAGCTTGGTGGAGTAACAGTTTCATTGACCTAGACCGCACTGACAGTTTGCTAAAAGGTCGCCAGCTGAAAGAGGTTCTTCTTCTGGAGCAAGGCAGCGGTTGAGTGGTACAATAACAAAGTACTTTTACTGAGTTACTTTCCACCTCTGGACACTACAGCCCTAAATGTCCTGCCCATAACCACACATCTGAATACTATGTCCCGCAAAAACCTTCTACAAAATACACACAAATATATGAAGAAACAAAAAATTTGGAGGAAAAAAATAATAATAATAAAAGAAAATTCACCAAAAAAGAAAACCAGACAGAAAAAAGACCATCAAAAATGTGATAAAACAAACACAAAAAACATATAATGAACACATTTATTAAACTCCTTCAACAGCTTCAATGAAAAGAAAACAACAGTTCCACATATTAATCACTTATGTTAAGATGTTGTCAGGTCAGCTCTAATAAAAATAGATTCATGAATGAGGGACTGTTTTTTTTTTTTTTATTTGCCAAATACAACATTGGACATAAAAGTTTCTGTTTCAATGTCTCCAGTTTTCTTACAGTAAGTGAGTGAATACATGTGTGGATGTTTAACATAACACACACACACACACACACACACACACACACACGCACACACGATAGAACAATATATAGAAAGATAGATAGAACAAATAATAGAACAAGAGAACGATAGAATTAATGATAGAATGATATATAGAATAATAAAATGATAGAACGATAGATGTAACAATAAAATGATAGATAGATAGATAGATAGATAGATAGATAGATAGATAGATAGATAGATAGATAAAATAATATTATATATATATATATATATATATATATATATATATATATATATATATATATATATATATATATATATATATATATATATATATATATATATATATATATATATATATATATATATAATAAAATGTGAGACAGACAACAGCAAAATAAAAACAACAGAATAAAAAACTATAAAAACAAGCCCATAAAACATTAACCCAGGCTTAAAGACCTGCCTAAAAAGATAAGTGCAACTGAGAATATAATATACTATAATGTAATTATATATTAAAACAAGTCAAATGTGATGTAGAGTAACAGTGACATATTTTCATCAGTTTGTTCTTCCTGTTCCAGATAAAACCTGTGTTTCATTTACAGTTCTAATGTTGTGCAGTGTTCCTTCTTATCTGTGTTTATGAAACAAATGACAGTTGAAATGAATGATGGGATAATTAGCGCTCCCCTCTGAACCTCAGCTGTCACTGTGTCACTGTGGATTCATCAATTTAAAGTTTAGCAAAAAAATAAAACTGCAGGCTATTATTGATGTTCCAGAAGTGTTTGTGTGGACTTTTTCTGTCCATGTGGACATGTCTATGTGGACATGTCCATGTGCCAGAAAATACCTCTGATATTAACCTGAGGTCTCATTTCATAAAACTGATATCTTTAAATATTTATTCAAATGCAGATATAGCAGAAGTTTGTTTCTGTTTGTATATAGGGTTATCTAATGACTATAACTTTAAATCACCTTTAAATTACCCTAGTGCCAGCATTACCCTGGTGCAATTAGTTTAGTGCTAGAATTAACTTAGTAATAGCATTATCCTAGTGGTTAGCCTAGTGCTAGAATTATCCTAGTGCTAGCATTAGCCTAATGTTATTAATCTGGTACTAGCATCATAATAGTGCTAGCATTAGGCTAGTGCTATGAGCCTAGTGCTAGCAGAATCTCCGACTAACATAACGCATTAATCTGTTTTTTCTGTACTCAAATTTGTCATGAAATACACAAAAATAAACTTACAAACCAAATACTGCAAAATACTACACAACATCCACAAGCATTTACCAAAACACATAACGATTAAAATTCCAAATCATATTCAAAACCTTTTCTAAAATACAGGGAAGTGACAAAATAACCAAAACATATGCAATATATATATATATATATATATATATATATATATATATATATATATATATATATATATATATATATATATATATATATATATATATATACACATACAACATGTTTATTCAACACATTCAACAGTAAAACAACTGTAAACAACTGTCGCAATGAATTGTATTAAAATGTTTAATCAGATTAATCTACATTCATACTACTAACATCATATTATATCATGATCCTATCACTGTGGTTTACATCATATTGCAACAATACAACACACAACTACAGTGTGTTTAGTTGGTAGGTGCGTTGCCGTGGACGACACCATTTGTTGCTTGTGGTCTGTGGTGCGTAACACTTGTTCATTTGCCTAACAAGCCCACAGATGTTCTAGTGTTGTCACGATCAATGTTTGCACTTTGTAGTAAGTGAAAGTCATTACAGTGGCACATACCGAGAGAGAGAGAGAGGGAGAGAGAGAGAGAGAGAGAGAGAGAGGGAGAGAGGAAAAGAGAGGGGGGGACAGAGAGAGAGAGAGAGAGGAGGGGGGGGGGTGCTGTGAAAACACAGATGATGGCTCAGTAATATGGAGCCATCTGTTGGCTTGTGAGCGAGGTGTTTGGATCTCACACACCAAACTGTGAACAATCGTGAAGAACGAGCAAAAGACTTTTTTCCCTTTTTATGACACAGCAATATGTTCACCGCAGATTTATGAATTTTTTATCAACTTCCTTATAAATGTAGTTGAAATCTCTCTTCTGCTGATAACACTTTATGGCAATATAGTGAAGAGCTTGGTTCCAAAATATTATATATATCACAATTTCATTGTTTTGAGGGGGAAAAAAATCATTTTATTTGGAGGAATGTGATGAATGCAGATCAGTCATGTCCCAGCTGTTGTCTTCATATTGTATTTTAAACCTTCTGTTGTCTTCTTATTCTATTTTAACCCTTCTGTTGTCTTCTTATTGTATTTTAACCCGTCTGTTGTCTTCTTATTCTATTTTAACCCTCCTGTTGTCTTCTTATTCTATTGTATCCCTGATAATGTCTTCATATTTCACCGTGTCCTTGAATGTAATGCAAGGCACAGGTACATTAATGTCATTATTCTGTTTTCTTATGACTTATACAAAAATGTTCTAAAATAATCAGTTTTCAGAACATAACCCCCACAATAATCAAGGGACCACTTTAAACACATTTGTTTTGTATTTCACAGGCTAAAGTTTTGCGTTGTGACCATAGGCGTCATTTTCACCGGGGACGCCGGGGACATGTCCCCACCACTTTATATGATGAACAATTTTGTCCCCCCCACTTTTAAAATGTTTATCAATTCATTACTTCTCGGAAAAAATGGTAATTAGAAAAAAACAGCCTAGAGTTGTCTATTCTGAAATGTACAGTATTGATGATTATATGGGGACATCTAGTGTTGAATCTGCAGGTTGCAAGCATTCAAAATGTGAAAACGCAAATAGGTTTAATTTGTCACAACGGGCCACTGTACAAAAATGGCGGACAGTGTACACACAAGCGTACAGAAGAACGGTGCGCTTGGGGGATTAACAAAGGCTAATGCAAGAATGATATGTCAGCTTGAAAAATAGAATGTCAGTGGTCCTCAACCTTTTTATTACCACGGACCGGTCAGCGTTTCACAATTTTACCATGGACCATAGTTCAAGTCCAACTCCTGGTATTGTCTGTTAAAATCGTTCCTTTCCTTGGAAGTTGGAAGCTCTTCTTCTGTCTCTTCAGTGGCCTTTTCCTCTTCGAAAAGAAACTTTCCAAAGACATCTGTTTTTTACTTATTTTGCTAACATGTGGGTTATATTTTTGGCATTCAAGTGACAGAAGGGGTGTTTCCATTAGTTTTTTTCGCAAAACAATATCGATATTCCTCAAATTTCTACAAAGTATATTTGTATATTTGACGGTTGTTCTAAGCAGGGGTGTCGTAACTGTCATGAAATATCATCCCATGACATTTCACTGCTGTCACCTTCGGAGCTTCAAATCACTTGACCACAATATCACCCTGATATTAGCATGAATTAATCGGCTAATTCTCTCGTCACTAAAAGTCACTGGAGAACTATTTAAAGGCAATAACATGTAAAACAAACCACCTGTCCCGCATTATAAGGGTCTGTACATGTGGTTCCTACATTGTCAGACCGAAATATTAAGTGTAAATATACTCTGCACTTAACAACAAATTATAAATAGTCAATGGTTGTCATGGTTACAATGACTGTGGGGGTCATTTTCACTCCGAGAGAAGTGGTCATGTGAATATGTAGTCACATCCTGTGACATATATTGCAGAAAAAGTGTTTCCATTGCGCTTTTGCGATATATTACAATATCGAAACGTATGAAAAACCACCTCGTGAAAGCGTGAAAAGTTTTTTTTTTAAATATTTGAGTGGGGTTTTTTTACCCATTTCCAAGGGTAATGGAAAAGCTAATGACGTAACCAACAGAATCCGGTCGTTTTTCAAAATAAAAGATTGTTCGGATAATAAATAAAGGATAAATAATTAAGTAATTAGTAGGCGGCCGGCGGCCTGGTACCAATTGATCCACGGACCGGTACCGGTCCACGGCCCGGGGGTTGGGGACCCCTGCCTTACGTCATACATATACATACATAGTCTTTTTTTTAATATATATACATACATAGTCGTACCCAGCACTTTTCAGACCATACTCAAGTTTATGTTTATTGTCCCCAGCACTTAAAAAATCAAACTGACACCCCTGGTTGTGATCCTGAAGTCAGAACAGATGGATCTGGTTTGTTCAGGCTAACAGAGGCTTTAGTGCAGGACATGCTAGCCCAGGGCAGGACACGCTCAGGTTCAACAACATCACACAGGTCATTAAACATTAGCCACAGCGACCAGACCATGTGGTCTAAAAAGCTAACATGAACCAAAAGCCTGTGAATATTTACTGCAGATTTATGCGACTCCCGCGTCAGACTGCGTTTATGTTAGCGCTCACACCACGCTAAAGGCTAATGTTTGCAGCTCCAGTAGTAGAAGTGTCTGGATGATGAAATCACTTCCTCAGCAGTGAACTGTGACTGTACGTCTGAAAAAACATCTGTATGAATGTGGGGAAATATATGAGTGCTCACATTTACAGGGATTTGAAATGCACCCTAAACGCCTTGTATTTACTAAAGGAGGGTGACAAAGCCAAAGGCAGAAAGAGCTAAACAGAGAGTGAGAGAGAGAGAGAGAGAGAGACAGAAAGAGAGATAGAGGGAGAGACAGAGAGAGAAACAGAGAGATAGAGAGAGAAAAAGAGAGAGAGATTATTAATTCATTCATTTTTTCTCCTTCTTAATCACTCCCCTGCCTTTAAAAGCTGTAGCATTTTGGATTTTTCTTCCTGTTTATGTTTAACATCTCTGTCTATGTTAACATTAACAATAAGCAGCATAATTTACCAAGTGAATACTTCAATGAAAACTTTAAAGAAGAATAGAAGAGAATAGAATGGAACAAATGAAAAGAATAGAACACAATAGAAAGCAATGTAATAGACTAAATGAATAGAATAAAATAAATAGAATAGACTAAAATAAAAAATAATAGAATAGAATAAAAAAAAATCTAACTGTGTATAACAGTATAGGACAGTATATAGAACAGGAGCAGTAAAGAATAGAATAGTATATATAATAAAAAGAAGAATAGTCTAGTATATAAATGAACAGAATAAATACATAGAAAAAATAGAATATAAACTAATACAAATCAATATAAACAAACTAGAGAAATAAATAGAATACAATAAAAACAAACATAATATAAATTAATTGAGTAAAATAAATAGAATAGAATAAAAAATAAATAGAATAGAAATGAATAGAATACAAACACAGAGTAAAATAATTTACATTATAATAATAATTTAATTTAAATATCAGATAATTGTGATAAAGTGGTTGATAATGATGTCAGACATTAAGTGTGTTTTAACATCATTATAATAATAAAACAAACTGATGCTGAAGCTTAAACATCTGACAATTAATAACATTAGTCATTTCATTTCAATAACATGATAATCAACTCTCACTGTGTTTGAACGGGTCAGGGCAGGGGTGTCAAAGTCATTTTAATTAATTCAGCTAAATTTGATCTGAAGTGAGTCAAACTAGTAAAAAAAAAAAAAACATAATAATGTAGAAATAATGTAAACTCCAAACTTTTCTCTCCATTTTTGATCAAAAAAAGTAAAATTACACTATGAAAAAACCCATAATTCTTTCTTTAGTTTATCGTTTACACATTTACATTCTAACATACAGATCACAGATACACAACATATTTAGTAATAGGTATAATATTATTAAAATTCTACTTCTTTTAATACATTTCCAATGTTTCATATTTTGTTAAATTATACTTTAGTGTCACTAAATGAAAAAAAAAAACATTTACAAAGAGAAATGTTTTTACTTGTGAATATTTATAGGTTATTACCAAACTAACTTGGTCTGAATGTGGATCATGAACTAAAAGGATTTATGTCGTAATTTTTGCATTTCATAAATTCATCCAGAGGGCCAGATTGAACCCTTAGGTGGGCTGGATTTGGCCCCCAGGCCGCATGTTTGACACCTGTGGGTTAGGGTTTGGGTTTCTGTTTTTTTTTGTTTTGTTTTTTTTCCACATGCGCTCAATACAAACATCCATCCTTTTTGGGAAACAACCTTTTACCAGAACGAGCTTTAAGAAGTAGTCAAGTACATGAACACTACTGATATAATCCCCCCTCCCATAAACACACACACACACACACTACAGGTCCTCCAAGGACATATCAGACATTTTCTTCTACGTTTCCAAGGCAACATGAAGATGAGATTCCACTCGCTTTGCTCAAAAGCATCATGGCCAACACTTTAAAATGATCCAAAGCCTAATTCGTGTGTGTGTGTGTGTGTGTGTGTGTGTGTGTGTCTAAAAATAGACAAATCCAGGCATTGTGAGAGGAGTTGAGGCAGAGGAAGTGCTGCTAATAGTTGGACATGGATTTCTGGAAGATCATGAAATTTAGAGAAGTAGTGAAATCATTTTCCTTTACACAAACTTATTTGAATGTCTTTATTTGAGATGTTTTACACATTTATTACCTTCGCTGTTTTTCATTCTCTCTGGAGTAAAGATAAACAGCTTGGTCTAAAACACTTCACTTTTACTGTTTATTTAACAGGTAAAAAGATGTAGATGAAGAAACACCAGTACATTTCATCCCCCCCTCCCTTAATTTTATTGCTTAAACCCGGGTGTATTTGTCTGCTTTTGGTAGGTATGAACTGAAACACACCATTTACCAACAGAAAAATGTTTGTGACCTTTACAGTTCAAAGTTCACAGTAATAAAAATAAATAAAATACAATTTCAAAAAAGGCTTTAGACAGAGGTGAAAAAAATCTGAAATAAAAGTGTAAGAAAAGTACATTTTACCCAAAATTTTATGTGCAATAAATGATTATACATAATTATAAAAATATAAAAGTACAAGAAAATAAAATGCTATACAGTCAAGTGTTAAACAACACTAACTAAAACAGATTTGTTAAACAGGTTCGTTCCACGTGACTGTGAGTAATGCATCAGTGAAGAACATGTGTTTGTTTAGAACTGTTGTCTATGTGTTTGTTTAGAACTGTAGTCCATGTGTGTTTAGAACTGTAGTCCATGTGTTTGTTTAGAACTGTAGTCCATGTGTGTGTTTAGAACTGTAGTCCATGTGTGTGTTTAGATCTGTAGTCCATGTGTGTGTTTAGAACTGTAGTCCATGTGTGTGTTTAGAACTGTAGTCCATGTGTGTGTTTAGATCTGTAGTCCATGTGTGTGTTTAGAACTGTAGTCCATGTGTGTGTTTAGAACTGTAGTCCATGTGTGTGTTTAGAACTGTAGTTCATGTGTTTGTTTAGAACTGTTGTCTATGTGTTTGTTTAGAACTGTAGTCCATGTGTGTTTAGAACTGTAGTCCATGTGTGTGTTTAGATCTGTAGTCCATGTGTGTGTTTAGAACTGTAGTCCATAAATCAAAAGTGATTAAGGTCAGAGTTCAAAGTAAAGAACTGAAGGTTAGTTTGTTTTTAAAACTCCTCCTCTCCTCTCTTCAGTCATTTATGGTTCTCCTTCATGTCCTCTCAGTTTAAATTAAATTCAGGGGTTGGGAATTATGTTACAGTTCAGTGTGTGTGTGTGTGTGTAGATTCAGTCATGTCAACACATAATAACATTTGCATATGTTGGGGGTCGAAGTACAATATGTCGAATTGTTTTAATTTACCACACATCTGTTACAAGCATCGATTTTAACACTACACACACACACACACACACACACACACACACTGGTTTCCATGTCTCATGAGGATCATGTTTGTAATCAAGTAGCCTTTGGGTAGTGAATGCAAACATATGTTTTTTAAAAACTGAACTAAAAAACATAATGATAAAAAAAAATGTGTGAATAAAAAATTATGACAAATTAAAAAACATTAAAATAAATAATAATGATATGTAAAAATAATAAATATATAAAGAGGAATAAAAAGGAAAAAAATACATAAAAATAAATGTTAAAAAAATGTAGCACACCTTCAAATCTTTCAAAAATGCACGTTTTGCTTTACACCTGTTTCCCTCATGTTTTATGAGTACTTCTGGGAAAAAAACAAAAACAAATAAATGTATTTGTAAGACCACATCACAGTCTGGGACTCTGGAGCTTAACCCTTGTGGGGACCTGAATTTTGGTCCTCATAGTGTCAGAGATCTCCATGGTGTGACTGTGTAAACATGTCAATGTCCCCACAAAGATAGGAATTACAAGAACCCCCACACCAATAAAATAAACACACACGCAGAAAAGAAAGCTAACATTTTGGCACACACTCGCCACTGTGGAACCAGGGACCTGCTTCACTGGGAACTGCTTTGTCAACACACTGCAGCTTTTCTCCAGCAGTAACACACACACACACACACACACACACACACACAGACTTCATCTCCATACAGTCATTTCCATAATCTACTAAAACAGGCTTTTCTCTCCACCACAGCAGCTCATGCATTCAAACGAAGGATCTTCCTTCACTGAAACACACTGCTCTATTTTCCTGTCAGTGCAAAAGCCGCCAAAGCTTCAAACGTACTTGTTATGCAATTCGCCTTGGGCGTAATTCAGTTTCTCTCTTTTTTTTTTTTCTTCTTCTTTTTTTTTGCGCATTGGTGTGTTTGGTATTTTCCTGCCCTGAATGAACACACTTAGACTGAAGTAGGAGGATAGGCACAGCTGGAGACATGTTTATGCTGATGAGGCAGCGCGGTGGAAACTCACTGCTCATTTAGATCTGATACAGAAACTGTATTAAAACCTGTCCGCATCTGCTTTTATCCAAAAAAAATAAATAAATAACCCTGGTGCAGTTGGTCTGCAGTTAAACCCGCACTGTAAAAGAAATGACCGTAGAATTAGGACTACAATGATTAGTCCAGGCTGTCGACAAAAAAATCAATCATAGAAACAATCGACAATGAATTCCATTGTTAACTATTGTCGCCAGACGTGTTTTTCCAACAGAGTGAGACATCACACTTATTTATAATCTCTGCCAAGAGTGGCTCATGCCCAATAGTGTCAGTGTCTGTGAACGGTAACATACAGCATCAGGTACCAAAACCACTAAAGTTTATAGCATTTTAACCTGGATACGGTGAATAAAAAGACGACTGGAGAGGTTTACAAAACAGTCCTTCCATACGTTTACATGATGTCTTTTAGGGTGTATTCACATGGTAAAGTTCGCACCAAGGTTCGGACCAGAACCTTTTTTTTGCCTTTACACACTGTATTTATAATCCAGACTTTATTTACAGTCTTCATTCACATTGTATTGAATCAAGTGGACCAACGGACTTTGGAACGTCATGTGGTCAATGCGTGTACAGCGTGTGTCTCTCTATACTCGACCCTGATTGGTTAGTAGATGAGCGCGCTACACTGTTGCAGGAAATGCTCCCAGATAATGGACCCAGTTACTAGTTTCATAATTTTGCCCTATTTTGCCAATGTTGCCAACTCTCGTACCAGTGTTCCCACCAGCTGCTTGTCTCCAAACTTCAATGAAATACCTGGTTTCCTCGTCTCCGCATGTATTCCCGCGACTCATGCTTGGATGTTGACTAGATTCCACGCACGTGACTGTGACGTAATTGGTCCGATAGTCCGGACTTTCCTAAACAGACGTTTCACACTGTGCACCAGCGAACCTTGGTCCGGGCCGAGACTACCTCCTCAGCTCGGACCAAAGACTCGGTCTTTCGTCCGGACCAAGGTTCGGGGGAGGTTTCACACTTGTCAATAAGGTTCGAACTTTCCTGGAAAGTCTGAAAGTCCGGATTTTCTGAGTGCAGTGTGAATAGGTCCTTAATTCAGACTTATTTATTCTGAATGAAGTAATTCAGATTTAAAGTTATTTCCTTCATGTTTACATAAACATGTTACATCTGAATAAGCCTTTATATGGGAAAAGGGTTTATTCTGTTCTAGTTAATTGGGCTTTAAGAGCTGGAGGTACAGAGGGCTCTGATTGGACAGAACGCCCACATGACGTCCTGCCATCTACTGGAAGAAAACAATTGCGTCCACTTCCTGTTTTGCTTTTGTTGCAACTATCAACATGGAAGACCATATACTACATGTTATATTTAATTCTTCCTATAATCACACTACTGTAATCACACTACTGTAATCACACTACTATAATCACACTACTGTAATCACACTACTATAATCATACTACTATAATCACACTACTATAATGACACTACTATAATCACACTACTATAACGACACTACTATAATCACACTACTATAACGACACTACTATAATCACACTACTGTAATCAGACTACTATAACCACACTACTATAATCACACTACTGTAATCACACTACTGTAATCACACTACTGTAATCACATTACTATTTCCACACTACTATAATCACACTACTATAATCACACTACTGTAATCACACTACTATAATCACACTACTGTAATCACACTACTATAATCACACTACTATAACCACACTACTATAATCACACTACTGTAATGACACTACTGTAATTACACTGTTGTAATCACACTAATATAGCCACACTACTATAATCACACTACTGTAATCACACTACTGTAATCACACTACTATAATCACACTACTGTAATCACACTACTATAATCACACTACTATAATCACACTACTGTAATCACACTACTATAATCACACTACTGTACCCACACTACAATGTCATTCTTTTTTCTCTACTTTTGTGAATATAATGGACTTCATACTAGGTCCAGGTGCCCAAGGTCGCTGCACCACCTGACACCACCTCCTTCCAACCCTTTGTGAAGTATATTTGGCCCAGTGCCAGTCTGTCACAGGTCCACCTCCAGCACACAGGCTTGGCTGCCTGACACTTTATATACATATATATAGAAACTTTTGCCTATTACTATGTCTAAAGAAAGACTCTGACCAATTACATGTTCCACAAATGTAACCACAGGTGAGTTGGAATCACACAAAATGTCAAAATGCACAGGTTTCTGGTGCAGGATGGTGTGGGTCGTACAACAGCAATGTGTCAAATTATAGAAAAAATATCCATATAGTTTGACCTTTGTTTATTGTACTATATTTTTATTCTTTCAGAGTTATTCTAACAATGGACAGAGTAAAATTCAATTAGATATCTTCCAGTGTTGGTGAAAATAATTACTCTGTCAGTGTCAAAGTAAACTGATTCTCTCAGTTAATTCATCACCGATAGGAGTAAGATACATTTCAGTGTTAAAAAGGGAATGACTCTGAAAAGCTCCGCCCACCAACCTCTGCGCTCAAACTGAGTGAAAAAACTTTGAAAAACTACGATAAGTTTTTCTAAATAAACTCAGGCTTTTGTTTTGTAATTCATGCTGAATCTGTGCAAGAATAAAGTTATGTTATCAGCGTTATGTACGTGTTTTCAAAAATAGTTACACATCAACACTCTTTAGAGTAATTTATTCATGAACATGTAGTGTCATGTAATTTTAATACTGGAAAAGTTATTTCCTAACACGAAGCTCTTCAATGTTGAATAACACTATGGATGTTACTTAAGGGCTCAGTTGGTACAGTGGGTCGTCCAATGACTGAAAGGTTGGCGGTTCGCCTTTGCCCAGGTCTGGCTGTCCACATGTTGAAGTGACACTGAACCCTGCCTTAGTCTCCCAGTAGGACTGACAGAACCTTAGAAACTTACTGTTGTATGAGTGTGTGTGAATGGGTGAATGTGAGGCTAATGTAAAGCACCATGAAGGTGGAAAAGAACTATAGAAGTGCAGAACATTTACTTCTCAAATAGTATAAAACTTGAGTGTCAAATATAACCTCTCACTAGTGTAAAGTTGACTCTGGAGTTTTTTTTAATTTCAGAAAACAGATGAGTATTTGTTCACTTCACCTGCTGATTTAGTCCTGAATTTATGGCGGTGACTTTTTACTGTAAATATGGATGTAACATTTTTACAAGTGTTAACATGTTTTTATTCTTTCAGAGTTATTCCAACAACAGACAGAGTCAAATTTAACCTGATAACTCCCAGTGTTCATTGAAAATAATTGGAGTTAAGGTTTTCCACTGTCAGGGTCATATTGTCATTGTTAAAGAAAACAGATTCTGTCAGAGTTAATTCAACACCGATAAGAGTAAGATACCTATTAGTGTTAAAAGATGATGATTCTGAAAAGCTCCGCCCACCAACCTGTGCAATCAAACTAAGTGAGAAGTTTAACATTTTTCTAAATAAAAAAAATCTGTGCAGAATCTGTGCAAAAATAACATTTTATTTAGTTTCATTTTATTTCCAGGGGCTAAATTCAGGCTGGTTTGAATTCCAGAAAAATAATATAATATCATGCAAATAATAACTCCAAACATTTGTCTTTGATTTATTCCAAAACACACCCATTAATTTATTAAAAGAAAAAATAACAGCTCAAATTTCCTATGAAAAATAAATGTAATTTTAACCATGTTTTACTTCAACATGTAACAAATGATTAAAATTGTAGTGGATTTTCTTTAGACATTTCATGTTGTTCATGTTTTTCACATTTTAGTGTTACATTATAGTTTGTAATTTATTATATTCATGTTATTTTTTTAAACTAAAAATGTTTTTCATATCAAACAAAATATGGATTTATTGTCTTTTGTAGGTTTTCATGTTATTTGACTGTAGATAATATTGTTCTGTATGTGGAACCTGAACTCAAATCACTTCTACAGCTTTGACTGTAGAATTATTGACCTTTGTAAATTAATCCCAGGGGCCGTATTGGAACCTCTGAGGGGCCACATTTGGCCCCCGGGCTGCATGTTTGATCTACATCCTGACATGAAAGATGATTTCTGAATGACAGAGCTGGTGTAAATGAACATAAAAAGGTTAAGATGTCATTTTTCATCTTCTCTTCTGATCGTCTCTGTATAAACGTAAGAAACACCAAAAATGCTGAGAAACAATATATAAAACATATAAGACTCAACTAAAACTCCCCCAAAAATAAACTAAGTGATGAAAAATCCTAAGCATATACAAAAACTCTTGTAAAATACAGAAAAAAATATCCAAAATATATGCAAAAATGTGAATATATGCAATTAATGTTTATTTAACAACTTCAACAGTTTCCACCAAACAGGTCTTGTGTCCCCGTATAAACAGACATGACACTTGTGTAAATGCAGATGAAAAGGTTAAGACGAGATGCCAGTTTTTCATCTTCTTTTCCAATTGTCTCCGTATAAATGTTGCCTAAATCTAAGAAGAAAATATGTATTTATTATTTTTATAGGTTTTTATCTTATTTGACTGTAGATAATATTGTTCTGTATGTGAAAATCACTTCCACTGTGGAATTATTGACCTTTGACCCTTGGGCCACATCTTTGAGACCCTTAACTTAAAGAGTTCATTTTAACACTACCTCAGTGAACATATGGTCCCTATTTACAGAAATAATAATAAATAAATTCAATATGAAAATAAATAAATAAATATTTTTTTAAGAATACATAAAATCTTTTTTAAAGTTAATAAAATAAAATATTAGAAAATTAGAAAATGTAATTACATTTCGAAAAATGTTTCGCATGAATGAAAAATAATACTTTTACAAAATAAAATAATGCTATTTATAAAAAAAAAAAAAGGAATAAATAGTAAAAAAGTAAATAAATACATTTAATTAAATACATTAAAAAGCTTTGAAAATGTCATGTTTGGCCTGTTTTCCTCTGACCTGGTTCACATCACCTGGCTGTTTCATTTCACTCACACCAACCATCTGGGGACCGTGAGGTTCAGGTTTTCCTCAAAAAGAAGTGGGACTACCCCATGACTGGGCGGCGTTGTGGCTGGTGCGACGTAAAGCGTTACGGCTTCAGTTCAGCATTGTCATATCCCTCCTCACAGTCCCTTTTCCCTTCACTGTCTTTCCTGTCTGCTCCCTGTCACCTCTCACCTTATTTGTTTCACCTGGTCCTCAACACACCTGTCCTCATTACCTCTCCCTATTTAAGTTCTTTCCTCTTCTATCTCAGTTGTCAGTTCACCCCATATGATTGACATCATCTTTGCTCCTGCTTCCCGACGGACCCCCGGATCGGTGCACCCGTGGGACAGATAACTTCGTGTGTATGTGTTTATGTTTTGTGCTCACAATAAAGAGCCTGAGTTCAAACGGTTAGTGTCTGCATTTGGGTCCAATCCACTACACACCCTTAACAAACATGAGTGGCTGTCAGTCAAGATGACGGACAGATTCTTCATTTAATCACATGCAAGGATTTTAGATAAGGCCCCTCCTTTGAAAACGGATCAGTTACGGTAGGGTCCCAGATGGTATCGTGAGTATCATGAGATAGCATCTGGGGACAGGTTAGTTTTCCTCCATGATTTACGGGGACTTCCAGAAAAAAAAGTATTTAAGTATTTCTATTTTACTAGTGGGGACCTTTATACTTAATCCTTGCGGGGACCTGAATTTTGGTCCATATAATGTCAGAGGTCCCCATGATGTGACTGTGTAAAGAATACAAACACACACACACACAGGTTTACAGTTGCAGCAGTGTTGGCTGAACGCAGCCACAGCCTCCAGTCTCACACACACACACACACACACACACACACACTGCAAACGTTACGCAACGGCTGCAATGAAGAGAAGTGAGCGCACGCTTAACACCCACGCAAAATAGCAGGGTTCCCGAAGAGCGCAGGCAGCCTGTAAATAATGCATGCCAGCACACAACACACACACACTACAGTACTGCCTCCCAGCTTTTTTAAAATAAGTCGTCTTGGAAACAAAACCATATAATTTGGGATACAGTGCTTCAAAGAGACTGGGAGAATGTGAGGCAGACTCCAGGCCAACACTTTCTTCTCCTAAAATCACTTTTTATCCAATGGTTGGTATTTTACTTAATACAGATTTGACCTTCCTTCCTTTTAAGTTTCTATCCATCCTTCAATCTGAGACATATTTTACACATTTTCTGGAACCAAATGATCAAACTGAACCATATACTGTTAGCATTGTAGCATAATTAGCTAACTCATTCTCTATGTATGTGGTGTCCTGGTGTGCTTTTTTAAAACATATTTCTTATTTTTGTCTTGTTTTTCTTATTTCTTCCTTATATAAGTATTATTTCTTCCTCATTATTTATTTTCTTCTTCATTTCCTTCTTATTTCCTCTTCATTTCAGTGCTTCAAAGAGACTGGGAGAATGTGAGGCCAACACTTTCTCCTCCTAAAATCACTTTTTATCCAATGGTTGCTGTTTTATTTAATAGAGATTTGACCTTCCTTCCTTTTAAGTTTATATCCATGATTCAATCTGAGTCATATGTAACACATTTAATGAAACTAAATGATCAAACTGAATCATATTAACCCAAAACATACACAAGTATGTTAGCATCGTAGCATAATTAGCTAACTTTGAGGGTGTAACATACAAAACAATAATGACTTATAAAATAATAATATACATACATATATATATATATATATATATATATATATATATTACTTGTATTGTGTTGCACTTGGACAGAATGCTGTATTAATTTGCATTGTACGGTGGCACTGCATCGACCAAACTCTGCGAACACAAGAAAGATGAACAACCAAAAACACAAACACATTAAACAAATGCAGGAGAAAAATGTTGCAATAACAGAAAGGAAGCAGAGCGTGTACCTGTCTGTGTGTTCAGCAAGATTAAATGTGAACAGGCTGCACACACACCTTCACCTCAACCATGTTTTTAAATAAAAACCTGCTTCATGTGTTCATTCATGTGACTATTGTTAAATCAGTTTGACGTTGTAGCTGAATTCAGCTGTTTCCTGTTAGACATTTAAATGAAATGTAGAGTTGGCTGCAGGGATTATGATTTCAAAATTAAAAACCTGTGACTTGTTTCATGCAGAAGATGAGATGAATTGTTCAGGGAAGATCTACATGTTGTTGTTGTTGTGTGATTTCTAATATTCTTTTTTACTCAGTAAACATTTAGTTACCTATTTTATTCTTTCTGTCACCGTGTGTGTTTGGAGGTGGTGCCGCACATCAGCGTACGTGTGTGTGTGTGTGTGTGTATATATATATATATATATATATATATATATATATATATATATATACACATATGCATATCCTTTTTATTCCTTCGTCCCTCTTTTCTTATTTCTTCCCTCATTTCTTCCTCATTTCTTTCTTACTTTTTCCTTAATTCTTTCTTATTCATTGTCTTCCTTATTTGTACTCTTATTTCTTTTGTATTTGTTCCCTTCTTTTTCATTATTTCCTTCTGTATTCCTTTATTTCTATCTTATTTATTATTACTTCCTTATTTCTTCTTCATTTCTTTCTCATTTCTTCCCTTCTTTCTTTTTTTCTTTTCTTTCTTTCTTTCTTTCTTTCTTTCTTTCTTTCTTTCTTTCTTTCTTTCTTTCTTTCCTTCATTCTTTCATTTCTTTCTTTCTTTCTTTCTTTCAACAGTGAAATCCTCATTTTTTGCAGACAGAAAACTATTAACAATACAAAGTTAAAAATACCTTAAAGTCGCACCTTTTCTTGGCGTGTGTTAGAAGAAAAAACAAATGCATATGCTATTTCTAAATGGAAAAACTCATATGAAACTACATGTTGTGTTGTTTTCAGTTCACAACGTGTTAAAGACAATTTACTAATCAACATTTTCAGTCTAATTTACACTGAATTTCTGATTGTAATTACAACAAATGAAAAATACTACATGTTAAGGATGTTATTAGGAGGCCAATGTAGCAAATGAAACAACAGCATGGAGGCAATATGTATAGTATATGTTCTCAAATGTGTAACACATCTTTAACTAGCTAGAAAATGAAAGTTAATTATAAAATTCATCCAGTAAACAGTGTGTGCTGTGCTGTTTAATTTGATCTATTTACAGCAGCAGGAAAAATAACAATGATGCGCCATCATATTAGTGTAACTATCCCAATTAATCCCATGATTCCTACGCTAGCGTTGTTAGCTGAAGAGGCACATTAAAAATGCTAATGTCAGTATCATCATTAGAGACAGTCAATAATGTACGCAACTGGCCACAGCTGCACCAAAACAATAACAACAACAACAACAAAGACAAGTGTGCGGCTGCTCCAATTAGCCGTCATTAGTCCAGCGCCTCCGTCCAATCAGTCTCACACACTCTGACTGTGGAAAAGAATTCAACTGTGGCACTGAAGCAGCCATGGACAATTATAATTATCAGTTGAGTTTTGAAAAAATAAATAAATAAATAAAACTCACACACACACACTCACACACACACACACACACACACACCACCAATGTTACGCAAAAACTACTACTAAAAATGTTCAGGACTGATGTGAGGTGGTCCAAAATACATCCCATTAAATATTGGTGAATGTAGGTCAGAGGTCAAAGGTCAAGAATGTGTTTTCACAATGAACAGAGATAGGGCAAATAAGGAATTTCCTTTTCTTCTCAGTTTTACTTCCAGCTTCTTTTTGCTCTCACTGTTGATGTGCATTAACATCAGAACCTTGAAGGATACATTTGACAACTCAAGGTCAAAGGTTAATGTTCTGTACTTATATAGTTCTTTTCCACCTTCATGATGCTCAAAGCTCTTTACATTAGCCTCACATTCACCCATTCACACACACTCATACACCAGTAGGTTTCTAAGGTTCTGTCAGTCCTACTGGGAGACTAACAAAGGGTTCAGTGTCTTTATCTGAGGACACTTGGACATGTGGACAGCCAGAGCCAGGACGTGAACCTCTCGACCCTTCAGCCATTGGACGACCCACTCTACCAACTGAGCCACAGCTTCCTTATAAGGTGGTCATAATAAAGATCCTAAACAAATTTTGGATATTCATCTGAGATTTATTAATGTTCATGTGTTAATTTTAATTTCCATTCTGTCATTTATTTCCATAACAAGTATTTCCTCCTTGTGGCTCATCCCTTATTGCCCCCCTGAATTACCCCCCCACTGATCATCACCAAACTTTTACCAGTTATTCCTTGTGTCAGTATCAACATTTCCTGAAAATTCCAGCAAATAAATCCATAACTTTTTTAGTTATCTTGCTAATTAACAATCAAGCAAAAAAAATAGCTCTAATAAACAAACAAACAAACACCAGCACCATTCCTTGGTGGAGTTAAAATGTGGATCATTTACCAACAACTATCTGTGAAATTGCCTCTAAAATGTACCGTTACATGTATATATATATATATATATATATATATATATATATATATATATATATATATATATATATATATATATATATATATATATATATATATATATATATATATAAATTGTCCATAGGTGTGAATGTGAGAGTGATTCACCCAGCTGGATTAGACCCCCAGTGACCCTAGTGAGGATAAAGCGGGTTCAGATGACGAGTGAGTGAGTGAGTGAGTGAGTGAGTGAGTGAGTGAGTGAGTGAGTGAGTGAGTGAGTGAGTGAGTGAGTGAGTGAGTGAGTGAGTGAGTGACTATAAAGACATGGATGATAGAGTTTATATGGATGAACTGGACTGACCTGAACACAGACCTGACCTTTAACCCCAGAGAACACTTTTAGGATGAATTACAGCACAGACTGAGAGCCAGGGTCAGGGTTAGGGTCAGGGTCAGGGTCAGGGTCAGGGTCAGGGTCAGGGTCAGGGTCAGGGTCAGGCCTTCTGTCCAGTGTCACCTTGTGTATTTTTAATTAATTATTTAATGATGTACTTATTTATTATTTAATGTTGGCACTTTTAGTCCTCCATACACCCTAATGCATTGAACATTTCCATCAAACAAAACAAAATATTTCTGCTATTTCCAGTATATTCTATTAATTTAACCTTTGAGTAGTAAACTAATTATTATTATTATTATTATTATTAAGTACTGCTACTAATAAATAATACAATGAAATGAAATTAAATGAAATTAAATAAAATAGGAAAACAAATAAACTATGCCTTAGAATTGTTATTAATAGGGCTGTTTAATCTATCAAATAATATTTTTTTAACCTAAAACAAATAAATAATTAATTAATTACCTATTTAATTAATTATTTAATGATGTTTGTATTTATCTATTTCATTTGGGCACTTTTAGTCCTCCATAATGGAGAAATAAATTAAATAATTATTATATCTTGGACATTTATTACAAAATGCAGCATTATTACATAGATAAATGAAAGTGAATAAAACATAAACAGTGAATTTCTATGATTATTAAGTGAATAGTTGACATGACAAACAAAACTGTAATGAACAGTAGATGCATCAGCTGATTAAAGTGACAGGATGTGAACAACAGCAGCAACAGCAGCAGCAGCAGCAACATCAGCAGCAGCAGCAGTAGAATAAAAGCACAGTCCAGTCTGAGCTAATGAACCTGACACACATCTGTGGAATTTTCTGGAAATGGTTTTCAGCCGTACTGTAAATTAAAATGTGTGTGTGTGTGTGTGTGTGTGTGTGCATGGTAATATGAGCCTCTGTACTCCTTTAGTCAATCTGTCACTTCCTATTTTGTTTAACATCATGCTAAGGACACCCCACACACACACACACACACACACACACACACACACACACACATTGGGCTCCATGTCTCACGAGGACCTAGTGTGTAATCATCACATGTAGGTAAAGTAGCCATTGGGCAGTAAGTGTAAACACATATTTTTTTCTTTAAAAAAATAAAAAATAAATTATATATATATATATATATATATATATATATATATATATATATATATATATATATATATATATATATATATATATATATATATATATATATATGTCTATTTAAAAATAAGAATAAAAATACGGACCTGTAAAGGACCAAGAACAATTATTTTTTGAGGTGTCAAGAAAGTGTGCACCCACATTTTAAAGGACACTCTTGTTTGTTATTATGTTCTATTTCTTGACACCCCAAAAAAAAAATTTCTTGGTCCTTTAGGGGCTCCATATAGGACATTAAAATAAATGGAAAAAAGTAGAAACATCTTTTAAAAAATAAATAAAAAAGAAATAATGAATGAAATAAATAATTTAATAAAATGTAACAAATAATAATAATATAAATTGAAATATAAATGGTATTAATCCAAAAATATACATGTGATGACATTTACGTTACATCTATAATGCAGTTGTTTTTTTAGTTCAGTTGTTTTAGAATTGTTTTGTATTTTCACGCTGTTTTATTTGTATTCTCAGACCTTGTTGTCCTCAGTCAAGCCCTTGTTGTTGTGTTGTATTTCATGTATTATGTAATGGGACAGGTTTGAGTCAACATGTGTGTGTTTTAGTATTCTGTGTTTGTGTTGTTTTGGATCTGCTGTCCCTGACTGGACGCCAAGTCTTCCATCTGGGATAAAAAAAAACACAGCTGAAGGAAGCAGACCACTCCAGTCTTCCATTTGACGCAGCACTTTATGGGTGACCTTAACACTGAAACGACATGTGAGCTCATCCAATAATATAACGTCTCCTCTGCATCATGTGTACTTATGATGTCATGGTTTTAACCCATAAACACCCAAACATTAGCTCTGTTTATTCCTGTTTAATTCAGAAGAAGCTTAATTTGTCTTTTAGATGACCATATAAACACCTACTTCCACTTGAAAAATTAAGTTAAATTCCCATTAGCTGATTATATTCTCATTATTTTATGTTATAAGTTTTCATCTTTGTTGACATATACATAAAACTATGTTTTCCTTTATTTTTGTTACTATTATTATCATTAATTATCCTCTGAAGTGGAATGGAGGTGAAGTGGAACAATATTTTTCTATATTGTTTTATTTCTGTATTTAATATTTACTTTCTGGATTCTATTTTATATGTGCAAAAAAAAAGTTAATTCAAATGTAATGTAAACAGTTATTCATGTCCTTCTGCACATGCTCCTGGTCTTGTTCTGATGAAGCACATATTTCAGGCTGGCGGAATAAATTGGTTGATTCGGTCGAGCTGCTGCTTTGCAATTATCACATAAATGATCACATAAAAAGTCAGACATCACATGTAGTATCTGGTCTAACATGTTGAAAGTTGAAACGAAAGCAAAACAGGAAGTGGACATGATTGTTTTCTTCCAGGAGACATCCACACATGAAGTGGCCGTTCTGTCCAATCAGAACCCACTGTACCTCCAGCTCTGAAAGAAGAATTAACTACAGCGGAACACACCTGTTTCCATGGAAACCTTTATTCAGAATTAACATGTCCATGTAAACATGAAACAAACTAGCCTAGCCGCACACACACACACACACACACACACATACACATAGATCATGGCAGCACCGAGTCATAAGGTCACATTTGAACTCCATTTGTTACAAATAGTAATTGTAATATTAATATGTGCTTGGGAAGCATGGTGGTGCAGTAGTTAGCACTCGTGCTTCACAGACAGAAGGTCCCTGGTTCTATTCCCACACCAGACCTTTCTGTGTGGAGTTTGTATGTTCTCCATGTGTCCATGTGGGTCCACGGGGCATGTTCTCCCCGTGTCCCTGTGTCCATGTGGGTACTCCAGTTTCCTCCCACCATCCAAACACATGCACTGATAGGTTAACTAGTTAATCTAAATCGTCCATAGGTGTGAATGTGACAGTGATTGTTTGTCTATATATGTTCAGCCCTGACATGAACTGGAGACTCATACAGGGTGTATCCCGCCTTCACCCATTGTAGCTGGATTAGGCCCCAGTGCCCCCAATAATAAAAATGGATTGGATTTATCAAGCACTTTTTTGGCCACTCAAAGCGCTTCACATTAGTGACCCATTATTCTTTCCCTCTCACATGCACCCTCTAGTGGTGGTAAACTACATATGTAGCCACAGCTGCCTTGGGGCACACTGACTGACTAGGACAGAGCAGGATTCAAACCACCAACCCTTCAGTTACTGGACAACCTGCTCTACCATTTTGTTTAGAAAAATTACATCTCGAACTACTCTTCTTCAAGCTGACTCTTTCCACCTCATTAACAACATTCCTTATGGCCAGTTCCAGCGTTAAAGGCACATGTGCGATAATGAGAGGGATTTTGTGTCTCAGGCTGAATCCATGACAAGTCGATTTAGGAATAGGGCATACAATCCTAAAATCATTGAGCAAGCATACACCAAGACACGCTCTCTTCAACATAAAACCCTACTCATTAAAAACAGGCAACGTCGCTGTGAACAGTCACGCCCTTATTTGGTGACCCCTTACAGCACATTATCAGCGCAGTATTAGACACATCATTACAAGAAACTGGGCCATTATCCAAAGTGATGCCCAGCTGCGTGAGGTGTTTCCTGATCCCCCCTATTTTTGTTTTTAATGTGCACCTATACTCAGGAATAAGCTGATGCAGTCACATGTCAAAGCACATAGTCGTGAGTCTTGGCAAATCAAACCTACACAGACACATGCACTGCCCTCACTGCACAAATGTCATTCAATCTAAAACATTCCTTCACATAAAAACCAACAGAACACACAAACAGAAGGATTTTATTAATTGCAATATGACATTTGTAGTTTATTGCCTTACTTGCCCATGTGTGGAGGGCTTTTTTTTTTTTGCATAGGGTGCACCAAAGGACGCCTGGGGGGGTAGTTTGGTTAAACATAAATATGCTATTAGAATAAACAACGCTTGTCCTATGGTTAGACATTTCAGCGAATGCCACAACAGGAATTATGCACGTCTTAGGATACAGGGTGTGGAGCGTGTAAAACCTTTAGTGGGGGGGGGGGGGGGGGGATTAAAGAAATTAAATCAGAGAGAGACCTTCTGGATCCATCATCTTGAGGCTATGCAGTATCCTGATCTTAATGGGGACATTGATTTCATTGCTTTTTATAATAGAGGCTCATGCAATATTGTGATTTATGTATTATATGTATATCTGACACTATTTTAAAGCTGTCATTCCATTAATATTACTGTGTTCTCCATTGTTATTGAATTCATTGTGTGTTGGTTCTATTTAAAAAAAACAAACATCCAGATTGTTTTGTTTCCAGCTTTTTTTTCACGGTAGAAAAATTACTTGAAGTCGAACAACAGAGTTTACCAGTACTTTCTCATACATGTCCATGACGCAGTCACGAGGCGTCTCTGATTGGCTCAGAATGCGTGAAGGAACACTCCCCCCCTACCCTCTCGCTGTGTATGTGTTTATCTTTACCCAAATAGCATCCAGCTAGGTTTTGTGTCGTTGCTTGTTCTGAAAACGTGCAGGGAAAAAATAAGGCTTTATTTCCACAGAGAGTACATGAACCACTTTGATCCACCATTTTTTTCCCAGTTTGCCTGAATGTATCTTGGTTTGGAATGGACTGAACCCTTTTACCCAAGGACACCTAATATAACCACCTATTTCTTTGATTTTAGTAGTGAGATTATTAGTTGTATTTTTTAGATTTAATTATTATGTTTAAATTTACTTAATAAAATCAATACTTTTTTAATCTAACTTGAAATACTTAAAATATTTTCAATTATTTTAATTGTCACCCAATTACCATAATTTATTTAAATAGACAATGCTCAAAGTTTTCTGAGTGTGGTTCTAGTTCCAAAGTACAGAGTAATATGATTGACAGGAAAACAATCACAGGTGGTAAAAGTACTACCATTCTGTACTTTAGTGAAAAAAACTGATAAAAGTACTGATTCAACTCCTTTACTGAAGTAAAAGTAAAAAAGTACAACTTCTCAATTGTAATTAAGTAAAAAGTAAAACTGCATTTATTTTATTTTTTTTTGCCTTGAATGACTTGTTCAACCAGAAAGATGGGAAAAGTTTCAAAAGTATCTAAAAATAAATCCTTTAAAGGTGAGTTAGTGCGTAGATGATGTGTTTGATCACGTCACAGTTACTCAGTTTAGTGGATGTGGACAGAAAGTTTAGGAAAAATGGGGAAAAAAAGTGAGATGAGTGAGATAAAAAAAAAGTCATAAATGACAGATGAAAAAGTCAAAATTTTAAGAAGTTTGAAATTTCAAACACAATATCTCACATTTTTAGATGAACATGTCGATTAAGAAGTCAAATAATTATGAGTGGCCGAGTTTGTTGTTCCTCTTTATTTTATCCTGTGGACCTTGTTACTGTGTTTCTTGAATGATTGAACATATAATTAAGCCTAATAACATGAATATCTGTGTGTGCGTATATATACTGTATATATATATATGGAACGTTGTGTTTGTATATGTTGGGAATTACACTTTTAAATGTGCATACTCATATCCCTGTTTGCATAATTAAAGCTCATTTCTTCATTACTTCTGTTTGCAGCGTCTCATGGGGACGTCTACAACATACTGTGTTTATGTGTTTGATATTTCACACCACACTCCCATTCATGCAGTTCACAGGTTCATACACCAGGCACATTAACTATGACTAAAATGATTTTATAACTATTAATACTATATTGTGTCTCTCATATTTTATTTTATATCAAGCTTTTATTAACATTTTATGCTAAACTGTGAAGCAAGTTGTGATTTTATCTCTGAAAAGTGTTTTATAAATATAAATTATTGACTTACAAATAATAGTACAATACTATCCATGGTACTATTACCCACAAAGGGCAGAGAGGTATTGTTTTTGCCTCCATTTGTTGGCTTGTCTGTTTCTTTGTTTGTTTCTTTCTATGTTTGTTTGTTTGTTTGTAAGCAGCTTCATGCAAAAACTACTGGACTAAGGCTCCGTCCACACAACAACGTTTTCGATTGAATCCAATACAGTTTGTAATTGTTTCAGCCTCGTCTCCACATGGTAACAAAACGATATTTTTTGAGAACGGGTTCCAGAGTGGAAATATCTGACTATGTCCACGATGACAGCTCTGCTACTACCACTACTCTGGTGTCCACCATGAGGACAGCTCTGCTACTACCACTACTCTGGTGTCCACCATGAGGACAGCTCTGCTACTACCACTACTCTGGTGTCCACCATGAGGACAGCTCTGCTACTACCACTACTCTGGTGTCCACCATGAGGACAGCTCTGCTACTACCACTACTCTGGTGTCCACCATGGAGGTTAAAAGGTCACAGTCACCAACAAGTGTTGCCCACCCCCCTCACACAGATTCGACCGGATTTGCTCTATCTCTGATCATTGCAAATAGTTTTTTTTGGGACTGTAACCTTTGACCTACATTCACCAAAATGGTGATGAAATAGGATGTACTCTGGACCACCTCACACCTTTTCTGAACATATCATAGAAATTGGTCCAGTGACAAACAGACAAACTGACTCAAACAGGATACTTCTCTCCTCGTTGTGGGTGGGTAAAAATGTGTTTTCGCAATGATAATAAGGTAAATCAAGTCAAATGTGTGCGAGGGGGTGGGGTTTGTTGTCCGGGCAACACTTGTTTATGTGCTATAATCATTTACTGTTTTCTAGGTTAACTATATTAAACTGTTTTCATGAATAAAGTGTGAATGAGAGAAAGAGAATGAAACCAGTGAACTGTTTTCTCTCTCTCTCTCTGTCTCTCTCTCTCTCTCTCCTGTGTGTGTGTGAGTGTATATTAATGTCCTGAGTGATGCACTGACCCTGTCATCCTAAATCTACTGCTGTGTGATCACACGCGCTGACACATAGAGGCATCGTTCAGAAGCCTGTTAACCTGGGACTCCAGTGTTGGCATTCATCCATTCAGACCAACACCAACACTGCCTCAACCGTTTACTGAAAACACACACACACACACACACTGCAACCATTAGAAACTACTGACACCACTCTAGTACTACACTCTACTGACTCATCTGTCTGTTAAATATCTGTGAAATAATTTCAGTGTCACTCACCCAGCACCCACCCAGGGTTAGGGTGGGTGCTGAGTGGAGTCACAGTGGGCAGAGGTAGTAAAAGTACTCCCATTCTGTACTTAAAGGGATTACTAATAAGGAGAATATGTGTTTAGCTCTTTTTTTTTTTAGATGATTGGAAGTACATACATATATTTGACATCAAAAACACACCATTTGGATGTGTTTGAGGAATAAATATAGAAATGTTACTTAATTAAGATTATATATTTCATTGGCTTATGAGCGACTGGTAAGAATTAACCTTCTTTGAGTCTTTCCATAGTCTTTTCATTATTTTAATATCACAA
The DNA here is from genome assembly GCA_020466265.1 of Siphamia tubifer. Classification (NCBI taxonomy): domain Eukaryota; kingdom Metazoa; phylum Chordata; class Actinopteri; order Kurtiformes; family Apogonidae; genus Siphamia; species Siphamia tubifer. Next base: position 7,270,701 of record CM035790.1, read on the forward strand.
ATACAACTTACTGGGCGGCACAGTGGTGCAGTGGTTAGCACTCACGAGAAGGACCTTGGTTCGAATCCCACACCAGACCTTTCTATGTGGAGTTTACATGTTCTCCTCGTGTCTGTGTGGGTTTTCTCCAGTTTCCTCCCACCATCCAAACACATGCACTGATAGGTTAACTGGATAATCTAAATCACCCATAGGTGTGAATGTGACAGTGATTGTTTGTTTATATATGTTCAGCCCTGAGATGAACTGGAGACTCATACAGGGTGTACCCCGCCTTCACCCATTGTACCTGGATTAGGCCCCCAATGACCCCTGTGACCCTAGTGAGGATAAAGCAGGTTCAGATGACGAGAAATCTAAATTACAATTAAAGATTATTACAAAGTTACAGTGTTTTAATTTTAAAGTCTTTTGTCAAAAGTCTGAGGTCACCCTCTGATGTGAGTGCTTGCTGCCTGGAAGGCTGCTTGGAACACAAGGTCTTTTGTTTCTATCCTCAATCCCTGCTCCTCTGCCTCAGGTAATTTTCCTTTCCTTCTGAAGAGTTGGGTGTCTTGCCTCTGGAGAGTTCCATTGTTGTCCTAATGTAAATTACCCCATCCCCCGCATTCCATAGGGCCTGTGTCTTATAAGTACAGATTCTATCACAGACTCAAAACCCAAGAATGGGAAATGTTCTGCACTTCTATGGTTCATTTCCACCTTCATGGTGCTCATAGCTCTTTACATTAGCCTCACATTCACCCATTCACACACATTCATACACCAGTAGGTTTCTAAGGTTCTGTCAGTCCTACTGGGAGACTAAGGGTTCAATGTCTTTGCCCAAGGACTCTTTGACATGTGGACAGCCAGAGTCGGGACACGAACCGCCAACCTCTCGGCCATTGGGCGACCCACTCTACCAACTGAGCCTCTGTCAACACTCATACATTAAAAGATATAAGACATTACACTACATTTATATCTGATATTATTGTAATTTCTAGAACAGATGTACATTGAGAAATTAAAATTTTGCTGTTTTGAGCCAAACTGTGTTTGTATGGAAGTGATTATGGCACTATTTTTAGACCTTTTCTAAAATTCTAAACAACATCACACTTACATGGTAGTAAGTAGAGGGTCCCTAAAGGCAAACTGAAGTGTCCTGAGGTCTTCATGTCATCAGATAGTGTGTCCAGAGTTACTGACATCTCTGTGTCTGGAATAGTCGATTGTCGAGTGCAGAGTTACACACTCTGGAAATTCATGATTTTGTTGCATTCTTTTTTAAAAACATAGTCCAGTGTTTCATTACGAATGTAAATGAAGCTGTGTGCAACAGCAAAGCTTAGCCAACTAACAGGTTGTTGTTTTTAAAAAGAATGCCGGAACACTTCAGTTTGTCTTTAGGGATCCTCTACTTACTACCACATAAGTGTGATGGTGTTTAGAACTTAAGGGGTTCATTCAATATTTTATATTGGATAGTATTATATAAACAATCTTTTTTACATAATTTTTGTTCTTATTCTTATTTGTATTCTTATTTTGCTTAATTTAAGCTTGAGCTTTCATAAAACAATATGTCCAATATCTATTTTTCCTGACTGAAAAGTTCCTCTGTAGGTGATTCTGTCTGATTTTAATCTGATCACATATTTAGTCAAGAAATTAGAAAAATACACTTGGTCAGATTTGTTTGTTTCCTTCAGTCTATAATAACAGGAAAAATTATATCAATACCAATGATTATCATTTTATCATGTTGACCTCGAAAGGATGCAAAGTAGTTACCTGAGCTGAACTGTAGTTACTTTATAGAATTAGACTCATTATTAAATGAATAATAAACACAAATAATAAGACGAATGAGGACAGTGACATGTTTAACATTTAACAACGTAGAGATCACAGCCTCATAGTTTATTATCTTAAATACATATGTCAAAGTGTCTATTATGAAGGATACACACACACACACACACACACACACACACACACTTTGCATATTGTGCCTGCAGCAGCAAATTAGTCACATCTGAAACAGTATAATTAACCCAGAGGAGCTTAACCCACTTATCACAGAGAGCAGAGAGTGAGAGACACAGAGTGAAGAGAGAGAGACAGAGAGAGAGAAGAGAGAGAGACAGAGAGCAGAGAGTGAGAGACACAGAGTGAAGAGAGAGAGACAGAGAGAGAGAAGGGAGAGAGACAGAGAGCAGAGAGTGAGAGACACAGAGTGAAGAGAGAGAGACAGAGAGAGAGAAGAGAGAGAGACATAGAGCAGAGAGTGAGAGACACAGAGTGAAGAGAGAGAGACAGAGAGAGAGAGAGACAGAGTGAAGAGAGAGAGACAGAGAGAGAGAGAGGGAGAAGAGAGAGAGAGAGAGACAGAGAGAGAGAGACACAGAGTGAAGAGAGAGAGGCAGAGAAAGAGAGAGAAGAGAGAGAGAGACACAGAGAAAAGAGAGAGAGACAGAGAGAGGGCGAAGAGAGAGAAGAGAGAGAGAGAGAGACAGAGAGAGTGAGAGACACAGAAAGAAGAGAGAGAGAAGCGAGAAAGAGAGAGCAGCATCTCTTAAGCTGACTGATTTGTCCCATCAAGTCACTGTGTGTGTGTGTGTGTGTGTGTGTGTGTGTGTGTGTGTGTGTGTGTGTGTGTGTGTGTGTGTGTGTGTGTGTTTGCAGTAGGATGTCTGACTCACTCTGGCTTGTACGACAGTAATAGCATCTTATCCACAATATTATTTTCATGCACAAATTTTAATTAATTAATTAATAAAACAAACAAAAAAACAAACAGTTTCTAAACCACAAAAAAAAATCCCAAATCTAACAAATGTATTAGTGTCGTTTTTAGTCCAAATATGATCAGATTAAAATCAGACAGAATCACCTACAGAGGAACTGATTTATAGACAATAGATCTGAACTAATATGAACAACATCATTTTATCTGGTTCCATTGGAAGATTTTAATAAAGAAAAAAATAGTTTAATTCAAAATGATTTGTTTACTTTTTTTTATGAGATGACACGATGACAATTACTCCAGAAATATCGTCTATTTTGAAATTCACTGTAGATCTTTCCATGACAGTTTTGTATATCATTTGTGTTACACCTAAAAAAACCCACCTCAAACAAATTAAAAACAAACAAATTAATCAAAACATTTTATTTATTTTTTTTTTTAAATTACATTCTTAGAAAATGAATAAATAAAGTAAAAATAAAATATAAAAGATAAGTAATTCACTGTTGTTTCCATTCCAGTTTTGTGTATTATACCATTTGAACTACACCTGAAAAACCACCTCTTGCCAGCGCACTTTTTTAATAAAAACAAAAACAATAACAATAAGGGTTTTGTTGCAATTGTCATTTTTCTATTCGGTAATTTTTTTTTTTTATATGAGGATGAGTATAAAAGCGACTAAAGACATGCGGCGTGAACGAGTCTATAAGATAATAATGACATTTGATTCAAGGCTGGTTTTTAGGTCGCAGTCAGCTTTAGGCGTCTAACAAATGAATTTAAGTCAGTGTAATGTCCCCTAAACACATGGAAATACATGTGTGTGTGTATGTGTGTATGTGTGTGTGTGTGTGTGTGTGTGTGTGTGTGTGTGTGTGTGTGTGTGTGTGTGTGTGTGTAGTCTTGCATACCTCAGCATTTTTTTCTGCACATTATTCTTGGTCATTTGATTTGAGAGGCTCTCAAGATGAACCTGCCGATGCAAGCACTTTTTGAAACAGCAGTACTACACACTCTGACACACACACACATACGCACACACACACACACAGAATATCTTTATGAGACTGTCGATATTCAACTGCAGAAAAATGATCACTGTGTGCATGGGTGTACACACACACACACATACACACGCACACACACTCACTCACACACACTCACACAGACTCACACAGACACACACACACACACTCACACACACCTGCAGTCTCTTCTCCTAATGATTGCAAATGACCTGAAACTCTGCTGTTTTTTTCCCAGTTGCTACTGAATGTGGCAGAAACAACGTGAGTTTGCTTCAGTTAGGATCGACCGCTGTCTGTTTCTACGGCAACCAAAAAAGCTCAACCACGTATATGACAAGGCTAACACGATGCAAAGAAAAGGCTAACACGGTGCAAAGAAAAGGCTAACACGATGCAAAGAAAAGGCTTAAACGATGCAAAGAAAAGGCTAACACGGTGCAAAGAAAAGGCTAACACGATGCAAAGAAAAGGCTAACACGATGCAAAGAAAAGGCTTAAACGATGCAAAGAAAAGGCTAACATGATGCAAAGAAAAGGCTAACACGATGCAAAGAAAACAGGACACACAACGGAAATGAACAGAACATCCATGCAAATAAAAACACTTCTGCCATTTTACTTGGAGATCAGTGAAATATTAGCCTAGCTGCGCTAGACGCCAGTAGCAGCAGCAAATCTACTATGGTACCACAGAGGGTCTAGTTATTAGCTCTAGTCAATGTAAATATATATATCCCTAAAACTGGCCGACGAATCACGGTGAAGTCTGTTGTGGAACACACTCCCAGAATGGACAAGACTAGCATCACCTCTGTCAACCTTCAAGAAAAATGTGAAGACCCCCCTCTTTCATGAAAATCTACTGGAGGTGTGTGTGTGTGTGTGTGTGTGTGGGGGGGGGGGGGGGGGTACTGTGTGGGCGGCTGTGGCTCAGTTGGTAGAGTGGGTCGCCCAATGACCGGGAGGTTGGCGGCTCGCGTCCCAGCTCTGGCTGTCCACATGTCGAAGTGTCCTTGGGCAAGACACTGAACCCTCACTTAGGCCCCCAGTAGGACTGACCTTAGACCATAGAAACCTACTGGTGTAGTATGAGTGTGTGTGTGAATGGGTGAATGTGAGGCTAATGTAAAGCGCTTTGAGCACCATGAAGGTGGAAAAGCGCTATATAAATGCAGTCCATTTACTTATTGTTCTGTATATTTCCTGTAGACCTTGTAGCTGCTAGTGCTACAGGCTATATGTTATGTCCTCTATTGTAAATTGCTTTAGATAAAAGCATCTGCCAAATGAGTCAGAGGGCGGGTGTAACAAAGTGACGACAGAGCTGCGACTATTCGGAGAGAAACAACCGGAAACAACCATAGAAGAAGAAGAACGATAGATGGATGCTGACTGAGCGGTAATTTCCTTTTATCAAAGATGAGTGAAGAATGTGAGAAAAGGAGAAATTATTTTTTACAGAAGTGACAACAGTCGTTAAACTTCATAATCCACCATTTTGTTTTTGTTTACTCATTCCTAACTTTCTCTGAACTCCTCCATGAACTTTCCGGCGCTCTAACTACGACATCCTAAAGATTACATTGATTGGTTGTAGTACTGTCCTATTGCATACAGAAGATTTGAAAGACAACCTTTTAGCCCCGCCTCCCACAACTATGAAGTACATGTAATGAATAGGGATAGCACAGCAAGGCCAATGAAATTTGGAACCAATATTGATTTTTTTTTTTCTCTGTCAAGTGAAAACAAACATGACCAAACATGAAAGTATTTTTCCCTTTTTTTTGTCTTGTAACTGGATGCTATCGTTTTCTTCCAGTAGACATCCAGACGTTCCGTCCAATCACAACGCTCTGTACCTTCAGCTCTAAAAGACCAGTTAACTAGAGCAGAATACACCCGTTTCCATGGAAACCTTTATTCAGAATTAACATTTCTATGTAAACATGAAGGAAATGGTTTTAATTCTGAATTATTTTATTCAGAATCAATCATTCTGAATTAAAAATCCTCATGTAAACATATACTCGTTGTCTAAACTGGCACAAAAAGCACCTGTTTTGTTTCAGATGTTAATTTCACCATCTGGAAGGAATGTGGAAGTGTTTGCTCTGGTCTTTTGTGGATTCCATGGTTTTGGTAATTGTGCGTATTTGCATAGAAAAGGGCTGATTTTTTATTTTTTTTTGGACTGAATACATGAATATTCCCTCATGTGCGTCATTACAAATGACTCCTTGAATACAACCTTGACATTAGTGTGAGCAGATTGTGGTGAAAGACACTGGTTATAGATCTGCTGGGAATTACATACTATAGCTTTTTTATTTGCCTCATTTGCACCATTTTTCTGCTCACAATTATTTCTTTAATTTTTTTAATAATAGTGTGTTAATTACATTAGTCGCTTCTCTATTGGATATACACACAAAAGTTATTATATTTAGTAAATGTAAAACAACAACAAAACACAAGTGCATGTTGGCTTTTTAATTGAATCAGAAATGTGATGATTTGTTTATTTGTTTTCTGGTCTACAAGTAAAATGCTTCCAGAATAAAACTAATAAAATAAAATGTTCCCACATGTGTTACTGATTAATTCCAAGATAAATATGTAGAAATTTACTTTCATTTTACTGAATAATTTTGTAATTTTTGTTAATTTTATTGAATATTTTGAGTGTTTTTGTTAATTTTTCTGAATATTTTGTTAATTTGACTGAATATTTTGGTCATCTTTGTTCATTTTACTGAATATTTTGGTCATTTTTCTTCCTTTATTGATTACTTTGGTCATTTCTGTTCATCTTTAACACTGTCCAATAACACTGGTCTACAAGTCAAATGCTTCTGGAATAAAACTAATGAAATGTTATCACATGTGTGTTAGTAATAAAGAAAATGCTTAAAGTCTTAAATGCTGGTTGGCTCAAGTTTCCAAGATACATTTGGGGTTGAAATGTAAACTTCTTAGAATGAACAAGAGAATAGGTTTTAATCCAAAGGAAGAGCTGAAATTCAGCCTTTAAAAATAAATTTAAAAAATATTTAAAGCAGCTGAAAAATCTCTCTCCAAATGAAAACTCCAGCTGTTCTTCAAGTGTTTGAAGAACAGATAAAAGACTGGGCTCTTTGAAAAGGTAACACCCTGGAGTTTGGACTAAAACACTCACTTTTACTGTTTAT
>CM035790.1:7280162-7287662 GCA_020466265.1 Siphamia tubifer
TCTTGCTGCACCGTGATTGGTCAATCAACATTCCAGGGTGGGGAAAACTCCCGTGTAAAGGTACTGGCTTCTAGAAGCTAGAATATTGATTGACCAATCACAGCACAGCAAGGATCCGGCAGTGGGAGGGGCTTCTGTGTCTGTTAGTCAGTTAGGTCACACAACTTTTTAGGGCATTTGTTTAGAGATTAAAATATTTTTTTTGAATTTAAAATAAATCAGGAAAAGGAGTAGTGTTTGAAATCTGTGTAAATCTGTGAATCATTTGTTCATTCATTTTTAAAAATGAAACCAAAAATAAAACAACGAAAAAAAAAACTTGTTTCTTCATTATTTGTTTCCAAAATCAAAATTAAAAAATGGATAACGATCCGTTTTTTTTTTTTTGTGTGTGTGTGTTTAAATGAATAATGGAAAAAAAAAAAAAACAGATAACGGCCGTTTCCCGTTTTATCCAATTTTGACCTGAAGCCAGTTGAGTAAACCACAAATGACCTTTGACCTTCAGTGACCTGCAGATAGAAACCTATGTCCTATTTGGGGAATCTAAGAGGGTCAACCTAAGACCTGAAGATATGACTATGGAGAAAATTAGTGTCATATTCCAGGTATGTTCTTTATATAATAACACACAAACAAATATTTATATGACAAGTGTATACATATATCTTTCATATGTGTACAGCTTGTACTTACCTTATGTATTGATGACAGAATAACAGTTTCCAGTTCTGTTTCTGACATATGTCATTTACACTGAGTTGGTGTTGAACACAGAAAACTCACCAACATTTCCGAGGATCTCTGAATACATAACTGTGTTAGCGTGTTAAACAGCTGTTTAATCATACAGTAACGATCTTCAGTCCGGTGGACAGGTTTCTTTCGGTTGTTAAGATTAATTTCTGGTTTACTCAACTTGCTTCAGGTCAAAATTGGATAAAACTGGAAATGGCCCTTGTCCGATTTTCTCCATTATTCATTTAAACACAAAAACAAAAAATGAAAAACAGATCGTTATCGGTTTTTTAATTTTGGTTTTGGAAACAAATGATGAAAAGACGAGTTGTTTTTTCGTTGTCTTATTTTTGGTTTTATTTTGAAAAACGAATGAGCGAATGATACATAGATTGTTTGGATCCATTTTACTGGAGAGAGGGAAACAAAGGCAACATGCTGCAGACCCAGTTTCAGACTAAAACACACACAAAAAAAGAGATCTGGACCCCCCCCCCCCCAAAACAGCCAAAAACACTATCTCTAATTAGAATACTTCTTATTGTTGACCTAAACTTCAATTTATTAAAGGTGTCATTCCACTTTTCCACGCTCCTTTTGGAATCTTACCAACACATGCTCCTTTGACAGTGGTTCATCACCTGCATTCACACAAAACAACGAGAAGAACCAGGGACCCAGAAAAAGCCGGTCCATCTGACGTCAGATGGGGTTAAACCCGTCACCCATTGCAGTGAATCTGAAGTAGCATTAGCATTAGCATCTACAAGAGAAGACGGCGCCACAGTAGCTGCTGCACAAACTGAAAAAAAAATGGTGGATCAAAATGGTTCATGTGTGGAAATAAAGCCTGTTTTTTTTCCCTGCACGTTTTCAGAACAAGCAATGTCATGAAACCTAGCTGGGTGTTACTCTGGTAAAGGTAAACACACACACAGAGCGAGAGGGGAGTGTTCCTTCACGCATTCTGAGCCAATCAGAGACGCCTCATCACTGCGTCATAGACATGTATGAGGAAGTACTGCTGTGCAAAAACTGCTGGAAACAATGCAATCTGGACTTTTTTTTTACAGAACCAATGCGGTATGGTTCTGTATTATATCTGTATAAGGGATGTATTCAATAACAATGGTGTAAATATTAGTATTAATGAAATGGTGACACAAAGTCACCTTCAAAGTGTTAAAGTTTGTTCAGTGGAAGATGTTAGCACCAACTGCACTCACAATTTCACAGGAAGAAATAATAATATTTCTCAGTGATGGTTGTCATAGCAAGAAACTGTTTGTTGTAGCTACCGTTCTCACTCATGGTTCTGTTCTTAAAAAACACCAAAACGACCACAAAACAGCAAATAATGATAATTAAACACATATAAACTAACATTTTAACAGTAACACAATCATTCAAATCAATATCCATAATATCCCAATTCCCACATTGTATTGTGGGTATTGGGTAATTGTGCAGTTTTATTAAACAGGGGTGAATTAGAGACTTAGACTTCCTTTATTGTCATTGTTACAGTAAACATGTTTATTGTAACAATGACAATAAAGGAAGTCTAAGTCTCTAATTCACCCCTGTTTAATAAAACTGCACAATTACCCAATACCCACAATGCAATGTGGGAATTGGGTAACAACTGGCTGTTCAGAGCTGAAATGGGTAGAGTTTATGCTGTATTTGTTTCTTTCCCATGATGCAATGCAGAACTTATAAAGGTTTACTCAATGATTTGAAGTAATCAGGTTTAATACTTAACAAATTAAAGTTTGTATAAGGTCAGTGTTCACACATACGTTACTGTCAAACTGAAGTATTATAAAGTGATATTTGATAGTAAACAAGGATCATACACTCACATTTTAAAGTTATACAATATCAAACTTAAATCATGTGAGTAAATTGTAATTTATTTTGTAATATATATATATATATATATATATATATATAATGTGTTTATATTCACTACCCTATGGCTACTTGACTATAAACTTGGTCCTCATGAAACATGGAAACCTGTGTGTGTGTGAGTGTGTGTGTGTGTGTGTGTGTGTGTGTGTGTGTGTGTGTGTGTGTGTGTGTGTGTGTGTGTGTGTGTGTGTGTGTGTGTGTGTGTGAGTGTGTGTGTGTGTGTGTGTGTATGATCAGCACATTAAAGCAAAGGCTAGAACCATATGTTAATTATGTAAATGATTGGCTTGAATCAGACTCAGCCATGTAGCAAGTTAGTGGGGTAAGGAGAATGTGTAGATCCTGCACAAACCCAATTAATATTCATCTGGAATGCAGAGTGTATGCTGCTAGTGTGTGTGTGTGTGTGTGTGTGTGTGTGTGTGTGTGTGTGTGTGTGTGTGTGTGTGTGTGTGTGAGTGTGTGTGTGTAGCTGTGGACCAAGTGAGGATGAATTAATAGTTTGATGAGGGATGAAAGAGCTGGAGTGGCTCGGCTCTGCTCCCCATCTGTCTTCACCTCAGTCACCTTTGAACACACACACACACACACACACATGAACACACACACACACACACACACACACACACACACACACACACACACACACATACAGCTGCAGAGAAGCCATCTGTGTCCAGTGAGAGGTGAATATTCTATATTACACTCAGACAAATGGGGTAACTTGAATTTTAGGACATCTAAAGCCACACAGTGAGTTACTGTAGGATCCACATGGGACCCCCCCCCCCAAAAAAAAACACAGGCTCCACCCCCCAGCTGCTCCATACACACACACAGTGGTTTTCATGTCTCATGAGGACCAAGTTTGTAATCATCACTTGTAGGAAGGGCTGAACGATTTTAAGAAAAATATTGAATTGCCATTTTTCTGACAGATTTTTCTATTTCAATTTAATTCATGAGTTTCTTTGAAGCAAGTTTCAGTGGTTCAGCAATATCTGCAAACATCTCAGAAACTGTAGAATTCAAAGAATAAATGCTATGATTGACTGATAGGTGGAAGAAAGAGGAAACGAAAGAAGAGAAAAAAGGAAAAATGTGGAAAATACAACCAAATATGAAAAAAATAAATAAATAAAAAGAGAAAAAGGGAAGAAAAAGGAAAAGAAAAGGGAGAAACATAAAAAGAAGAAAAGGGTAAAAATGGTTTGTTTGGTCATATTTATCAGTTTAACTCTCACTATTTATGTTTTACAACTGTACTTAAACAACAGAGAAAAAAAATCAGTTTTGGCTCCAAATATTGCCTGATGTAAAAATAAATAAAAATAAATATCAACTGTAAAATACACTACAAAAAAAAAAAAAAAAAAAAAAAAAAAAACACAGCTTTGATAATCCCAAAACAGTGTTGTCTGAAACTGCGATTTTTGGTCCAAAATTATTGATTATTCATTTGTAGGTAAAGTAGCTGTTGGTTAGTGAGCGTAAATACATCTTACTGTTGTTGTTGTTTTTTTTTATAAAAATGAAATAACCCATCCATCATCATTAACACATGCAACAACTTTGTTTCCAAACGTTCTGCCCACACAGACTGGAACCCTTTCTGTTCACTGGACTTTGGTCATCTTTTTGCTGATGATAAAGACATTTGTGTATGTTTAAAAATAAATTTTTCACATGAAAATGTATTTAAAAACAGTTAAAAATCGCACAAAATGTTTTATTATGGGTTAAAAGAGACACTAAAAAACATATATAGATATTAAAATGTATTTAAAAGCTGTTAAAAATCACACAAAAAATGTTATTATGGGTTAAAAGAGACACTAAAAAACATATATCGATATTAAAATGTATTTAAAAACTGTTCAAAATCAAATACAAATGTTATTCTGGGTTAAAAGAGACACTAAAAAACCTATACAGATGTTAAATCGCATGTCCAGATGTGAGTGAATGTGAGCCAGTGCTGACAGATGTACAGCAGAAACACCAGGGGACATGAACTTCCTCCAACATTCAGGAAATAACACAGTTTAACCTACAATAACGATATGAACAAGTATTCAGAGAAAACCTCATCTCACCCCTTGTTTAAAACTAGTGTTGCTGGAATGTTCATAAATAAATATAATTGTGTGTCTTCAGTTGTAAAATAAAACAATATAAGAAATAATTCATCTCCCTGACTATATTTGACATGAATCATTATTATTTTTCTGTATTTCTTCTCATTGTTCCTTTTTATATCAAGCTTCTATCATTGACTATTTCAGTTACAACATCCATCCTTATTTATTTTGATATGTTTGTTGGTCAAACCATCGCTGATCCTCCTTTTAAAAACCCCTCCTGTCGATGCTCAATAATCATAAGCTTAATGTTTATTATGTTTATCAGTGACATTTAAAGAACCAGTATACAGTCTGTGCTTCACAGACACAGTGTTACGAAACTTATGTCACCTTTGACCTCCAGAGATCTCAAATACCAGCAAGTATTAGAATTGTATAAATCTTTATTTGGCATCGTTTGATACCAATCTGAAGGTTCTGTGACCCCCTGTTCTTGAGTTATAACTGATAATATGATTTTGACCTTTAAGTTCATTGTCACCTTGACCTTTGACCTTTACTCAAATGGATCATTGCATCCAATGTGCATTAGCTATATGTATATGTTCATGTGATGTCATGGTGATATCACAAGTATTCATTAAGTTATAACATAATATGTCTATAAATGGAAAAGTGCAATATGTTGTTTATGTAGATGTGTGTGACACACTTCCCTACTGCACTGATTATATCTTATTTATTTTATTTATTCTATTTTACTGTACTTTTCTATTTATTGTATATGTTATCTCCTGGGTTTCTTAACAGTACATTATTTTATTTTATTTTTTTCACAAGTCCCCATAAAGCATAAGAGAAAGTGCTTCAAAGTGAAACGTGTTTTTCAAAGTAATAATACTAATACTACTAATACTACTACTATTACTACTACTACTACTACTACTACTACTACTACTACTACTACTACTACTACTACTACTACTACTACTATTACTACTACTACTACTACTACTACTAGTAGACATCCTGGCTGTCCACATGTCGAAGTGTCCTTGGGCAAGACACTGAACCCTGGCTTAGGCCCCCAGTAGGACTTACTGTAGACCTTAGAAACCTACTGGTGTATGAGTGTGTGTGTGAATGGGTGAATGAGAGATTAATGTAAAGCGCTTTGAGCACCATGAAGGTGGAAAAGCGCTATATAAATGCAGTCCATTTACCATTTACTACTACTACTACTACTATTACTACTACTACTACTACTACTACTATTACTAATAATAATAATAATAATAATAATAATAATAATAATAATAATAATAATAATAATAATAATAATAATAATAATAATAATAATAATAATAATAATAATAATAATAATAATACTCTACTATTACTACTACTACTACTACTATTACTACTACTACTACTACTATTACTACTATTACTACTACTACTATTACTACTACTATTACTACTACTACTACTACTACTAATACTACTACTACTACTACTACTAATAATAATAATAATAATAATACTAATAATAATAATAATAATAATAATACTACTACTACTACTACTACTACTATTACTACTACTACTACTACTACTACTACTAATAATAATAATAATAATAATAATAATAATAATAATAATAATAATACTTCTACTACTACTACTTCTACTACTACTACTACTACTAATAATAATAATAATAATGGCATATATTGTTGAATATTGTATATGTAACTCTTTTTTGGCCACTCAAAGCACTTCACATTAGTGACCCATTATTCATTCGCTCTCACGTGCACCCTCTGGTGGTGGTAAACTACATATGTAGCCACAGCAGACTGAGAGAAGCGTGGCAGCCATTTATATTCTATTACTATTTTTTTTTTATGTATTTAAGATCACAATGGCTACTTTATCTACAAGTGATGAGTACAAACTTGGTCCTCATGAGACATGGAAACGAGTATGTGTGTGTGTGTGTGTGTGTGTGTGTGTGTGTGGTGGGGGGTTACCAGAGCTGATCCTTATGAGATTCTTCACACATTCATTACACATGACATTCACACAGTATGTGACTGTAAAGGTTCAGTCCATAAAGGTTAAGGGTCAGATCAGATTATAGACACAGACAGTATTTGACACGTCATACTTTTTGTTTTCAGATTATATTTATTGTATTACTGCGGGTCTGCCTAACCCTCCATCCACCCCCACCATCCAAACACACACTCTTGCACAGGTTCACTGAGGTGTGGAAGGTTGTTTATGTCAGAACTGTGATGAACTGAAGACATGTCCAGGGTTTTCCTTTAGCCCCTTAATAACCAGGATAGGCTCTGGTACCCCCACCACCCCCCACCCCTACAGTACCACTAATCCTGCCTTCACATTGTATGGGAATTGTGGGAAATACCATTTAGGAACTGGGAAATAGCACATAAATCCGTGGCTCAGGAGATAGAGCAGGTCGTCTGATATAACAGTGATCTGTTTAGAAAGAATCTGCTTCACACATTAAATGTGTTAAATATTATATACTTTATTCAGATGAATCAGAAATAAATGACTTTAGTGTTGGTTAGTTTATGTTTTTAATATATATGATGGTGTGTTATTCCACATATATGCTGCTTTATGTACATGTAAACAATGGATTAGTAAATATCCCACTAGAAAGAACCTGTAAAGTGAATGGATCATAATGTGCAGACAGTGTTTGAAGTAGATCTGGTAAATCTGG
>CM035790.1:7295162-7302662 GCA_020466265.1 Siphamia tubifer
ATACGAAAGAAAAATTTTTTTACAAAAGGAAACTGAAACCTCCGACACATAAAAACTGGACATTACTATACATAACTACATAATGTACGTAAATACATCACGTACGTACTGTACGTATCATCCCATTGGCTATGGCATTGGCATCCCATGATGCTTTTCGTTACCCTTTGACCCTCATCCATCACAGAGCAGCTGGTTTGTCTCCATGGTAACACAGACTTTAACAGTCATTTCTCCACCTAGTTAGTATCAAAGGTTCAGCTGAACCGTGCCAGAACAGTATATGACCCACAGACTATCATCAGTTTAAGGGACTGTTCTACAGAACACGGGTCTGCTACGCCGCTCAGATTCAGTGTCCTACAGCAGAGTCTCCCCCCAAAGCAGAAGCACGCCTGTCGTGGTGGATTTACAGCTGAGCTAAGAGTTAACTGTTTCTGACCACTGCTTCCATCAGTCCAATGTACGCTCACTGGAAAACCAACTGGACCTGAGGCTGGATTTAAACACCAAACATGATCCACCAGACTGATGCATCCTCATTCTCACCCAGACGCGGCTCAACTCTTCTGTCCCAGATACCGACATTAGCCTGGACGGGCTAACGATATTCATGTCCGACAGAATCCATGCTTTCACAGGTGAAACCTAGGGGTGGGGCTGATTTTTGGTCCCCATAATGTCAGAGGTGCCCATGGTGTGACTGACAAACACACACACACACACACACACACACACACTGGTTTCCATGTCTCATGAGGACCAAACTTCTAATCATCACTTGTAGGTAAAGTAACCATTAGGTAGTGTGTGTGTAAACACATCCATTTAAATTTTTTTCAAAAAAATAAATAAATAAAAATAATAATTAATTAAAACAATTAGTTGATTAATTTAAAAATAAATAAATAAATATTTAAACAAACAAACAGGTAGAGCAGTATAATCAGATTAAACATAATGCTGTTAATATTGTTGTGGGAGTTTCCCAAAATGATATGAAACTAATGGATCATTTCACAGAGGAAGAGTTTATTACTGTACATGATAAACAGCCACACAGAGAGCATCTTTACATGCTTCCCCACCACCCCACGCATTTCTGACAGACCTTATTTTAACTGTTAAACATGAATGTGATAAATGTTATAAAACTATAGCAGAAAAACTCTTCTAATACACAGAAAAAAACTCAGAAAATATGATAAAATATGCAAAACATACTCAAACCTATTTTAAAATTCAGTAAAAACAACAAACAATAGCTAAAAATATCCAAAACCTATTGGAAAACTCTTCTAATATACAGACAAAAACACTAATAAAATGTGATCAAATATGTAAAACATACTCAAACCTCTGTTAAATTACAGGAAAAACACAAAACAAATTGATGAAATATGTAAAACACACCAAAATATCTTTTAAAATACAGAAACCCCCCCAAAAAATTGCTAAAATATCCAAAACATATTGCAAAAACTCTTCTAATATACAGGAGACACACAACAAAAGTGTGATAAAAAATTTAAAACATACTGAAACCTCTTTTAAAACACAGAAAATACAACAACATATAACTGAAATATCCAAAACCTAATGAAAAACTCTTCTAATATACAGACAAAAACACTAAACAAATGTGATAAAACATATAAAACATACTCAAACCTCTTTTAAAATACTGAAAATACGGCAAAAAATTGGCAAAACGTATTCAAAAGCTCTTCTAATATACATAAAACAAAAGTAAAAATGTGATAAAATATATAAAACATACTCAAAATATCTTTTAAAATACAGAAACTACCCCAGAAATAGCTAAAAATAACAAAAACCTATTGGAAAAACTTTTCTAATATACAGACAAAAACACTAAAAAAATGTGATAAAATATATAAAACATACTTAAACCTCTTTTAAAATACAGGAAAAACACAAAACAAATTGATGAAATCTATAAAACACACTCAAAATATCTTTTAAAATACAGAAAAACCTCCCAAAAATAGCTAAAAATATCCAAAACCTATTGGAAAAACTCTATTAACTTATCATGTCATAGCGTCCAAAGCCGAGCAGGACGCCTGGCAGACCCTCTCCCTGCCTGTTGGCCATACACTTGGACAGCTCGTTAGTGGTGGTCGCCCCCACTATCCCTCATTAAGCTGTTGACAAAAGTTGAAGGTGGGGGCGACCTCTGCACCTTTGGCCTTGACGAGGCTCCCACAGGACCGGATCACCAGCTGGGCCGGCAAGTCCAAGGCGTCCAAGGCTCTTGTTGGAGACGCGAGGAAGGAAGCCATAAGGACCTGGGTCGAAGCTTTGACAGGAGATGTTGAGGTCCGAGCGGAGCATCCGAGTGTACGATCCATCTATTGAACGTTCGAGAGTGGACGTGAGCGACCGAGTTTCACAGCGTTCAGTAGCACTGTCTGAACTGTGGCAACGAAGATCATACGAGATACCAGGCAGATGTGTTCAGATGTGTTTTATGAGTTCATCCAGTGGCCAACGTATTTAAAGTCTTTCGAGATAAGGACAGGACCTTGGTCTTACTTTCATTGACATGGAGTCCAACGTGTTTGCACTGTTCCTTAACATTTGTTAAGAGTCGCTGTGCTTGTTCAAAGTCATTTGACAAAAGGGCAATGTAACTCTTCTAATATACAGACAAAAAAATGTGATGAAATATGAAAAAAAATACTCAAATTCTCTGAAAATACAACAAAATACAACAAAAAACTTTTCTAATATACAGAAATAAATGCAAAAAAATGTTGAGAAAATATAAGAAACATACTCAAAATCTCTTTTAAAATACAGAAAAAAACAACAAAATATAGCTAAAATATCCAAACCCTATTGAAAAATGTGATAAAATATGTATGCAAAACATACTCAAATCTATTTTAAAATACAGGAAAAAAAACAACAAAAAAATTGCTGAAATATCCTAAATGTATTCCAAAACTTCTAATATGTAGAAAAAACACTAAAAAACTGTGGTCAAATATAGAAACAATACAGAAAAAACATACGTGTGAATATAAATATGCCCAAAAAAGATCCTTTTAGTGTCTTAATGTGTGAAATATTCTTGTTATATTGAGCAACTTTGATATGAAATAAATGTGAGGATGAAAAAAAACAAGCAGGAGTTTGTGATTGTTGTTAATAAGTGATAGAAAATATCCTTTAACCGTATGTAACACCTGCTTTTGACACAGGAAACACATGAAGAAGAGAGTTAGAAAGAGGAGAATAGAGAGGAGACGAGAGGAGACGAGAGGAGCGTGGGTGGAGATGAAGGAAAAAGGGGTGGGGGTATGGGGTCTTTGGGGGGGTGGTGGTAGACTGCACAACCTCATTATGTCTGTTGGCATTTTAACTCCTTTTGATGATTTAGTAAGAAGAAGGGATGGAAGAAAGGAGGAGGGGAAGGGTGGGGTGGGGGGTGTATTATCTCTCCTCTGTCCATGACACCATTTCAGTTTGCACATTCACATTCCCCCCCCCCACCCACCCACCACCCCACCCCCTTATAATGAGCAGAGAAATACACAAGAAAAGAGAAAGAAGCAAGTGTCTTTAATTTAGAGGGATCCCGAATGCGTGAAATCCTTTATGCTATCTGGGTCACAGTGTGCCTCACAGACCAGACTCACTGACTCACTCTCTCACTCTCTCACTCTCTCACTCTCTCACTCTCTCACTCTCTCACTCTCTCTTTCTCTCACTCGCTCGCTCACTCTGTTTCGTCACTGGTTTCGTGACTTGTCTCTCTTATAGGTGAAGAGCTCCAGGCTTTCGTGTCGATGTTTTTGTGTAGTTTTTAATTTTATTTTTATCTTCCATATATTACTGTATATAACACACACACACACACATTATTTATATATATATATATATATATATATATATATATATATATATATATATATATAAAAATAAATAAGCCTGTGGTGCTGCAGTCTCATGAACATTGACGCTTAAACAGTCAGGAATAAAGTTTGATGTAATTATGTACGCTGCAAAAATAAAAGAAACTACAAAGACCTCTGCTCCCTCTTGTTCTCTGGGTTTGCGTCGTTCACGGTGGCCCCTGTAGCTCCTGCGGCCCGGGATGGGGGGTGCCCTGTTGGCTCGGCCCTGCTTTGCTGTGATTGCTGTTCTGGGCTTCGGGGTCCTTCACACTTACATGTTTGATCGGGTCTCACCAGCTACTGCTGAGTCCCATTTAAGTGAATGATGGGACCCGCCAGAATGTGCTGAGAATCTCTCCAGAATTTCTACCCGAAACTCATTCTCTTATTGCACTAGTGTCCCCTTCTGGCCTATTCTATTCTATTCTATTCTATTGCATTCTATTTTACACTATCAAGTCATCCACAATTATGGTGCTCACTACCGTTTTGTTTAATTATTTATTTATTGAATCTCTTTTTCTTTTGTGCTGGTTTGGTTTTCTTCTCTTTTTTCGATTTATTTATTTTTATTGATGGACAGTTAGTAGTTGGGAGTAACACACCACCTTACAATCTTTAACTGCAATAGCACCACCTGTTCATTTCTGTCCCCGTTCGTCCTGTCCAGTCTTTGTTTCCCCCACACTTCACTGAGGTGTAGCACTGCCCTCCCTGGCTTATAATAGAGAGTTCTAATAAAGGATGTCTGCTCAGCTTTCAGGGAGGACCGATGATGGTCACACACATGCACTAAATATTAAAATATTTGGCTGCAAGACTAAAAAATGCATTGATCTCAAACAATGTTGACACCCTCTCTGTGGTGTTAAATAATGAGAACAAATGCAGACAAAAAAAAAAGAAAAAGAATGACCTCCGTAAATAGTCTCAAATACATAAATACTAACCCTAAAACCCTTTAAAATGATAAAATATTACCAACTTTGTATGAAATATGTGTTGAAAGATTGAATGTATTGGTCTCAGAGGGTAAATGTGTCTTCACTGACAAAAGTTGATGAAATTGAATGGATTGAAAAGACGACTAAAAATGACCCCCACAAAATCCAAAGCAGTTCATTTAGTTAATATTTTACACTACACTTATTAGTGTCAATTAAATGTTACACTATTTGAGAAGTAACACCCATAGTGTTAACACTAAACATTGAAGGGTTTAGTGTTAAATAACTTTTTCAGAGTTAAACCTACTTAACACTATATGTCCATAAATAAATCACTCCAAAGATTGTTGATTTATAACAATTTGTACCTAACACTGAAACTGTAATTTTATTCTTAAATATATTTTGTTTGACTGAAAAAACAAAAGCAAGAGTTTATTTTAGAAAAACGTACCATAGTTTTTAAATGTTTAATTTCCCCCTCAGAGGTTGTTGGGCGGAGCTTTTCAGAGTCATTATCTTTTAACACTGACAGGTATCTTACTCTTATCTGTGTTGAATTAACTCTGACAGAATCAGTTTAGTTTAACACTGTGTATATAACACTGACAGTGGAAAACCTTAACTATTATTTTCACCAACACTGGATCTTATAGAATTATAAATTTTTAGATAAAATTTTTAGATTTTATAAATATAGATTTCTATATTTATATAAACACCTTTTCTTATTCTCTTTTTTTTTTTTAACCTGAATGCACCTTTATTTCAAATTTTTACCTGCCTGACTGGAAGAAACGCACAATAATTACTATGTTCCTGTGCTGTAGTGGACTTATGCAAAGGCCAATAAAAGTCTATTCTACTCTACTCTGTTGTTGGAATAAAATAAAATACTCTGACACTGCATTTTTTTAAACTAGAAACTGTAGAGTGTAACAGCTACATGCACGTTACAACCAAGAAAAGAAAGATATTGAGTCAGTTTGATTTGATTGGCAGCAGCTTTATGCAAAAACTACTGGAGTCATTTCTATGAAATGTTCAGTAAAGGTGTGAGTTGGTCCAAAATAGATCCTGTTCAATTTTGGTGAATGTAGGTCAAAGGTCAAGGTCACCAAAAATGTGTTATTGAAATTATATAAATCAGGTAAATCAACGTTCAGACTTTACATGATGTTTGTAAAATCAGATTTATTTATTCTGAATAAAATAATTCAGAATTAAAGCGACTTCCTTAGTGTTTACTCTTGTTGACTTTAATGTTAATCTGGAGGAACAGAGGGTTCTGATTGGACAGAACATCTGGATGTCTATTGGAAGAAAGCAATGGTGTCCACTTCCTGTTTAGCTTTAGTTCAACATATTGGACCAGATACTAAATGTGATGTTTGACTTTATTTTTATAAACAATTATGAAGCAGCAGCTCGACTGAATCGATCATGGGAATCAACAAACTAATGCCGACAGCAGAACATGTGCGTCATCAATGTGAAATGTGTGCGTCATGGCAACAAGACCAGGAGCATGTGCAGAAAGACAGGAATAATGTTAAAGAAGAATGAACTGTTTCCACGTCAGAGGAATTAATATAAGAACAAACTGACTTTAGTCTGAATTAACTTGATTTAGTCATTTTCAACTGGAATTAGGTGTTAACATAGTTCATCTGAAAGAGGAATTAACCTTTATTCTGAATTAAACACAAACTAAACTGTCATGTAAACAGCCCCCCCCCCCACTCCATCACAGACCCCTCATAGTCCGTCCTCTGCAGTGACATGAAAACATTCCTCCAGTCATTAACTGCACTTTACATCTGCACTAACATCCATATTCATCACAACAAGCTGCTACTTTAAAATTATCTCATCCTGCTGCACATGCTACACTCACTACTGACACTGGTTTTATATACAACTGACGTGTTTTATACTCTATAATAGATAGTTTTAATATTTATTTATATATATTTATTTATATATATATATATATATATATATATATATATATGTGTGTGTGTGTGTGTGTGTGTGTGTGTATACTGTATTTTCCACACATTAAGGTATACTGTCAATGAATGGTTTATTTTTTACATTTTGTCATATATATGGTGCATTAAGAGAAACTAAACAGTGACAATAACTCCCAGCCTTGTTGATTTGCAATACGGAACAAAACATACTCTTATTCTGCTAAATCAAGCTTTAAAAAGTCAAAATAATCAGATAAAAAGTGAGAATGATGACATAAAAGTCAAAATTATGGGATAAAAATTAAAAATTGTGAGATAAAATGTCAAAATTATGAGATAAAAAAGTCAAAATTCCAAAGTCATTAAGCACAACTAGAATGAATCCATATATAAGGCGCTCTGGATTATAAAAGTGCCCTGTTGTTTTAGGAGAAAATTGAAGTCTTTTAATTGTGTCTTATAGTCCATAAAATACACTATATTAGTTTCATATATTTAAATCAACATTAGCTGCAGTTGAGACAGAAACATTATCTCAAATCTTCTCTATGTGAATGTGACAAATTGACAATAAAGGATCTTTGAATGTTTGATTTAGATTTTCTAATTATTTCTATTTCTAATTAAGAACAGATGAATCTTCCCCTGCTG
>CM035790.1:7307662-7315162 GCA_020466265.1 Siphamia tubifer
TAATTTATTTATGATCATGTATAGTTAAGTAGGTTTAACACTGGAAAAGTTATTTTTTAATTTTGAATGACACTATGGATGTTACTTCTCACACAGTGTAAAACTTGGTTGACACTAATTAGTGTAAAATATTAACTCTTTACTCTTTGTAAAGTTGACTCTGGAAATTTGACATGGTTCAGTGTAAATGTTACACTCTGTAGATACAGTAGACACCCTATGTTCACTGAGGTAGTGTTAAAATTAACTCTTTAAGTGTTATATTAACACTGGTAGTTTTACTATGTATATAAATAGAAATAGCTGGGAAAAGTAAAGTCAGTTTTTATTGGATTTGTCAAACTCAACCATGTCTTGGGATCAATAAATCAGCTGAAGGTACATTTATCTCATAATTTGGAATTTTTATCTCATAATTTAGGCTTTTTATTCACAATTCTGACTTTTTATCTCACATTTTTAAGATTTTATCTCACAATTTTGACTGTTTCTCTTAAAATTATGCATTTTTTAAAAAATCTCTTAATTGTGACACCCCCCCATTTTTCCTAAATTTCCTGCCCATATCCACAAAACTGAGTAACACATTATCTACACAGTAACTTACTTTTACAGGCTTTATTTTGGATACTTTCGAAACTTTTCTGATTTTTCGTGGTTAAAGATGTGTCATAGAAAATAAAATGCACCTTCACTTTTTATTTTATTACAATTGACACGTTTTTACTTTTAATTTTAGGAGTTGAATCAGTACTTTTACTTTTACCAGATTATTTTTCACACATGTAGTTGTACTTCTACTTAACTACAGAATGCGAGTACTTTTACCACCTCTGGCCGATGACCTGTGGTAGTTTTTCTCTGGTTCATAAAACTTCTACATCCACAGACTATGACCGTGTTTGTTGGACTTTTGTTCCTCTGTGGATAATTATGAGACATAAAAGGTAAAATATGCTGTTGGCTGTTATTGTTGGAATGAATGAGTGATTGTATCCACTGAGGTTATTTTATCTGACAGTGGTTTATATCAGCTGGCGTGTGTTAATCTGCGTTGTCAAACTGACGATGTGATGTGGCCTCTTGTAAAGGTTCATACTGTCTTCCACAGATAACAGTTATAGTTAGATTATTTTAACAGATAAGTGCAGCTCTTGGGAATTTTCTACAATTTGGAATTTTAGTAACATGATCATTAATTTAAATTATTAGCTCTGTTCTGTCGTATGTAGCCAGTTGTGATAAGACCAAGGTTGTCTTGGCTCACTGCAGATAATGTGTTGACTATGTTCTATGTGAAGTTTGAGACCAGATGGTCTAGATGATCTAGATCTAGATGGCTACTTTTAGATGGGCCGAAGTGAAGTCGGGGTGGACAAGACCCCCCCCCCCCTCCCCTAACAACAACGTAATAGCATTTTTTTAAAAAATAAATAAGAATAATTAAATATACATAGTTCATTTCCATTCATATTTCCAAATAACTAATTATATTAAGGATATTGATCAACATTTCAGTTTGATGAGGCAACGAAAATCGGTCTAGGTTCTGTTTCTGAGCTTGTGATTGGTTGAGCACCCAGTCCCCCCCTATAGATCCGCCCCTGTTTGAGACAGATTTTTGGGAATAATTAAGCGTGTTCACTGTAAAGTAATCTGTGCTGTTCTGCATCTTTGGTTGTAGTTGAGCACAAATTAAAATACTAAAATGAGTCCATTTGTATTTACAGTATAATGTGTGTATTTGTCAGAATACAGAATACGAAACAAAGAGTTCGTATTCGACATCAAAAATGACATTTCTGAAATTAAAAGTGATGAATCTTCAGTCTCAGATGGAAGAAAGTGGTGAAAAATACGTCATTGCTTCCATCAGGTATTTCCAAACTATTCCACAAAGGGCCGGTGTGGCTGCAAGTTTTTGTTCTAACCAACTAAGAGTTCACACTTTGACCAATCAACTCTCTGAAGACTTATATCAGGTGATTAATTCAGTCCAGTCTGGGGTGCTGCTGCTTGGTTGGAACAAAAACATGCAGCCACACTGGCTCGAGGTTGGACATGCCTGGCTTACGTCATCACATCGCAGGCATTATTCAGTTTTTCTCATGGATAGAAACGAACTTTGTGAGACGTCAAAAATGTTCTAGAACTTCTAGGAGTGAAGTTGCTGCTGAGCACTGATGGTTTGAATTCCATCTGTTTTCTGTGTTCAATGGACAAGGCATTAGTGATGGGATTTCTGGCTCTTTTTAGAGAACTGACTCTTTTGTGTTTTTTTGATGCTTAAAGGGATTTATCCGGAGTAAAAATAAGTTTAGCTAATTTTTTACATGATTATGAGTACATACATATAGTTGACAACAAAACCACACCATTGGGATGTACATTGAGAAATTTTGATTTTACTGTTTTGAGCCAAACTGTGTTAACATGGAAGTGATTAGGTCTTTTCACTGACACAAAACACGTTTTTTAGACCTTTTCTAAAGTTCTAAACAACATCACACTTATGTGGTAGTAAGTAGAGGGTCCCTAAAGACAAACCCAAATGTCCTGAGATCTTCATGTCGTTGGATAGTGTGTCCACAGTTACTTATCTCAAGCCAGTACCTTTCCGTATTCATAAGACGTCTTCAGGACAAAGTCTGAAATAGTCGAATGTTGAGTGCAGAGTTACACGCTCTGGAAATTCACGACTTTGTTGCATTCTTTTTTTAAAAATATAGTCCAGTATTTCATTAGAAATGTAAATGAAGCTGTATACAACAGCAAAATTTAGCCTACTAACAGGTTGTTGTTTTTAAAAAAGAATGTAACGGAGTAATGAATTTCCATTCCAATTTATTTTTAATTATAATTTTTTATTCAGAAAGAAAGTACGATAACACGGACGGCCGTGGCTCAGTTGGGAGAGCGGGTCGTCCATTGACCGAAGGGTTGGCGGTTCGATTCCCGCTCTGTCCTAGTCAGTCCGTTGTGTCCTTGGGCAAGACACTTTACCCTCCTTGCCTCCAGTGTCACTCACACTGGTGTATGAATGAGTATGAATGTTGGGTGGTGGTCAGAGGGGCCGTAGGCGCGAAATGGCAGCCACGCTTCTGTCAGTCTGCCCCAGGGCAACTGTGACTATATATGTAGTTTACCACCACCAGAGTGAGCATGTCAGAGTGAATGAATAATGGAACACTAATGTGAAGCGCTTTGGGTGCCTTGAAAAGCGCTATATAAATCTAATCCATTATTACTATTTACTAGACAGGTGAGTTCATAACACATTCATAACTGCACATAAAACATTCATGACTGTTTCATGAGACATGACTCAACAATATGGATGACAGAACGATGACAACTTTTCAAAATAAAAGTCCAACAATCACAAAACAGCACTGCCATTTTACTGCCAATATTTTAATAATATTGTGAAATGTACTTAATGCTTTGCGGGACTCCAGAAAACAGGCGTATGTCCTGCTCTCGTGACCACACCTCTACATTCCTACCCACTCCAGCAAGAGGTTATCAAATAATGACCCGCATTACATCCCGCGGGTCAAAAGTTGGACATCCCCATTAGCAAAAGATAAATCATCAGCAAATGTTACATGATCAAACACATTGGCACTGGCCCATTGACTCAGATGTGACGTGATGGTAAAAGGTTTGGGAGGAAAAATGGCAGTCATACTGCTTTGCAATTGTTGGACTTTTATTTTGAAAAGCTGCTGTTGTTCTGTCTTCCACATTTATTAAAGGTTTGGTCTGAATGTTGAGTCACGTCTCATAAAACAGTCATGTGTGCAGTCATTATGTACAGTTTATAACAGCTGCTATGAATGTGTTATGAACTCACCCGTCAACTAACGTGTTACATAAGTATTTTATTTGTCATTATACAATAGTACAATGACATTTAACCCATCCTTTGATGTCGTTGGGGCAGCATTGTAAGGAGCAGTTGGCACCCATGGGTGGCGCCAGGGGACCTGTCTCCTGCTGTAGATCCAGGCTAATGGTCAGAATCACCTGCTGGAGGATTTTACCCAAACAAACATGTTTTTAGGTGATGGGGGAAACCGGAGACCCCGGAGGAAACCCATCCAAACACGAGGAGAGAAACATGCAAACTCCACACAGAAAGGCCTGCACGGTCCAGGAATTGAACTAACCGCTTCGCCATTCATTCTTTTTTGTAATTAACTTAGTTTTCAAATTTTTATTATTATTATTATTTTTTAATTTTTTATTGTCTTGTCTCGTCATCGTCACTAGGGTCACAGGGGTCACTGGGGGGCCTCATCCAGCTCCAATGGGTGAAGGCGGGGTCAGAGGTCACCCTGTATGAGTCTGCAGTTCATCTCAGGGCTGAACATATATAAACAAACAATCACTGTCACATTCACACCTATGGACAATTTAGATTAACCAGTTAACTAGTTAACCAGTTAACCTATCAGTGCATGTGTTTGGATGCTGGGAGGAAACTGGAGTACCTGGAGAAACATGCAAACTCCACACAGAAAGGTCTGGTGTGGGAATAGAACCAGGGACCTTCTGTCTATGAGGCATAAGTGCTAATCACTGCACCACTCCTTATCTTTATTGTATTTTTTTTTAAAGTTGCGTTTACACTCACTACCCAATGGTTACATGATTACAAACTTGGTCCTCATGAGACATGGAAACCAATGTGTGTGTGTGTGTGTGTGTGTGTGTGTTACATTCCTATTATCTGTGGAAGAACAAACGATAAGGCTAAAAGGAAAAAAAACCCCTGTTCTAATCCTAACATTTCCTTCAGAGAACAGAAACCATATTTTGCCAGAGTCGCTCTTATCTCGTTCCTCCAACAGTGGAAGTGATGGCGTGAGTGAAAAATGGACAAAATTCACCTGAGGAAGAGAGAGGCCTGAAGCTGTCTGTTTTTAGTTTTAACAGTAAATTGCGACACTATCATGCGCTGTGCTTCCCTGCTCTCTGGCTCTCTGTGTCTCTCTAGGTCTGACGATAGCACTTTTAATCCACTCTTTGAACAAGAGCTGCCTCTCAGCCAGACTCACTCTGCTCTACAACAACACACTCCAAACACACACACTCCAAACACACACACTCCATACACACGCACTCCAAACACACACACTCCATACACACACACTCCAAACACACACACTCCAAACACACACACTCCAAACACACTTCTGTCTAAACCCTGTGTCAAACAACTCAAAGACAAACAAAACATAGCAAAAAAAAGGAAATAAATGAAATAAAGCACAGGTGTCAAACATGTGGCCTGGGGGTCCAGTCTGGCCCTTTGGATGAATTTGTGAAATGGAAAAATAGGCAACACGGCCTACAAATAAAATCTCAGATTTTTTGTATAAAAAAAATTTGATTTACAATTTTTTTTCAGCTGTCATAGATAGATAGGTAGGTAGGTAGGTAGGTAAGTAGGTAGGTAGGTAGGTAAGTAGGTAGGTAGGTAGGTAGGTAGGTAGGTAGGTAGGTAAGTAGATAGGTAGGTAGGTAGGTAAGTAGGTAAGTAAGTAAGTAGGTAGATAGGTAGGTAGGTAGGTAAGTAGGTTGGTCGGTAGGTAGGTAGGTAGGTAAGTAGGTAGGTAGGTAGGTAGGTAGGTAGGTAGTTAGTTAGATAGATAGATAGATAGATAGATAGATAGATAGATAGATAGATAGATAGATAGATAGATAGATAGATAGATAGATAGATAGATAGATAGATAGATAGATAGATAGATAGATAGATAGATAGATAGATAGATAGATAGATACTTTATTCATACCCTCAGGGAAATTCACCACATAATATACATTCAATCGATAAATAAATAAATAAATAAATAAATAAATAAATAAATAAATAAATAAATAAATAAATAAATAAATAAATAAATAAATAAATAAATACATAAATACATACATACATAAAAAGGTTATGGATAAAAGTGAGCTAAACTGCTAAAAAAAAAATCTTTTGAAAATGGGAATGTCCAACTGTTCCACGTAGAGTTCTGCAACGGGATGGGACTCGATAGCATGTGGCTAAGGTCGTTATTTGACAGTGGGAGTGGGCGGGAGTGGAGAGGTGTGGTCATAGGCATGTTTTCTGGAGTCCCTCAAAACATTAAATACATTTCACAATATTATTAAAATGTGTATTTGTAAAGTGCCAAAAATGACAGTGCTGCTTTGTGATTGTTGGACTTTTATTTTGAAAAATTGTCATCGTTCTGTCTTCCACATTCATGAAAGGTTTGGTCTGAATGTTGAATCACGTCTCATAAAACAGTCATGAATGTTTTATGTGCAGTTTAAGACAGCTGCTATGAATATGTTATGAACTCACCCGTCAACTAAAGTGTTACCAATAGTTTTAAATCCTTCATTGAGAGTTCGGCCAGGCTTTGGGAACTACTCCATTGAACAGTACGTACTGGAATAGAGCAGGAGCATCCAGAGGGGCAGGAAACAGGGTGTGAAAAGAGCCAGTTGGTGTTCTACAATAAAATAACTCACTCACAAATAGTCACTAGGAAAACACATTTGTTGCTAAAGAATGGAATTTATTTTTGTTGCTCTAATATGAATGACAGGCAATTCCAACAATGGAATATTCTATAGAATGAGCACTGTGTCCCAAGTCCAGTCCAGTTCAAACTAACCTCCTATCTGTCATTATAACAACATCCTATAAGTGCAGATATGCATATGATGAAAATAAAGAAGCGCCGGAACAGTTCTGCTGCATTCTGGTCCACTTTAAGCACTGGTCGTAATAACAGTATAATCACATAAGGCACAGAATGAAACTTTAAAAAAAAAAAAATCTGAATTTTGAAGTAAAATGTTGAAGAATATTTGAATAAAATGTAAAGAAAATTAAAATTAGTTCAGAGTTTTTACAGATTTATTTCAATAGCACTGATCACAAATAATGTTATGTTTCCAACAGCACACATATGGGTCAAAAATATCAACAAAATAATTTATATTTTACTAGTGTGTCGCACCTTTATTTATATTTAACCCTTGTGGGGACCTGAATTTTGGTCCCCATAGTGTCAGAGGCCCCCATGGTGTAACTGTGTAAACATATCAATGTTTACACATTGATATATAAAGATAGGAACACAAGTACAGTCACACATACACACACACACACACACAATCACACACACACACACACACACACAGTCACTCACACACACACAGTTACACACACACAGTCACTCACACACAGTCACTCACACACACACAGTCTCACACACACACAGAAACACGCACGCACACACACACGGTCTCTCTCACACACACGGTCTCACACACACACACACGGTCTCACACACACACACACACACACACACGGTCTCACACACACACACACACAGTCTCACACACACACACACACACACACACACACACACACAGTCTCTCACACACACACGGTCACTCACACACACACACACACCCACAGTCTCA
>CM035790.1:7320162-7327662 GCA_020466265.1 Siphamia tubifer
CAGTTTGTCTGTCTGATAGTCAGCAGGATAATTGCAACATGTATGGGTGGATTTTGGTGACATTTCCAGGATGTGTTTGGAGTCACATGAGAAACAAATGATTACATTTTGGTGGTGATCCAGAAGAGATCCTCGATTCTGGATCACTTTGAAATGTATTCTCCATTTATTGCAATGTAAAATTTAGGATCTAGGATCTCTTCTGGATCACCACCAAAATGTAATCATTTCCAGATCTACTCATTACCAACCTACCCTGAACATTTCATCAAAATCTTTCCATACGTTTGTGAGATATTTAGCTAAATAACAGAGAGACAGACAAAGAAAAACACAATAATAATAATAATAATAATAATAATAATAATAATAATAATAATAATAATAATACACACACTGGGCAGACTCATGCCTCACAGACAGAAGGTCCTTGTTGAGCCCCATTTTACAATAAACATCCAAAGTGTAATAACTTTTTCATTTCATTTTATAATAAAGCCACATTTTGTAATACATTTTGCCACATTATTTCATAATTTATTCCATTTTGCAGCAGTGGTGGCATTAAAACTCAAGGAGCTGTTTGGGAACATTCCAAGTAGTTTATGTCTTGGCTGTAATTAGAAATATTAGACATTAAGACAATTTTAAATGTTTTGAAAATAGAAATTTTGTTGTTTGTTTAGCCTTTTGAGTTAATTTCATATTAGTGAATAAATGATCTGGTCACAGCAGCTAGATAAAGTAGTCATTGGGCAGAGAGTGTAAACACATCTCCCTTTTAACCCTTTTAGATCACCATCAAAATCTCATCATTTGTTAATCCATAAATTTTCAAGTTATGTTGTACACAAACCAATAAACAAACCAACACCAGCATAAATTAAATAAATAAATAACTAAATATGTCTTCACACCTGTCCCATTTCACCTATTTCCCACATACTTTACAGGGACTTTTGAAAAAAAAAAAAAAAAGTCAAAGAGGGGCCATACTTCACACAGATTTATATTTCACTAGTGGGGACCTACATTTATATTTACCCCTATATTTAAGCCATTGTTACATTATAAGCTGTTATTACAGTATGAGTTGCTACAAACACTGAGGCAGGAAACAGGAAGTAGGTCGACCCAGGTTTATGCTGAATATGTTGAACTGCAGATTAAAACACAAAAGACACGGGTTCGAATCCCGGTCAAAGCAGATTTTCAAATGGTGAGGGGGGGGGGGGGGGGGGGTAAATCCAACACATCAGCCATTGGGACAAAAGACACACTGCTGCAGCTAACAGGAAGCTCCGCCCCCTTCTCCTGCCACAATCTAACTGCCTGCACAGAACACACCCTTTATAACAAACATTTATATTTTATACTATTTAATATCATTATATTTATATTTTATACTGTTTAATATCATCATCATTAATATTCTATATAGTTTATTATCATTATAATTTATATTCTATACAGTTTATTATCATTATAATGTATAGTCTATGTCATTATCATTTATATTCTATACAGTTTATTATCATTATCATTTATATTATATACTGTTTAATATCATTATCATTTATATTCTATACTGTTTATTATCATTATCATTTATATTCTTTTCTGTTTAATATTATTATCATTTATATTTTATACAGTATAGCACAGTATAGTATAGTATAGGAGAGTACAGTATAGTACAGTATAGTATAGTATAGTATAGTATAGTATAGTATAGTATAGTATAGTATAGTATAGTACAGTACAGTAGAGTACAGTAGAGTACAGTACAGTACAGTACAGTACAGTACAGTACAGTACAGTACAGTATAGTATAGTCAGTGTGTCAGGGTACAGTCCAGTGTAAGAGGCTGTTAGTGTTGTAGGTTTATTGCATACATCAGGACTTAGTAAAAATGGTGGATGTCAGAGAAAATAGGCTGCTATGATCTCCAATGTAAACGCTAATGGACAATCCAATCTCTTTCATGCGTATACTACCTCCAGACATTATTGTGTAATTAAATTAAATCACAAAAGTGTCTGCTTCCATCTATACAGCGTCACCTGCCTCCCACCCAGCTGTCATTTCCCACTGCGGGACCACTTTATCACTGAGCACCACTGGGAACGCCACACACAAAAAATAAAGAAAAAACAGCCACATTCCACAGTAAAAAAAAATAAATAAAATCCTCCTCAGTACAAATAAATATTAAGAAAATAAAAATAGAAATCCAGTGAAAATAGATCGACTGGTAAATGGAGAGCTTGGCCTTCTGGCTTAGCTCCTTCTTCACCACAGCGATCGGTTGAGCGCTCACATTACTGTGGATGTTGCCCCAATCCACCTGTCCACATCCCGCTCCATCCTCCCATCACTTGTGAAGAAGATCTCCAGGTACTTAAACTCAAACAACCAAACTTAAACTCAAACAACCAAACCTGAATCTGGGCCATCTGTCATTTAAATTTTCATAGGACATAGATCTTTTTAAATTTCAGTAGTGTGTGCATATGTATATGTATGTATATGTATGTATATGTATATGTATATGTATGTATGTATGTGTATGTATATGTATGTATGTATGTGTATGTATGTATGTATGTATGTATGTATGTATATGTATGTATGTATGTATGTATGTATATGTATGTATGTATATGTATATGTGTGTATGTATATATATATATATATATATATATATATATATATATATATATATATATATATATATATATATATATATATATATATATATATATATATATACGTTTTGGTTGAATACTATTACTATTACTTTTAATATAGTCAATATAATGTTTATATCACAGTTTATTATATATAATCACACCTAAAAAAAACCATTTCTGTATAATTTTTCATTTGCATCATTTTTATTGTCCCCAAACACACACACATATTTTGGAGCCGCCACAGAAGTCTGTGTTTGTTTGTGGGTTAAAGTTGACAGTGTAGTGTTTGTGTCCTGCTATAATCAGTGATTGATGACTTTGTGTTTAATAATTATTGTCCACATTGTGTTGTGGATCTTTGTCAGTCCACTACAAACACGTTTGTGTGCTGGTGCAGTTGTTTTTTAATTGCCTGGGTCCCCTGTTGATCCCCCGTCTGATACTGTCCACAAAGCCCAGTGATGGATGTGTAACGGTGTAGCGCCATCTACTGGGACCACGTGACAGCTGATGATTGATCTGGAGCTTCTTTAATGATCGCCCAACATCACACCAGTTCACACCAGTAGTGGGAGGTTTGAGTGGAACATTCACCAGCACACTGAAAACACACAGCTTTAAAATAGAAATCAATGTGTATATAACACACATTAAAATCGAATTTAATGCATATATAACATACAATAAAATATGATTCAATTTATATATAGCGTACGATGAAATATGATTCAATGTCTATATAACACACAGCTTTAAAATAGATTTCAATGCATATATAAAAATAGAATTAAAATAGAATTTAATGCATATAATGTTCTATAAAATATGATTCAATGCGTATATAATATACAATAAAATATGATTCACTTCGTATATTACACACATTAATATAGAATTCAACTGTGATACTGTTTATCTGTCATCAAATAAATATACAATGGTAAACTAAGATATCACCAAGTTTAGAAATAATAAAGCTAAATATGTATTTATTTGTTTGTTTTTGTGGGTTTATTTTTCTTTAATTTGATTGATGTTATTTTGTTTACATATTGTTTAAATTTTATTCACATATACAGACTTTATTTTCTGTCTTTTTCATCCTAGTCTCATTTGTTTGTGTTCGTCATAACAATCGTTGGTGTGAAACAACAACAGCAGAACCGTTGTTAAACTGCAGAAAAATGAACGAACCCAAGCATCCACTCAGGAAAATTGTGATCAAATAATTGTTCTAATGGACTGGAGTGGATGAATCCATAAGCGTTTCCAGCTCTGCTGCCTGAAATGGAATGAACGTCCAAATGTGGTGGAGTGGGACAGAAACGCAGCCTCAGCAAACGGCTGCTGAGGCTGCGTTTCTGTCCTTCGCTTTGCTGTGTTACCGTAAAAACCACTGCATCCCATGACGACTGGAGGAGCCTGCACCAGAAAAACTGCAAAACACCAACTGCACAACGGCTAGAAAAGAAGTCTGGGATAGTAACCCCCCCAAAAATGTATTATTCTTATTCTTATTCTTATTCTTATTCTTATTCTTATTCATAAAGATATTGACTATAAGAAGACATGGACCATAAACCTGTAGATCAGACCACAACTATGTATGTACGGACCACAACCAGGTCAGATATAGACCACAACCATGAAAATATTGACCATAACCATAAAAATATTGACCCTAACCATGTAGATATGGACCATAGCCATGAAGATATAGACCACAACCATGACGATATGGACTATAAGAAGACATGGACCATAAACATGTAGATACAGACCGCAACCGTGTACATACGGACCACAACCACGTAAGATATAGACCACAACCATGAAAATATGGACCACAGCCATGAATATACAGACCACAACCATGAATATATGGACCACAACCATGAAAATATTGACCATAACCATGTAGATATGGACCACAACCATGAATATATGGACCACAACCATGAACATATTGACCACAACCATGCAGGTATGGACCATAACCATTAATATATGGACCACAACCATGTAGATATGGACCATAGCAATGAAGATATAAACCACAACCATGAAGATATGGACCACAACCATGACTATATGGACCACAACCATGAAAATATTGACCACAACCATGTAAGATATAGACCTCAACCATAAACATATGGACCATAGCCATGAACATACAGACCCCAACCATGAAAATATTCACTACAACCATGTAGATATAGACCACAACCATGTAGATATGGACCATAACCATGAAGATATGGACTACAACTATGACGATATGGACTATAAGAAGACATGGACCATAAACATGTAGATACAGACCGCAACCGTGTACGTACGGATGACAACCATGTAAGATATAAACCACAACCATGAACATACAGACCACAACCATGAAAATATAGACCACAACCATGAAGATACGGACTACAAACATGAAAATATGGACCACAACCATGTACATATGGACCACAACCATGAAGATGTAAAAACATGTGCAAGACATTTGAATGGAAAAGCAACTTCAGGCTACGTTCACACAGCAGGTCTTAATGCACAATTAAGATTTTTTTCGGTGAAATTCGATTGTTTTGTGTGCTCATTCATATTATACATTAAAGGCTTCTTTATCAGTCTTGAGTATCAACAGAATGTGGCTGTGAAGTGACTCCGCATGTGCAAGATGCTCAGACATAATGACGAATGAGGAAATACAGCATAGTCTGTGACATATCTGGAAAGCTAAGATGTTAGCGGTTGCTACGGGCAACAGTGTCATATGAACGTGCAGGAAAGAGCTGAATGAAACAAGATTTTAAAAATGTGGAAGGTGGAGACAAAAGCAAGAGGTTCATATAAAAAGAAGCTCAACGTGAGCTATGCTATGAACTATTGGGGTACCCACTGGCCCCACCCCCCTAGACCTGCATACAGTTAGTTCACTATCTGGTTTTAGGCATAAGTTCCTACATAATCCAGAAAGTCCTTTAACAGATATGAACAATTTTACTGAAGGTTTGAGGTTTAGCGTCTGCAGCCTGACGACTGAAAACACTGTAGGAACCTTTTGTAGTTCCTCAAACCTTTTCACCATTTCCCACAGCATAGGAACTACATATTTTCTAGAACCTGTTTAGTTCCTCCTGGCAGGCAAGGTCTTTTTTAGTTCTCCAGGAACTATATGACGTAGGTGTTTGGTGATTGGTAGAGCTGAGACCATGCCTATTTCCTCATCTTACAGTACCGCTGTCTGTAAAACCGTCAGCTGTGTGTTGGAAAAAAATACAGAGAAAGTAATCAATAAATGGATCAATGACACAGTTTGTTTTTGGGTTCATAAGGATGTTAGTTAATGCTATTACATTAACGGACTGACAATGCAGTTTTGTTTTTGGGTTAAATTAACATAGGTCATAGTATCACCTGCCACTGGATTCTTCGTCTCCTAACTCTGTAAACTCGTCCATTCTTAACATTAGACGCTTTATTTGACCACAGTTAACATTCCTGTGATACAGAACATAAACACTGTGTCCTCCTAATTCTATATTCTAGTTTATAGTACCTCTGTCTTCTACTTCCTTGTGTGATTGTTGAATTTAGTGTTTAAAGAATATATCACTCTGGTGGACGTTAGCGTCACATTAGCCCCTACCATGGTTCCTACTGCCCTGTTGGAATACAAACCAGAGTCCTGCACGGGTTCGGGTACCCGTGGGTGAACCGCAGATTTTCACGAAACGGGTGTAAAATGTTGTGCTGTGTCGGATACGGGTTCGGTTCGGGTTGGACGTGGGTGATCGCGGGTCTAATTTGCGGTTCATAGGCTAAAAACTGTTCTTTAGTTTGGACTTGTATAGCTGCCTCCTGTCGGCTTCCTTCTTGATGCGTTTTTCAAGCGTGTGTGTGTGGGTGTGTGCGCACGCACACGCGTGAGCTCACGGATAAAAATAGTTTTTGACTTTATTATTTGTCTGCTACTGTTTGACAACATTTTTATTTGGCTCTGCCTTGGCTATGTCACTGTTCAGTATATTCGTGGCAATACATTTTGTATTTAAGCTGACATTTTCTTCCGGGTTCAGGTCGGTTATCAGGTTCATTTATAGCGGGTCGGTTCGGGTGCGGATTTTTACTTTTTTTTTGGTCGGAAAATGGGTCGGATACGGGTTTGAACATGACGAGTACGGGCAGTTGCGGTTTGTCAAAATCAGAACCGTGCAGGACTCTGATACAAACCCAAAGTTTCCCAGGAACTATATAGTTCCTAGAACTAAGTTCTTAGAACTACTCGGTGGGAAAGCTCCTTGTAGTGCTAAAGGTCAAAGGTCAACACGTGTCTGTGTGAATTGTAAATACATTAAATTAGTCATAATCTCATAATCGTACCTCTGGGTCTTTATGTTTATTGTGTCAGTCATGGGAGTAACTGAAAAAGTCAGATAAATGTGTCATGGTCATATTTTGCAGTCACATTGTGTACCACGTACAAAAGTGGCCTGGGTCGTATTTAAAAAAAAAAAAAAGTCAGATTGGTGTGGGTCAGACTTGAACAGGTCAAATGGAAGCATAGAGTCAGATTTGGGAGCATTTACCTGCAGTCTGAACGGAACCTAAATGTGGTTGAACTGCTGCATTCTCTTCTTAATCTAAATATGGGACATTGTCTAAATATATGGGACAACGTGGGGACAGGTTGAAAATACAGTGCACCTCCTCCTAAAGCGGGACACCACGTCATCCGGAGCATAAATGAGTTCACACCTGGATTATTTACTGCACATGGACCTCCTGCTGTTT
>CM035790.1:7335162-7410162 GCA_020466265.1 Siphamia tubifer
AAGAGAGCTTAAGCGTTATGCCAAACTTTACACAAATGTATTTTAAATTAAATGCAGGCAGTGTGAAAAAGAGAGTGGACTAGAGCTGGGAATATTTGACCCAACCTGACGTGACCCGACGAGAGCAGGTTTGGAAATCATTCTTATAATTTGAATCAGGCTCGAGCTGGTTCAGGTCTGACATTTAAGGCTCATTTCATGTCCTACCATGGAGCCCTCCCTACAAAAGAGGCAGACGTCACAAACTGTATGAATCTGTACAAATCTGCAGTATGTTCAATAAAACCTGTATTTTTCATTGTACTCATCTTTGTTGTGTTTATTATCAACTTCATGCAAAAAATTATAATGATCTGACAAGTTGACTAATCGCAGGACCCACAGGACCCACAGGACCCACAGGACCCACAGGACCCAATTCCAAGCAGTTCTTTTTCTTTTTAATGCACCACACACATTCACACCTTAGGAGTCGGTCTGGGACGGCTCGGAGAACTTGGGCCAGGGCAGGCTACAGAGTAGCCATCCTCTGTAGCCCTCTGGCCTGCCCCCTGGATGCCTCACCCAGCCTCTCCACTTTTAATGCACCACATGACACTCAGGGTTACACTATCACGGTGCAGGGATAATGTCTCCAGTCAGGGATCTGGAGACATATTAACAGGGAATAATGGGTGGGGGGTTCACTAATATGGCCTCGCTGGTGGGACCCGGCCCCCTTGTGGCTATGGGGTTGCGGGGGTGGACAACCATCTGTGTTGCTGTGGCTGGGGGTCCCCGGGACCTTGGGGCTGTGGTCGGGGGGGGGGGGGGGGGTTCTCCTGCTTCCCTGTCAGGTCCAAGCTGGTGCGATGGCTCTTGGGGGGCTGCTGGGGCTGGATTGGCCGTTCTGGTGGCCGCTGTGGCTGTATTGCGGGCTGATGGCGTGTGGTGGCTCTGTCCTGGGGGGGTGTTGGGACGCATTGCGGGGGGCGGGGGCCGTGGGTATACTGCGCTCGCCTGGGGCCGGTGCGGTGGGTGTGCGGGATGCCTCCCT
Source organism: Siphamia tubifer (assembly GCA_020466265.1). Classification (NCBI taxonomy): domain Eukaryota; kingdom Metazoa; phylum Chordata; class Actinopteri; order Kurtiformes; family Apogonidae; genus Siphamia; species Siphamia tubifer. The sequence continues at coordinate 7,336,199 of CM035790.1, forward strand.
GTTGGTGTCGCCGGGCCCCACCACACTGCCCATTTTTTGCCCTCTGGGCTCACATCGGTTCCCGGCCCCATTATCTTCTGGCCGGCTCCCAGTCGCGTCATGATATGCTGGGCGCCGCCCCTTCGGTGGGCCGCTCGGCCCCTGTGTCTGGCCTCCTGGCTGTGTGGGGCCGTTGACAACAATGAGAAAAAATGCAGACAAAAAAAAAAAAAAAAAAAAAAAAAAGCAGTGCGCATGGGACCAATTTTAAAAGTCCCACAAAGTAAAAATGTTTTAAATAAAAGCTCTAAATGATTCATTTTGACCATCATGTATTATTTTAGAATTATTCTGTTCGAGGAATATAACGTTTTGGTTTCCTATTTTAATATTGCATTCGATACTAGGCGTAAAATAATGCATTTTACTGTAATATAAATATTTTTGCCCTTTTGGATTCGTGTCAAATGGCATTTCAAGCTATGCGTATGACGTCACACAACACAAACCACTTGTTGCTGATACCTTGTCATCTGGTTAACAGCATCAGCTAGCCTTCAGAAGCTATATCAGACCATTGTGTAAGTTTATAATGATATATGCCATAAAATATAGATATCCATTATGATACTTACTGCAATAGTCTATGTAGTGTAAGTGGACACATTCGTATGTGTGTAGATGTGTTTGTTGATGTTCAGACAATTATTTATGTTAATATCAGAAGTAGTGTACTGTTGTAGTGTACAACATAATATAAGTTTTAACTACTGCTAAGTACACCATTATGGATTATGTATGTTCGCAGGTTCTGATTCTAAACAGTCGCAAGTCTTCTCTGGCCAATCAACACCAATGAGCTGAATGCTAGCATGTTGCAGGAAAAAAAAACAAAAAACTTTCCCATCAATAAAAGCACTAGTACGTTTCAATTTAACTCCTGATATAAAATACATAGAAAGTTATGAAAATAAAAACCTTTGGAAAAAATCTTTGGAAGCTAGTGAACAGGTACTTTAGAAAGTATCAATTTAGTTGGTTAGCCCCGTATACCCCAATTCATTTTCCACTTGTCCACAAACTAGGTGGAACTGCAACATTTTACAGAACAATGGAGAGTGTTCAAGCTTTATTAGAAAGGCTGTGATCCTACACACAGATCCCAGGAAATAACTGGAAGTAGAGTGGCCACTATGACTGGGCAGTGGACACCAAGCATAGAGAACCAGCAGCTAGTAGCATAGAGAACTAGCAGCTAGTAGCATAGAGAACTAACAGACTAGTAGCATAGAGAACCAGCAGCTAGTAGCATAGAGAACTAGCAGACTAGTAATATAGAGAACCAGCAGCTAGTAGCATAGAAAACCAGCAGCTAGTAGCATGGTGAACCAGCAGCTAGTAGCATAGAAAACTAGCAGCGAGTAGCATAGAGAACTAGCAGCCGAGTAGCATGGAGAACCAGCAGTGAGTAGCATAGAGAACCAGCAGCTAGTAGCATAGAGAACTAGCAGACTAGTAGCATAGAGAACCAGCAGGTAGTAGCATAGAGAACTAGCAGCCGAGTAGTATAGAAAACTAACAGCTAGTAGCATAGGGAACCAGCAGCTAGTAGCATAGAGAACTAGCAGCCGAGTAGTATAGAAAACTAACAGCTAGTAGCATAGAGAACCAGCAGCTAGTAGCATAGCGTACTAGCTGATGTGTTTCTCCAAAGGGAATGAGCTAACATATTAGCTATTTCCGATTCTGGCTTGAATATATATGGCTGGATCCTGGAATGGGCCATGGCTAACGGTAGAACGTTGCTAATTGACCGTAGCAGTGAAAGTTGTCACCAGTGAAAGTGAGTCGAGAAAGTGAAAGTGATGACAATGGAAGACAGCCAATCAGGTTGCCAGATAAGGATTTTATAATGAGCTTGCCAGATAAGCTCAGAAACGACATCAAGAAAGGCAAATGACGTGTTCTACACTCACCATCCATACTGAGTGGTTCGAGACAGTTCTGAGCCATTACAGACCCAACCAATTTTTTGGGGCTACATATCACATCACAGAACAATGATTAATACCCCATTCAACCATAATATTTATAATATATGTTTATGAAATTTCATAGCCATAGCTCAAACAAATATTTAATTCCAACATTATTTTTAATCACGTAGGTTAATTAAATGGTAGTTAGACGGCTCAGTCTCTTAAATGCAGCCTGTGTTACATTATTTCTTACTTCAGTCTAAGCTGCCTGAGGAACTAGAATCTTGGAGGAAGTACAGGCACTGAGTCCTATCACCTGTTTCCCCACTCCCACTTCTTGGGGGTGAGGCAACTCTCTCAGCAGTATCTGCATAAGGAGCCATAGACAAAAGGATCTGTGTCACATGTGTCCATGCTGACCTCTAACCCCAAATTTCAATACTAGTTTTCTTTTTATTTATATTTTAGCATTTTGTTTTTGCTAAATTTTCCATGTTATGTATAATTTTGTAAATATTTATTCTTTTTTCTTCCTCATTTTGTTTATTTTTTTTTAAAAAACTATTATTTTTTTCTTAAGTGTTGCTCCATTTGTGTTTTACTTTGTTCATGTTACTAATTATTTTTGTTAGTTTATTATTCTTCTTTTTTCATTTTATTCATGGCTTTGCCTGTTTAGGTTAATTTTATTGCTTATTTTAAGTCTTTTTTTAAACTGAGGGACTGCTAAAGTGTCATAAGTGTCAAGGAGGGGGTGAGGTGAAGCAGGATTCAAATGCACAGTGCTGAAGGAAGAACGGATTTAATAACAAACTAAGAAACATAAATACAAGAACGAAACAAACTAGAGTCAAAACCTGGGAACAGAACAGCCAGAGTCCGTGGTGATGATGAATGTCCGGGTTATGGTGACTGAGGAGATGGAAATGCTGTCCGGGTTATGGAGGTGACAATACTGAATGGTCCCGCACTGGCAACTGCAAGCCTAACTGCTTTTATAGCCACAGATGAGGAACGGCTTGCAGCTGCGCAGTGCGAGACCAGGTGAGTGTGGAGAGCACTGGGGAAAAGGTCACTGGAGCAGAGGTCATGACAATAAGAAAGTGGGAAATATCTAAAACATGCAAGACACTGGCCCTAGAGGACCGGAGTTTGACACCTGTGTACCAGAACATTTTATTATATTAATAATTCATGAATGCATATCAATTCATCAGTCACTGGAGAACACTGTCTGACATCGACAAACCACTTTATTCATGCCGTTGTCTCAGTCACCAAAATGTATTACCATACAACAACTGTTTATTGATGGTGTAGTTGAATTTAATGATCAACATCTGCCTAGCAACAAAGCCACTGCAAGATGGTGATGAACACAATCACGCCTCGGATCGGTCTATACGGTGATAAAAACATGGTGTCGTTGGACAAGTGACTTTTTTTAGCCATTTTTTGTTGGTATTTCAGCAACTTTACACAAAAATACACCAAAAAACCCCACACAGTTTTTAGGGAATGTTGCGAGGTGGTCCATAATATCTCGTCTCATCATCTGAACCCACTTTATCCTCACTCGGGTCACAGGGGGTCTAATCCAGCTACAATGGACAAAGGCGGGGTACAGCCTCGTTCAACGGACGGCTGAACAATCAAGGGTAGAATATGCTACGGGGCCGAAAAACACCCGAAGGTGGAGGGATGTTGTTCAGCCCTGTCGGGAAACATTTTTGTGACAGTAACACGTGGGCAATACATTATCCCGCTTATTCTACGGTTATTACAGCTTATTACTGCGACTACTTTAACAGATTGGATAAAATAGCCGTTACAATGTGGCGAATATTTACTTTCAAAGTGGCCGAACTACCTGACAAAACTCGTTGCCATTGGCAGTGCGAGTTAATGGTGGTTATCGAAAAAAATCTGTCCGCAGAATGCTAGGAAGATCCATTCAAAGTGAATGGAAGCTGTCGCAACATTCTAGAGCAGGGGTGTCAAACTGCGGTCCTCGAGGGCCGGTGTCCTGCATGTTTTAGATGTTTCCCTCTTCCATTAGACCTGGAGACCATTGCATCATTATCAGTCTGATGAGGAACTGGTTATTAACTCTTTAAGTGTCAGTGCTGATGCATTCTGAATGGATGATTTAGTTTAAATATTCAGAAAAATTCAACCATTTTTCTTTCTTTTCCATGGACAAAGTGCCAAAAAGCAAGAGTTTTTTTTTTTTAAAGGCAAAATTAAAATTGCTGTGACCAAATTTCAATCGTAATTTTCTCCTTTAGTAATTTCTTTTCAAAATTTTCCACATTATTTGTCATTTTGTAAATATTTATTAGTTTTTGTTGCTCATTTTGTTCATTTTTCTACATTTTGGCTTTTTTTTATTGTAGTATTTTTCTTTGATTTTCTGCCATTTCTGTCTAACTTTGCTCATGTTACCAATTATTTTGTTACTTCTCAGGTGTTACAGGGTTAAACTGAATCACATGGAAGAGGGAAATATCTAAAACATGCAGGATACCAGCCCTCGAGGACTGGAGTTTGACACCTGTGTTCTAGAGGGACGTAGAATGAATATAGACAAACAATCACTCTCACATTCACACCTATGGATGATTTATATTAACCAGGTAACCTATCAGTGCATGTGTTTGGATGGTGGGAGGAGCCAGAGTACCTGAAGAAAACCCACACAGACACGAGGAGAACATGCAAACTCCACACAGAAAGGTCTGGTGTGGGAATAGAACCAGGGACCTTCTGTCTGTGAGGCACAAGTGCTAACCACTGCACCACTGTGTCACCCATGGTCCACAACAGATTCCATTAAATTTAGGTGAATGTAGGTCAAAGGTCAAGGTCACAAAAATGTGTTTTCACAACGATCAGAGTTAGAGCAAATCAGTATTTCCTTTTCATTCCTTTATCGTCAGTTTTACATTGAGTTTCTTTTTGTTCTCACTGTTGATGTGCACTGACATCAGAACCCTGAAGGACAAATTTGAAGAATCAAAGGTCACAATAAAGGTCAACATTTAATTTTAGATAGAACTTTTTTACTCTTCATCTTACAGGCTTCCAATGAGCACCGAAATGTTATCTTTGTTTTCAGTTCTGCAACTTGTGTGTACAGATTTTGACCTGTTGTTGACCCCAGAGGTAAGAGGTCACTCAGTCAACACCCGAAAAAATTTAAAGGAACTATAACAAAAAAAACAAGTTAGTTACTATTGTTGACAAGTAGGAAATCTGGCATAGACTTCAAAAAGGCATCATGACCTTTGACCTAGAGTAACCTTGAAAGGACAAAATCAAGGTCACATGGTTTTAAATGTCTGTAACTCCAAACAGAGTGGTGATAAAGTACTCAGTTACTATTGTTGACTGATTGGGAACTATATGTAGGCTCCAAAATGGCATCATAACCTTTGACCTTGAGTGCCCTTAAAAGGTCAAACCCATAGTATCATGTTTTGATATATCCATTAAGAGGTATTCAACAAATGGTTGATAAGTTTTATATGAATAAATACTATTTCTCATAATAACAAATACACTTCTACATACTAAAATGCGCAATAACTAGACTAAAATGCACTAAAATGCCCCAAAAATACACCAACACCCAGTAAAAACAGAGTAAAATAAACCAAAAATATGTATAATGCACTATAAATATAGTAAAATTAAGTAAAAAATACACAAAAATGCAGTAAAATACACAAAAAATACATAATAAAAATAATATATGGAACTGTAGGCTAAATCAGGATACTGTAAGGTACTGCAGGGTGCTACAGGGTACTGCAGGGTATTGTGGGATACTGCAGGGTACTGTAAGGTACTGCAGGGTGCTGCAGGGTACTGCAGGGTACTGCAGGGTATTGTGGGATACTGCAGGGTACTGTAAGGTACTGCAGGGTATTGTGGGGTACTGCAGGGTACTGTAAGGTACTGCAGGGTACTGTATGGTACTGCAGGGTGCTACAGGGTACTGCAGGGTATTGTGGGATACTGCATGGTACTGTAAGGTACTGCAGGGTATTGTGGGGTACTGCAGGGTACTGTAAGGTACTGCAGGGTACTGTAAGGTACTGCAGGGTATTGTGGGGTACTGCAGGTGTGATGCCCACTAAGTGTGATCAGATTAGTGTGATTGTTTTATTTTTGTTTAATATTGTGAAAATGGTTTTGTTGTATTAATACTTTTTGAGACCCAGTATGTGATACATTTGATTCTTTTTCATTCTCAACGCAATATAACTTTGGTCACTAGGTGGCAGTGCAGGACACGGGTTGAACTTGGCAACCTAGTCTTAGAACATGCGCAGTAGCCTAGCTCCTCCCATAACTGAGATGGAGTTCGGTGAGCTCGCAACACAAGCAACTGTCTCCTTCATTTAATACGTTTCTACCTATTTTCCAGGTGGGTAAATCCTTAAAAACTCCAAAATAACAACACTTGTTTATGTACTTTTCGGTAACTTTTCTACTGAAATTTGGGTCGAATTTATGTGTAGAATGTACTGGTAAAGATTCAACCATTTATGCCGTAGTTATGCTATGACTTAAGATGGCGGCTCGCACATGTTGTCTACTGCATCTGTTAAGGCATCACTCCTCCATTATTTAAGTTAGATTGAGGTTTTGATATGGTCAATGGCTGGCTACATTTTATTATTTCTGTTTACATAATGCCTACAGTGTTAGTTTGTTAGTGGTTAATTGTTTTAGACTATGATATGTGGTTATGCAATGCAAATACGTGTTCCAAGTGATGATTACTGCTACTGTCTTGTATGGGTTCTGATGCTAGTAGCATCTTTATAGTAAACGTGCATTTTAAAAATGCTACAAACTAAATATAATGACCAAATGGACTTTGGAAAAGGGATAATGTGTTTACAGGATTTAGCTGAAGTGCATCGTTCAAGGGTACTGTATATTAAGCTTTATAACTAATGTATTTGAGGTGATATTGAACACTGTGGATGTTCCATGAACATGTGAATAATAATGTCTAGATAGATGGGGAAAATACAGTGTCATATGATGCTGGGTAAAGAATTAAAGGACTATGCAAGCAGGTCAGGCAGATAGGGAATGTATTGTTAATTGTGAAATGTCAATAAATATAACTGAGATGGAGTTCGGTGAGCTCGCAACACAAGCAACTGTCTCCTTCATTTAATACGTTTCTACCTATTTTCCAGGTATCATATATCTGTCGCTAGGTGCCATATTCTGGTGCCTGCAACACAGGGTACTGTAAGGTACTGCAGGGTACTGTAAGGTACTGCAGGGTATTGTGGGGTACTGCAGGGTACTGTAAGGTACTGCAGGGTACTGTATGGTACTGCAGGGTGCTACAGGGTACTGCAGGGTATTGTGGGGTACTGCAGGGTACTGTAAGGTACTGCAGGGTACTGAAGGGTACTCTAAGGTACTGCAGGGTACTGAAGGGTACTGTAAGGTACTGCAGGGTACTTCAGGGTACCAAGTGTCTTTTAACTCAATACATGCTCCTGTTCTTCTCCACCCCATATTTATTTTCTCCTCGTACACACACACACTCTTAGCTGTCCATCGTGTTCGATGATGACGCTTGCTCCAAGGGGAGGGGGGGGGGGGGTTCAGCGACGCTGTCGCTGGTGCCACTTCTCGTGGGCGTTGAGTCCGATTCTTGAGCCGCACACCCGTCCGCAGATGGAGCAAGGGAACCCGGATACCAGGGGGGTGCCAGCCGCCCACTGGTGTCGCTGAATGCGTCTCTCAGATCGTCGTTGGGGGGGGAGCAAGAAGCTAACGCATAGGTAGGGATTAAGGTGAGGGTGTGTGCGCAGTCCTCACTCCCACCATCTTCACTCCCACCAGATGCAATTCCAGTGGCATGAGGGAACCCATGACGACCTTCGTCTGGTAGGAGTTGCAGGGGGCTGCCGGTGGTCCGGTCTGTTGGACTCCGCCTATGCCTGCCCCCAGGTGCAGGTTTGGGATCACTCTTAGTCTGGCCTCTACCCTTCGACCTGTTCGGCTTGGGAGACCCTGCCAGGAGTACGAGACTCCGGCCGACATACGCACACACACTCACTCACACACACTCACACACGCATGCACACACACACTCACACATACACACACATACACACACGCACACACACTCACACATACACACACACACACACAAACACACACATACACTCACACACACACTCACACATACACACACACACACACACACACTCTCTCTCACACACACACACACACAGACAGACACACATACACACACACACACTCACACACAGTTAAGCCTACAGAGCCTCTTCCAGAGTTTTTATTTCTCTACACAAACATTGACAGTGATTGTGTTTCACAATAGGAAGGTAAACAACAGAACAGCGCTCATGAATGGACGCTTTAAAGTTCCACATGTTCTGTGGCAGATACATACCATCACATCTACAGAAAAGGACTGTGCAGTGTTTGTGGGTGAAAAACTGGAACACAGTACAGCCCCCAAAGGCTAGAAGAACAGATAGTGTTAGTAACGCACTGTCTTTTATGTGGCTGATAATAAGGACACACAGGGACGGTGTTAGGGTCTGTTGGGGCTCCAAGCAAGAACACCCCCCTCCCCCACACACACACATACACATCCTAAAAAATAACAAATTAAAAATAAAAAAAAAAAAATCGAGACATTTGAGATTAAAAGTGAAAAAATAGATTAATTAAGTTCAATACATGAATGCTTGAAAGACACACAACTACACACACAACTACACACACAACTACACGCACACGTCAGTCACTTGTCAACTTTGTGGTACTGTAATGGAGAATCCTCTGGAAATTCACAATTGTGTTGCATTCTTTTTTAAAAACATAGTCCAGTGGATGTGGTTCAGTTGGTAAAGTGGGTCGCCCAATGACTGACAGGTTGGCGGTTTGTGTCCCAGCTCTGGCTGTCCAAATGTCGAAGTGTCCTTGGGCAAGACACTGAACCCTGACTTAGGCCCCCAGTAGGACTGACCTTAGAAACCTACTGGTGTATGAGTGTGTGTGAGGCTAATGTAAAGCACTTTGAGCACCATGAAGGTGGAAAAGCGCTATGTAAGCGCAGTCCATTTTTTATTTATTTTTTTTTCATTAGAATGGAAATGAAGCTGTATGTTTAGTTTAGTTGACTAACATGTTGTTTTAAAAAAAATAATGCAACAAAATCATGAATTCTGTATCGACTATTTCGGACTTCTTCCTAAAGACGTCTTATGCATCTGGAAAGGTACTGGTTTGAGGTAAGTAACTCTGGACACACTATCTGATGACATAAAGAACCTCAGGACACTTGGGGTTGCCTTCAGGGACCTTTAGGGACCCTCTACTTACTACCACATAAGTGTGATGTTGTTTAGAACTTTAGAAGAGTTAGTCTAAAAATAGCGTTTCGTGTCACATGCCCTAATCACTTCCATGCTAACCATGTTTGGCTCAAAATGGCAAAATCGAAATTTCTTAATGTTTGTAATTTTGATGTCAAGTCAAGCTGTAGAAAATATGACATTGTTTGCTACTAATGTGTTGTGGAAGTGGGTGAAATGAGTCAAAAGGAGCAGAAAGAAAGAAATAATAATTAGTTGGGGCTGTTTTTGGTAGTGTATTTGGAATCTGTGAGTATGGTAATGCTAATGCTAATGCTAAGTTGTTACTGCTGGTGGAATTAGTAAAACCCAGTTTCAGGTGGAGCAGACAGACTCCCGCTGTATTATGACCATGGAGTGAGCCGCTCATCCTACACTCAAATGTCCATGTCTAATTTCAGACTTGAATGCATGAACAGCAGGAAACTATGCAATGTGGCTCCGCCTACTAAACTACAGCTAACAACAAACAAATGAACATCCCTGTTTGAGAAAGCCTATGGTCAGGTTAGTTAAAAACAGACTGAAGTCACAATTCAGTCTAAGCTGCACTAGGAGCTAGAATGCTGGCGGAAGTACAGGCACTGAGTTCTTTTTCTTTTTCTCTCTCCCTCTCTTTCTCTCTCTCCCTCTCCTATTTGTTTTTGTCATTTTTATAACCTATCTTACATCCCAAGTCTGTTCATGGCTAATGACCTGGTGTGTTATTAGTATATATTAATGATAAGTGTGAACTTCCAGCTCCATGGGACTGGGATGCAGATGATGTGCAGTGTGCATTATTAATAATATTCCATAATATGTTTTTTGTATTTGTAAGCTATAATAAACATGCATAAATTATAAACTAAAGCCTAATAATGTTACACATTTACTAACAAAATGACCATTTTTTTCAGTTTGTTCAGGTTATTCTTGACCATCTCTGTATAGACGTAGCATAAGTCCACTCTGAAGACCCAAACTAGGTACGATAAGTACAGATGGTGTGGATATTAGAACACAGCACTGGTGTGTACTTCTAGATCAGTGTGTTCAACAGGTGGATGCACCCCCTGCAACCCCCTGCAACCCCCTGCAACCCCCCCACCCCATTTGTCCAGTAACTCAGTGAGTCCTCGGTGGGTCTGCTCCCAGTCCCTCCTCTGTCTGTCCATAACCCCCACCCCCACCCCCATGTCCTCTGCTCCTGCCTCAGCTGCTTCTAATTATTATCTGCTAAAGTTCTGCATCTATTGTTCAGACACTGCTTGGGGTGGGGGGTGGGTGGCGGGGGCTCATTTATCCTAATGTGCTCCTCTGTCATCATATCATGTCATGTTCCAGTCGGTTTCAGTCGGTTGTCTGTATTTGAACACATACGCAGATGTAAAACATGTTTAAAAAGATATTAAAGACACATAGAAATGTTAAAATGTGTTAAAAGCAGAGGTTTAAAGTAACTAAGTAAAAGTACTTCATTACTGTACTTAAGTAGATTTTTTAGGTATCTGTACTTTATTTTAGTATTTATTTTTCTGGCAACTTTTTACCTTTACTCCCTACATTTTTGTACAAATATCTGTACTTTATACTCATTACATTTATATAAATATCTGTACTTTATATTCATTACATTTATATAAATATCTGTACTTTATACTCATTACATTTATATAAATATCTGTACTTTATACTCATTATATTCTCAAAATAGACTCATTACTTTTACAAACTAAACACATGTGACAGTATGAAAAATAAGTTACTTCAGAGAGAAAATCAGTGGAAAGTGTGACGTTATATATTACAGTTATGACTATTACCTCATAATTCAGAATTGTTATCTTAAAATTATGCACTTTTATCTCAATATTTATAGCTTTTTAAATCATATCTTTTGACTTTTTATGTCAATTGTGACTTTTCTTCCTCCATTTTTCCTAAATTTCCTGCCTATATCCACAAAACTGAGCAACTGTGACTCGAACAAACACATTATCTACACAGTAACTCACTTTTAAAGGCTTTATTTAAGATACTTTTGAAGTTTTTTTTTATTTTATTTTCTGAAGTATTACTGCATTCATGACAAAAAAGCAGTTTTACTTTTTTTTACTGTATTAAAATTGAGAAGTTGTACTTTTTTAAAGGAGTTGAATCAATACTTCTACTTTTACCAAAGTATTTTTTCACACAAGTAGCTGTACTTCTACTTAAGTAGAGAATGTGAGTACTTTTAACACCTCTGGTTAAAAGAGATGTTAAAAAAAAACACATGCACAGGTGTTTAAATGTGTTTAAAAACATTTTAAAAACATACAAAGATTTTAAAATGTAAAAATGTCTTTAAAATGATGTTAAAAACACACAAATGTTACGATGTTTTAAAAGAGACATTAAAAATCATACACAAAATAGGATAAATAGTTGTGTTTATGTATCAGGGGTTTGGGTTTCCTTTTGTGAATTTAATTTTTTTTTTTCGTATTCAGAGATGAAAAATTGAGGTAAAGGTTTTTCATTACTTGGATTCTTCATTAGTTGGGTCTTTTGTACATTTGTACCACTGTAGTTCCCAAAATCAGAACCAAACAAAGTGAAGCATCATGCAGTTGTTGTGTTCCTCACCTGTGGAACAAACTTCCTGAATACCTGAGGTCTGAGAAAAACTATCAGTTCATTTAATTGTCTTTTCTTTTTAACTTTATTATATATTTTATCTAAAGCACCTTGAATTGTCCTGGACATGAAATGTGCTGTACAAATAAATGTACCCCCCCCCCCCCCCTGACTTTAACATTGACTCCAGCGGGCACTCGGAAAATCCTTCATAAAACACCATTAAACTTTCATTTGCAAAGACGTGCAACTTACCATGTGGCCTGGGGTGGACAGTGATACGTTGACCCAAAAATGATGACTTCTAACAGTTGTTTAACCTATTTTTCTCAGACGCATCATATCCTTATATCAGGGGTGTCAAACTAAATTTAATTCAGGGGCTACATTCATCTTAATATGGTATAAAGTGGGCCAGACCAGTAAAATAATAAAAATGATAAGTATGAAATAATGTTAACGCCAAAAATATCTGTGTTTTTGGGTGAAAAAAAAGCCAAATTCTCCAATAAAAATGGTCACATCTACAAAGTGTGCATGAACAAATATGAACAACCTATACATTCTTAAGAAAAATAAGTGCAATGTTGACAATATTATGCTTTAGTTTGTCATTTAGACACGTGCATCACAATTTACAGATCACAGTCGACGTACAAATATACACAATATTCAGTAACAGGCTGAATATTGGTAAAATTCCACAAATATTTCAGGTTATTCAAATTTTTTTCTGTAAAAGGCTAGTCTTTTATGTACTTTATTTTACAGTAAAATAGAAAGGAAAGTTATTTTAAGGTTGGTTTCCATTATTCCTAGATTATTATGATAATCTCATCCACTTTAGATTGAAATGACATAAATGATAAATGATTTGAACATCCTTGATTATTAATTATCTTCAGTGTGATTCTTGTATTTCACACATTCATCCCAGCATTTGGTCCCCGGGCCTTATGTTTGACACCTACGTATGGTGGCTGATGGGGGCAAATGCATTGCATCAACGAAACACAAAAAAGATGCAACAACCAAAACCACAAACATGTAAAACAAATACAATACAAGAAAAAAATGCTGCAATAACAGAAACGATGCAGAAGCAAAAAAACGTAAAAACTCTCAAAACAACTGCAAGAGAGAAACACTGCAAATTCATTCCACAACAAAATGGAAGTTCACCAAAATAAAACGGAAGAAGAAGAAGAAGACGGTGGATGAAGATGAAGATGAAGATAAAGTTCATTCATTTTAGAGATTAGCGTGAAAATGTTCGTTTCCCTTCGTCTTTTTTAAACATTTCATCATAATCTGCAACAATGCGATAGAGTGGGTCGCCCAATGACCGAGAGATTGGCGGTTCACATCCCAGCTCTGGCTGTCCACATGTTGAAGTGTCCTTGGGCAAGACACTGAACCCTGGCTTAGCCCCCCAGTAGGACTTACCATAGACCTTAGAAACCTACTGGTGTATGAGTGTGTGTGTGAATGGGTGAATGTGAAGCTAATGTAAAGTGCTTTGAGCACCACGAAGGTGGAAAAGAACTATATAAATGCAGTCCATTTACAATATCATAGAAGTGTGGTACTAACATTAGCTACAAACCTCTGCTGCTCTATACATTGTCATGCTAATCTATTAAATGAATGACCACCGTCTTCTTCTTCCATTTTATTTTGGTGAACTTCCGTTGAGTTTCAGTTTTTTCTCTTGCATTAATTTTGAGGGTTTGTACGTTTTTGCTTCTGCTTCATTTCGGTTATTGCAGCATTTTTCTCTTGCAGGACATGTGTGTTGTATTTGTTTAATGTGTTTGTGTTTTTGGTTGTTGCATCTTTCTTGTATTTACAGCGTCGGCCACCGTACCTGTGCCTTATATTCTTCTATTAGTTTAGTATTGATGTTTCACACTGTAGATTTTGCAGTGTTAATTTGGAGACAATGGGACCAAATACACTCTAGAAGAAGGTAAATAAACTCTCTAAGTGTTGATTTAACACTGCAAAATTTACTGTGCACCACCGGTATGTGTCGTAAGTACAATGTACAACAACTGACAAAAACTACAGGTTACATACAAACACCCTTTTCTGTAATACTAACTAAACTGATACAAATGACAGGATCAAGATAAAAACAACAGAAATATAACTTTCCTGGATGTATATTTTCCAGTGATTTTCAGTTCAACATATCATTGTCCACGTCTGCCCACACTGTGAGTTTCATGTCTTTGCAAATTAAAGTTTATTGTTGTTTTCTGAATGGGGGGAGTTGTACTTATGAAAGCTAACATGCTCGGTTCAGCAACTAATGTCCAAACTGTGATCAGACGACTCTAAGTCATTAGAGACGACCTAAAAACAGGACTTTATCTACAAAATACAGAAGTAACACTTTAAAATGTGTCGAAAAATACATATATTTAAGAACATATAGAGATGTTTATTTTATTATTTAAGTTTTTAATTTAGATAAAGGTGTGTGTGTGTGTGTGTGTGTGTGTGTGTGTGTGTGTGTGTGTGTGTGTGTGTGTAGAGGTGACGGGTTCAGGTGGTTTGTTTATATTTTTGACCCATATGTTGAGATCAGTGCTATTGAAATAAATCTGTAAAAACTTTATTCAGATTTCATTCAAATATTCTTCAACATTTTACTTAAAAATTCAGATTTGTTTTTTTCTTCTTTTCTTCTTCCTTTAAGCGTGTCCCCACATGTGCATGCGTCTGCATCAGAAATTTGAGTGTAATCACAGCATTATTTGCAGCCTGTGTGTGTGTGTGTGTGTGTTTCTATCTTTATGGGGACATTGATATGTTTACACAGTCACACCATGGGGACCTCTGATACTATGGGGATCAAAATTCAGGTGCCCACAAGGGTTAAATATAAATAAAGGTCCCGACCAGTAAAATAGAAATGATGTGGACCTATAAATAAAATAAATAAAATTTGCTTGTTCAGTCACTCATAAAGCATGAGGTGAAACAGTTGCAAAGTTAAATTTTTTGAAGGTTTTTTATGGTTTTTTTATTTATTTATTTTTATTATTAATTTTATTTTAAAAATGAATATAATAATGTATTTAATTTTGTAATGTATAAATATTATTATTATTATTATTATTATTATTATTATTATTATTATTATTATTATTATTATTATTATTATTATTATTATTATATCTAAAAAGAAGAAAAAACAGTGATTACACTCACTACCAAATGGCTACTTGATTATAACCTTGGTCCTCATAAGACATAAATTTGTGTGTGTGTGTGTGACAGCTCATTTGGCTGCTGCAGATGACAGTGATGGATGGAAACGCTGAGGCCTGTTTCTCTGTGTAACTGACATTTGAGGACACGTGGCTTTACTGGTACATGTATAGACCCCAGTGTGTGTGTGTGTTTGTATTCCTATCATTATGGGGACATTGATCTGTGTACAGTCATGCCATGGGGACATCTGACATCATGGGGGCCAAAATCCAGGTCCCCATGAGGGTTATATATATATATATATATATATATATATATATATATATATATATATATATATATATATATATATATATATATATATATATGTAGGTTAAATATGTGTGTGAAGTATGTAAATGTATGCAAATGCTGTCCCCTATAAACACATAAACATGGTCTGTGTCTGAAATCATTCTCTGTACACAGGGACATAAATGCCGTGCACTCCATAGTGAACACAAATTAAAACTTTTCAGACACGACTGTTTAATCGCGCCATCTCCGTCGAACAATTTAAAAGTAAGTGTCATCTCTCACAAAATTAAAAGGCTTTTCAGTTTTTTATTTTATTGCACAAAATGAAAAGGCTTTTAATTTTGTGCAATAAAATAAAAAACTGAACTCGTGCAATGCATGATGAGATGTAGTGCTTTGGTATACATATATATATATATATATATATATATATATATATATATATATATATATATATATATATATATATATATATATATATATATATATATATATATATGTATACACACACACACAAAATAAATAAAATAATATTAGATATTAAACTATTATATAATTACATGTCTTATATAGAGTAATATTAAAAGTATTGAAATATAAAAAAAAAAAAAATACCAACACGTAATTTTTTTTCAATATTATTTTTTTATTTCATTTAGGTTCTTTTTTATTTAATATAATTAAATTTTCTCATAATTACTTTAGATTTGGAATTTTTTCATTTAAATGTCAATCTGTCTGTCTATACTCACCTAATGACTACTTCACCGACAAGTGATGATTACAAACTTGGAGACATGGAAACCAGTGTGTTTGTGTGCATGTGTGTGTGTGTGTTAGCTTTAGCCTCAGAAGGGTTAGCCCTGCATGATGTCTTGGGGGTGAACAGGAAGCTAATAAGTCCCTGGGTGAATGAAACAAAGAGCGAAGGAATATAAAGTTTAGAGACAAAACCAGGTTTTACAGAGGACGTTTCACACACCTGTCAACACACCCTCCTTAAAGGGGACACCAAACATTCACCTGGAACCTGAGTCATCCAACAGCAGAGTGATGAAACAGACCAGTGCAGAGAATACACTGGAGTCAGCATGTTTAGATTAAACTACAAGTTTTCAGGAAGAACCTTCAGGAAACTGATGTTCCACAAACAACACAAACACTGAATATGTAAACAACAAACAACACTAGAAAACAGTAAAACATTAACTATAAAAAAATAATGCAATGAAATCAGGAATTTCCAGAGCGTCTAACTCTGCACTCGGCAATCCACTATTACGAACTTCCTCTAAAGACGTGTTCTGCATCAGCTAAGGTTCATGGGTTGAGGTGAGTAACTCTGGACCAGTGATACGCAATGACCCGCAACGTTTTTTTTTTAACTATCCTGGACCGCAAAACATATATGTGAATAAGATGCACCCGACCCACTTCTGGACCCACATTTTTAAAAAGTAGTCAACACCCTGTCTCAACTGGTCATCTTTCCCCCAGATCCTCACCTCTCCTGTCACAACCTTTCACCCACCCTGACCCGCACCGTGCAGCAGCAAGTCATTGCTGATCTGTGACTAAGCAGTGAGGCTTGCCGGTGTGGAACCATTCAGTTTGCCACCTGCATAACCTGGACACTCTGCCATTTCCCTTTTCTCCATAACCTGGACATTCCATCCACCACCATGGACTCTGGCTGACCATGTCCCAGGGTTAGTTTTCTGTCTTTCTGTCGTTTTTGCTTCTGTTATTAAATCTGTTCTCCCTTCAGCACCTGGCATCTGAGTCTTTTCCTTTCACCTCACCCATCATGACAAATGGTCTTTATGAACGTCACATGACCTTTGACCTTACTCACATACCTGCATTTATTTCTGTGTTAAAATCTTATGTCATTGTTTGTAAGTTAATGTGTCCCAAACTTTACTTTTTTGTTTTTATGTTTCCAGAGCTTCCACTCTCCCAACTTTATTTTCTCTCTTGCTCCCTCCATACCGTAGGATACTGACGATGTAGTACGACACCTTCACAGAAATTCGGATAAAAAAGTGTATTTATTAATAATACAAAATTGGACCAAATATTTAAACTATAAACGAACTCTGAGAGTTTAATATTAATATGAATATTAAAGAGGTCGACACAGTCTCTACATTTATTAGGTTGAAAACATTCCTGTTTGAGAAAAACTATGGACAAGTTAGTTAAAAACAGACCCGAAGTCACAGTTCAGTCTAAGCTGCACTAGGAGCTAGAATTCTGGGGGAAGTACAGGCACTGAGTTCTTTCTCTCTCTCTCTCTCTCTCACACACACACATCTGTATTTGTTTTTTCTATAACCCATATCACATACCAAGTCTGTACCCCCCAGTGTGGTTCTCCTCCTTTTACCCACTGGATGTCTAAGGACAGGTGATGCTTGGGACTTTTCATACATTTCTGTAGTTGATTGTGTACCTGTAAAGCCCTGAGAGACGACTTTGTTGTAATTTGGGGCTTTATAAATAAAATTGATTTGAATTGAATGAATATACAAGAGAACAGCTGTGGAACAACTGTCCACTGTAGAGACCAGTATATGCATCAAAGGGTTAAATAAAATACAAACTAAAAACTAATAAGACTAATAATAACAGTGGGTTCAGCTCCATATGAGGCCTTTAAATGTGAATAAACCGTCAGAGCCAGTGGCCATTTTGGGTTTTGACAGATTATCCATACTCCTGCTCTGCCTCCTTGACTTGAAGTAAGTAAAGTTTATGGATAATTAAGCTTTTACCTATAGGCAAGTTGGGCTTTTTTCCTGTCACAGAATGTAACTTTTGAAAATAAATGGCAGAAAAGCGTTAAAAACACTGAGCTTCCTGAAAAGTGTCTTCCCTACTGTGCAGAGCCAGCAAACATTTCAACCCAGCTATTCCAATTTACTCCCATAATTGGCTGTCTGTGCAGAGAGAAAGTGGCCATATCTCAGGGTTTTCCTTCGCCGGCCTGACGGCTTGTAATTAGAGGAGGGAAAGAGTCTGTTCCTTCAATTAAACAACAGTGCAGCAGGAAGAAGGACTGCCCTCTTTTTGTAAAGCACACTCAAGCACCAGCACTCTTCCAGAAAAATAAATACACAAGCATGAGCTATGTAGCGTTACCATGTGTGTGTGTGTGTGTGTGTATATAAACTGGGTAAATATTGGCAGTTATCTAAGATGGTTGAAGTCATTGAGGAGCTAATTAGGCAGAGCTAGGTGACATAAGAACTGTTACTTTAAGCTTTTTTTTAATACTTTATTTCAAAACACTTTACAGATTCTGTTGACTTTGCAAAAACAACACGGATGCTACACTGTAAAAACGTGTGACTGGGCTTAATTAATATTAACTGAATACATTGCATTCAATTCTATATGAAAAAAAGACTTTTATATTGACTTAACAACATTTTAATTATATATCAATCGCATTTGACTCATTTTTGTTTGAATAAATCAGCTGAAAATCAGAAATTCATTATATTTTATCAGTAAAATAAACAATGTTTAAGTCAATATCCAGATATTTTGTAATAATAATAATAATAATAATAATAATAATAATAATAATAATAATAATAATAATAATAGAATATATTTATATAGTGTGTTTCTGTGTACACTGTTTTAGGAAAAAATATATAAATCATAATTAAAATCAGGCGCGCAGATAGCGGGGGTGTCAGGTGTGTCATGACACACCCAGTTTTGAATGTCCTTAGATCCATCCCACCCACTTTTATTTAAGAAAAAAAACATGTTACTTCTTCTTTTTACTTTTTTTTTAACTTTTACTACTTACTTCTTACTTAGTCAAGCATCACGAAGAAACCAAAATATGAATTAACATACATAATAACGTGACTCGGTTATTGCGCTGTGCGGCGGCATCGTCGTTAACCTTGGTTGCCACGGTTACAAACAGTCTGACCGGCATTACTTGGAAAGCCAGGGTGCATGTTCAGGAGGACCCCAACACGGCATGTAATAATGAGGCGAGCTAAAAAGCAGAAAACTGTCACGGATCGGGGTGAGGTGGAACAAGAGGACTCCAATGCACAGTACTGAAGGGCAAAATAATTTAATAACAAAACTACAACATAAAGACAAGACAAACACAACCTGGGAGTGGACGGCCAGAGTCCGTGGTGATGATGAGTGTCCGGGTTATGGTGATTGGGGAGATGGAAGCGATAGTCCGGGTTATGGAGGTGACATATCTGAATGGTCCTGCACTGGCAGCTACAAGCCTTACTGCTTATATAGCCACCGATTAGGAACGGCTTGCAGCTGCGCAGTGCAGGACCAGGTGAGTGTGGAGATTGGGGGAAAGGTCACTGGAGCGGAGGTCATGACAGTACCCCCCCCCTAAGGGGCGGCTCCTGAAGCCCCTAAAAAACAAAAAAAAAAAAAACACAAACCCCCCCCCCCCCCCCCGTTGTCCAGAGCTCAAAAATAAAAACATTTTTAAGTAGTATTTCTCCGAGCAGGGCGGCATGGTAACCTCCTGGTTCGGAGTACCCTCTGGGCAGAGCGGTGTGGCATCCTTCTGGGCAGGGCGGTGTGGAAACCCCCTGGGCGGAGTACCCTCTGGGCGGAGCGGTGTGGAATCCCTTCTGAGCAGGGCGGTGTGGAAACGCCCTGGCGGAGTACCCTCTGGGCAGAGCGGTGTGGCATCCTTCTGGGCAGGGCGGTGTGGAAACCCCCTGGGCGGAGTACCCTCTGGGCAGAGCGGTGTGGAATCCCTTCTGGGCAGGGCGGTGTGGAAACCCCCTGGCGGAGTACCCTCTGGGCAGAGCGGTGTGGCATCCTTCTGGGCAGGGCGGTGTGGAAACCCCCTGGGCGGAGTACCCTCTGGGCAGAGCGGTGTGGAATCCCTTCTGGGCAGGGCGGTGTGGAAACCCCCTGGCGGAGCACCCTCTGGGCAGAGCGGTGTGGCATCCTTCTGGGCAGGGCGGTGTGGAAACCCCCTGGGCGGAGTACCCTCTGGGCAGAGCGGTGTGGGATCCCTTCTGGGCAGGGCGGTGTGGAAACCCCCTGGCGGAGTACCCTCTGGGCAGAGCGGTGTGGCATCCTTCTGGGCAGGGCGGTGTGGAAACCCCCTGGGCGGAGTACCCTCTGGGCAGAGCGGTGTGACATCCCTCTGGGCAGGGCGGTGTGGAAACCCCCTGAGTAGGGCGGCGTTGAACCCTTCCGGGCGGAAGACCCTCAGGACTGAGTGGCCTGAGAGGTCTGGGTTGGTAGCAGGAGCAACTGGACTGGTCTGACTGAGGACCAAGGAGACTGATTGGGTGGGGTCACCACGGACTCTGGCTGAGACAGGAACAAGACAAAACGAAGAAACGGGCAACAGGCAGGGACAGGAAACAGGCAGGCAAAAACGAACAACAAGCAAGGACAGGGGACAGAAACCAGCAACGGGCAACAGGCAGGGACCGGGGACAGAAGCCAGCAACGGGCAACAGGCAGGGACAGGGGACAGAAGCCAACTACGGGCAACAGGCAGGGACAGGGGACAGAAGCCAACCACGGGCAACAGGCAGGGACCGGGGACAGAAGCCAGCAACGGGCAACAGGCAGGGACCGGGGACAGAAGCCAACCACGGGCAAGAGTCAGGGACAGGAACAAACAGAAAAGACCAACGACAGACCAAGACCGACGACAGGACAACTAGCCAGAAGACAAGACAACTAGCCAGAAGACAACTAGCCAGAAGACAACTAGCCAGAAGACAACTAGCCAGAAGACAACTAGCCAGAAGACAAAAAGCCAGAAGACAAAAAGCCAGAAGACAAAAAGCCAGAAGACAAAAAGCCAGAAGACAAGACAAAAAGCCAGAAGACAAGACAAAAAGCCAGAAGACAAGACAAAAAGCCAGAAGACAAGACAAAAAGCCAGAAGACAAGACAGCTAGCCAGAAACACGGAACGCTAGCCAGAAACACGGAACGCTAGCCAGAAACACGGAACGCTAGCCAGAAACACGGAACGCTAGCCAGAAACTCGGAACGCTAGCCAGAAACTCGGAACGCTAGCCAGAAACTCGGAACGCTAGCCAGAAACTCGGAACGCTAGCCAGAAACTCGGAACGCTAGCCAAAAACTCGGAACGCTAGCCAAAAACTCGGAACGCTAGCCAAAAACTCGGAACGCTAGCCAAAAACTCAGAACGCTAGCCAAAAACTCGGAACGCTAGCCAAAAACTCGGAACGCTAGCCAAAAACTCGGAACGCTAGCCAAAAATTCGGAACGCTAGCCAAAAACTCGGAACGCTAGCCAAAAACTCGGAACGCTAGCCAAAAACTCGGAACGCTAGCCAAAGAAACGGAACGCTAGCCAAAGAAACGGAACGCTAGAAAGCGACACACAACACTAGAAAGCGACACACAACGCTAAAAAGCGACACACAACGCTAGAAAGCGCCACAGAACGCTAGAAAGCGCCACAGAACGCTAGAAAGCGCCACAGAACGCTAGTAAGCGCCACAGAACGCTAGGAAGCGCCACAG
Organism: Siphamia tubifer; assembly: GCA_020466265.1. Taxonomy (NCBI): domain Eukaryota; kingdom Metazoa; phylum Chordata; class Actinopteri; order Kurtiformes; family Apogonidae; genus Siphamia; species Siphamia tubifer. The sequence goes on from CM035790.1 coordinate 7,358,235, forward strand.
AACGCTAGGAAGCGCCACAGAACGCTAGGAAGCGCCACAGAACGCTAGGAAGCGCCACAGAACGCTAGGAAGCGACACAGAACGCCAGGAAGCGACACAGAACGCCAGGAAGGGACACAGAACGCCAGGAAGGGACACAGAACGCTAGGAAGGAACACAGAACGCCAGGAAGGATATACAGGACGCTAGGAAGGATATACAGGACGCTGGGCAGATAAACTGAATGTTGGGGCAGGGAAACATAACTAACTGGGAAATACACAGACAGGGACAGAACGCAAGACTGGACAGACTTTAGACAGAACAAAACGGGGAAAACTAAAAACAAAAAAGGGTCCCTTCAGCACTGGCGGAGTCCAGATGGTGGCAGGACCATTCTGTCACGGATCGGGGTGAGGTGGAACAGGAGGACTCCAATGCACAGTACTGAAGGGCAAAATAATTTAATAACAAAACTACAACATAAAGACAAGACAAACACAACCTGGGAGTGGACGGCCAGAGTCCGTGGTGATGATGAGTGTCCGGGTTATGGTGATTGGGGAGATGGAAGCGATAGTCCGGGTTATGGAGGTGACATATCTGAATGGTCCTGCACTGGCAGCTACAAGCCTTACTGCTTATATAGCCACCGATTAGGAACGGCTTGCAGCTGCGCAGTGCAGGACCAGGTGAGTGTGGAGATTGGGGGAAAGGTCACTGGAGCGGAGGTCATGTGTTGTTTTTTTTTCAAAGAGCAACAGCTGTAAGTAAACTGCTACTTTACGTTATCACCAGGGCTCTAAATTAACACCCACCAACCCGCCAAATGCGGGTGAAAATCCATTTTGGTGGGTAAAAAAACAACTTACTAGCCACTTTGGCTGTTGGCGAGTGCAGACCCGGTTGTAGCAATCCTCTATGGGGCGCCAGCATATGACCGTCCTATTTTTTTTATCCTTCCCCTGTCTTTTGTTTCCTGTCTTGCTTGCTTCGGCCCAGGCAGCGCCCCTATGGCAACGCCAAAGTGTTCACATAGCCACGCGTTGTGTTTATTATATCACGTGTTACAGAACGCGTTCTGGCAGCGCACTGGTGCGCGCAATGGCACGTACTAGCACCGTGCCATTGCGCGCGCCAGTGCGCCTACAGCCTACTTGTGTGTTTGACAGGAATGCTAATAAGCCCAAATGAATTGATCATAACGGGCTTATATGAGGATTTGGTGCTATCTTTGGTCAGTTGGTGAGACCACAAATAGGCTAAGGAAATGAGATGGTTTAAGAAAGTTTATAACAACACCAAGATGTAATGTGAGTGTATGTTTACAGTGGGGACAGTGGAGATAAAAAGTAAAGAAGTTAGGAGTTAAATGTGAAAATGCAAAAAAAATTAAATAAAAATGTTATCACATGTTTGAAGAAATTATTCGGGGACCAATTGAGAAAATGTAAGAGCAACAAGATGTGAGTCTATGTATTGTATAAATTGTAAAATAGGTGAGAACAGTAAAGAAGTGTTAACAGTGAAAGGTGAGAAAATGTAAAAGCAAGAAGTTTTAAGAGTTAAATGTGGAAAATTTAAAAAAAAATGATCATATGTTTAAAGAAATGAATTATTTCAAGAGGAAAAGGTTAAATAAAATAATTTAATGAAATTTGGTCAGGGGAAAAATGGCTAGTTGAATTTCTGATAGGGGAGTAAGATAAAAAAATCTACTAGCCACATTGGCTGGTGATGAAAAAAGTTAATCACCTTGCAATTTCTGTTCAAAGCAATGTCGCCGTGAGAGTAGGAATCGTACAAAGCTGGCCAGAGCCAAACTGTCACCTTCTTCTGCCTCCACCTGTATATGGCCCAGACATATATTCAGGGCAAGGATCGGAGGAGAGAGGTTTTTGGATCCTTCACTTAATCAGTTTTGAGACCATTATTGAAAACTCTCATGGAGAGATCTTATTTACAATTTAATTTGTATATGGAGGCTGTGTCCTATTTTGTGTCTGTTGTTAGTGTGTTAGAAGTTTTAATTACATTATATGTTTTTTACACTCCTGTGAAATTTATGAAAGAATCAGTGTGCTGGAAGTCAGTGTTAAAATAAAACAGTTTTGCAAACAGCATATGGTATGTTTAGTGAGTGATTTGAATTAGTATCAGCATTAATAAACTTTATTAAATAATAATAATTTATCTAATACTTATATAATAAATAATTTCTTCCAATGATGGGTAATTAAGTTTGACAGTCCAAATATACACAAACAGTGAGCAGTCATGTAGCACACACACACGCGCACACACACACACACACACACACACACACACACACACACACACACACACACACACACCCATATTGATCATCCTGTCATGTCAGTGGTATATAGCACTTGAGAACATCAGACATCACAATTAGGTAAGATAATGCATTTTTCGTCTTTGAGGAGTAATAACTCCCCCCCTCCAATCAGAATGGTGGGGCCGGGGGGTGTTAGCTGGCATCTTCGTCCCCCCCAGTTTCACAAACCTATCTGCGCCCCTGATTAAAATATATATTCATGGCTTACGAGCGGTTAATAACAATGAACCTTTCTTTGAGTTTCATTTATTGCAGTTTAAAGATTAATTAAAAATTACAAAGTTAAAAGTCTTTTGTCTCTAATGCTCTATTCGCACAGGATCAGTATTACCTACATGGACCACTGGTAATTCGGAATAATTACGGAGAATGTCTGAGTTCTTAGTCCTGTGCGAATGCGCCATATCCGTGATTTGCTCAGTAATAATTCTGCCACAAATTACCGACTGTGTTTGGGTGAAAAGCAGATGTCCAGTGATAATTCAAGTCCTGTGTGAATGCGAATGTCTGTGTTTGTGATTTCAATTGTGCACCTTTTGACTTTTTCTGGAGTGAATAATGGAGGAAGCGGCTGAAATTGTGTTGCAGCATGTGTCAAAAGGAAGATATGTTCACATAATATTTATATTCAATATTTATAACTATCTGAAGTTGTCTCTATTGAGGCCTCCACTAAGAACGACTGATTCTGTAATCTGGAGACTGTTTTAATGTGCACTGACCCCGCTCTTATTTTGAAGGCGTGGAGCAAATTTACAGACTGCATCCCTGCCAATGGCCTTTACCCCCTTTATTCTTATGCATACTTTGTTTTCATACTACCTTATTAATGTATTGAGACCAAACAGGATGTTGTGAATTTACGACATATCCAGCCATAATGTCTCGAATTTGCGCGAATTACAGACTTTTGTTTATCCCGTCTGAATGCACCACAAAATAATGCAAAGGTGCGGGGGTAATTGCGAATTACCAGTGGTCCATAGATAATACTTATCCCGTGCGAATAGGGCATAAGTCAGGAAAAAGTCATGAAGTCCTGTCTTGAGAGCATGTGGAGCATATGTCTTTCCCCCACACCAGGTCTTTTGTTCCTCCAAACACACCAAGTTGCTTCTCCGTCGACCCCTCCTCCTCTTGCTTCATATAACTTTCCGTTTGGGGGGTTGTCTTGCTCTGTGTCCCATTGTTGTCCTTACTGTACCATTGTGCCACCCCCCTCAGGCGCCTGGGGTTTATTTCAAACTGTGCTGAACGTCTTCTGAGCACAGACTTAACAGACCATTTAACATGATACAATAGTAACATTAATGTTTATACTTTGTATTATTTCTAATTTACTCAACACAACACATATACTCTAATCACACAGTGGTTTCGTTATTCATTCACTCTCAAATTCTCCCTCTGGTGGTGACAGAAGTGTGGCCCCTCTGACCACCATCAAACATTCATACACATTCATTCATTAACGTGAGCCAATTAACCTATCAATCAATATTAATGAAATCCACCTTTGTAAGTATGAATTATTTATTTATTTATTTTTTGGCAGATATTTGGTATATCTGAATTAGTATCTTCCAGATAACTAGTAAACTGTTGTGCTGCATTTTGGAATAAACATCCAAAATTTAATAACTACTGTATATACATTTCATTTTGTAATAAAGCTGCATTTTTTTTATACATTTTGCCACATTTTGTAATAATTTATTCCATTTTGCAGCACTGATGTGGCATTAAAACTCAAGGGAAACATTCCAAGTGGTTTATGTCTTAGCTGGTAATTAGACATATTAGACAATAGGACAATTTTAAATTAGGGATATATGTTGGAAGTAGAAATGTTGTTGCTTGTTTAGCCTTTTGTAGCAATTTCATATTTGTTTAAAATGAATCTTAGTGGATAAATTATCTGGTCACAGCAGCTCTTTAAACAAGCAGAAGACACTTATGTTGTTTTACCTTTTAAGCTCCAAAGGGTTTTTCTGGCAAATTCAGCCTAAAATGCCCAAATTAAAGTAAAATACAATCAACAAACAAACTATGCTTTAGAATTTTTATTAGGTAATGCACCATGTTATTAAATTCACTAAAGAATGAAAAAGTTGCAACTGCATTCTGTGATAATCTTCTCAAAATGCAGCAAAATTTGTTACAAAATCCGTTGGGGCGTTGTTGTTGTTTTTTTTTTTTTTTTACCAAATCTGACTTTAATACAAAATTAAATGAAAAAGTTATTACATTTTGGACGTTTATTACAAAATGCGGCTCAACAACACTTTTCCCCAAAAAATGTATTTGTATTTACTCACCATGGGCTAAAATCTGAAGTAAATCCAACATAATTTAACAAATAATTTTATTATTTTGGATTTAATTGTTATGTTTAAAATGACAGTAAAATCAATAGATTTTAATCAAAGTTAGAATAGTTAAATCCTATTTAATTATTTTATTAATCACTGTGTTACTATAATTTATTTAAGTAGACAATGCTCAAACTTTTCTGACGCTGCTGAGCCACATTTTGAAATACCCAGCCAACATGTCCATGTGGGCCCCAGAAGGGTTACATCTGGGTGATTCTTATGAAACTAAATAAATCAATTGCCCTGAGGTTTTACTGGTTAAATATGAAATAAACCCTATATATAGCATCATGTTACTGTGGAGGAAAATGGGTACATGTCAAAGCATCCAGTGAAACAGACAGTTCATCCTCTCTGAAAATTCTCCAAAAAATCACGTTCCTCTTATATGTTTATGAAATAATACTGAGTTTTAGATCAATATTCCTAATAGCTTTGAAGTAAAGGCCTTCCAAAATGTACGTTTTTTTAGACCAAGGCCTATTGAGTCTGCTGTGGTTGCAATGACGTCAACCCTTTGAGCTCACATTTGACCCCCTGAACATACACGAAAACTGAAGCACGAAAAAGTTAAAAGTTGTGTTTATATAGGTTTCATAAGTGGGTAAAGAAATGTGTCTACAGCGCCCCCTTGAAAAGTCCAAATATATTGTATTAGGCCAGAGCTATGAATATTGGTACATATGTTTATCATATGATGATGAACAAAAAAACTTATGATGGCACCGCCCATAAACCAACAGGAAGTCCGCCATCTTGGATTGAAATTTCAAACATGTTGAGTCATGGAATTTTCGCTGTCTTTGTATTTTAACAAACTCCTCCTTGGCCGTTGGGTCCAATGAGCTCAAAATCGGTGAACTAGACACCGACCAAGTGGGACATCAAAAGTTATACACATTTATTTGGAACAGTTAGATTGTTTTTGTGCTACGACATCGCAAAGTTTGCGAAGTTTTTAGGAAAAATTACCACTACATAAATTGCTTCAGCTCAGACATACGAACACCGATTTGACTGAGATTTTACACAGACGTGTATCGCCCAGGTCTACAACCATTTAGCTAAAGACATTTTGATTTTGTACTATAGTGCCCCCTAGAAATGTACTTATATACAAATTTGACTTTACTACAATGACTGTAGTTCGGACATACGAACACCGATTTGGCTCAAATTTGACTCAGTTTTCAGTCTTGCAGTTCTACACCCACTCAACACACATTTCAAATAAGTCACTCTATAGCGCCCCCTACATATTTATACAAAAGTGAACATTTCTGACAGAATATCGCATCCTGCCCATCTCATTGTCGGTTTTCATCGTCAGTCACACAGAGGCGAAGGGCTTTGAGACTGCTTGCACTTCAATTTTTAATTTTTTTATTATTATTTTGACAAAGTTGTGTTTGGTCCATCTTTGAGCTTCCACTGCACCTCTATCATTTGACCTACATATTAGATTTTTGTCTCCCTGGATAACTTTCCTCCTCGAATCACAATCTATGCTCAGATTAGAAATATTGGTAACACTTTACTTGACGGGTGAGTTCGTAACACATTCATAGCTGTCATAAACTGCACATAAAATATTGAGACGTGACTCAACATTCAGACCAAACCTTTCATGAATGTGGAAGACAGAACGATCACAACTTTTCAAAATAAAAGTCCAACAATCACAAAGCAGCACTGACGTTTTTTATTTCCAAACCTTTTACCATCATGTCACATCTGAGTCCATGGGCTAGTCCAGTCCAGTGTCAATTTATTTAATAATGTTACCTTGTCTGATGATTTATCTTTTGTTAATTGGAATGTCCAAGCATTCCAGGTAGAAGTCTGCAGTGGGATGGCATTCCACTGGACCTGCGGCATGCGGCATTATTTGTTAGCCTCTTGCAGGAATGGAAAGGTGTGGTCATGGGAGCGGGACACAGACATATTTTCTGGAGTCCCACAAGGCATTAAATACATTTCACAAAAATATTAAAATATGTATTTGCAAAGTCCCAAAAAAAAGCAGTGCTGCTTTACAGTTGTTGGACTTTTATTTTGAAAAGGTGTCATCATTCTGTGTTCCACATTCATGAAAGGTTTGGTATAAATGTAGAAGTCATGAAACAGTCATGACTGTTTTATGTGCAGTTTATGACAGCTGTTATGAATGTGTTATGAACTCACCTGTCAACTAAAGTGTTACTGAAATATCTATTTTGGTTGATCCGCACGTTCAACGTCCAAATTATTTATTCCAAATAAAGTAATTTGGAATTAATGTTATTTCCTTCATGTTTACATGGACATGTTAATTCCTAATAAACCTTTACATGTGCAAACATGGGACCTTTTTTAGGTCATAATGATGACGTTTCATCGAAATTGTGACTTTTTTTCTTGATTTTTCCAACATTTTCTGTCCATATCCACTAAACTCAGTGACCGTGACCTGATAAAACACATTTTCTACAAACTAACTCATTTTGTTTTTTGACACTTTTGAAACTTTTCTGTTTTTTTCATGCTTAAAAAGTATTATTTCCTCCATGGCAAAGAAATGCAGTTCAATGTTTTATTTTATTTCAATTAAGAAGTTCTACTTTTTTTTTTTTTTTACTTTTATTTCAGCAAAGGAGTTGAATCAGTACTTCTACTTTTGCCAGAGTATTTTTTCACACCAGTAGCTGTACTTCTACTTAAGTACATCTACTTTTGCCAGAGTATTTTTTCACACCAGTAGCTGTACTTCTACTTAAGTACAGCATGTGAGTACATTACACACATAAGCTATGTACTTTTCTAGTGATCCATGCAAGATTGAGTTTGGAATAAACTTGCACAAAACTTCATAAGTAAATGAAAAGTGCTATTACAAATAAAAATTGAAGAGTTACATGATGCTATCAGCAAGAAATAGTGGTTAAGAGCAGCCAGTGGAGGGATACGATGGTCAAACTGACCACAGACCTGGTATTAAGTGTCCAGGCTTAATGCAAGAGCAGCTGAACACAGATTGAAGACCAGGACCACACTGGACCTGGACACCCACAGCCTCAGAGGCAGGTTATCAGCACTAAGTCAAGTAGTTTGAAAGTTTACTGCGGGAGGTGAATGCAGTCCAACTCAATCCAACTTTACTTATAGATGCTCCAAGTGCTGCACAGTTTAAAAAAAAAGAAGAAGCAAGTTCATAAAATACCAAAAAATCACGGGGTGACATGGTGGTGCAGTGGTTAGCACTAGTGCCTCACAGCAAGAAGGTCCCTGGTTTGAATCCCACACCAGACCTTTCTGTGTGGAGTTTACATGTTAGCCTCATACCTAATTCAGGTATCTCCAAACTGTTCCACAAAAGCCAGAAAAGGAAAAAAAAAAAAAAAAAGCAAAGACACTCTGAGATTTTCCAAAATATATATTAACAATGTATTTAATAAAACATCAGCCTATGCGTTGCGGCCAAGGGCTTTCATCAGGGCATACTCAGAAACAAACCGTAGGTGAAAGGTTAAATAGGCACCTAAGGGTGTCAAAAGGGGGTGAAGTCTTCAATTATGCTAGTGGAGCAGACAATTAACTAATTAAAGAAAAAATATATTAAAATAAACATACACACTTAAAAATCTATTTAAAAAAATATAAAATACTATTAAAATGTTTAATATGGCTGCAGGTTTTTGTTCCAACCAACCAAGAATCCACAGTTTGACCAATCGACTCTCTGAAGACTGAGATCAGTTGATTAATTGCGTCCAGTCTGATGTGCTGCTGCTGTTGGAACAAAAACCTTCAGCCACACTGGCCCTTTGTGGAACAGTTTGGACATGCCTGGGTTAACTGGTTAATCTAAATTGTCCATAGGTGTGAATGTAAGAGTGATTATTTGTCTATATATGTTCAGCCCAAAGATGAACTGGAGACTCATACAGGGTGTACCCCGCCTTCACCCATTGTAGCTGGATTATCCCCCCCAGTGACCCCCATGACCCTTGTGAGGATAAAGCGGGTTCAGATGACGAGACTAAAAATCACAAAATGTCTACATAGTAAATAAAGTAAAGATAACATAATACAACATTGAAAAATATGTTCAAGAAGCTAGGAGCAAATGTATACAATATAAAATAATACATAGATATTACTATACTCTGACTAGACTTAAAGTGATACTCTGGAATTTTGGACCTATTTTCCAAGTGAGCGTAGGAAATGTGTAGAGAAATAAGTTTTTTAAATTTAATGCATTACTTTGTAAAATCAGAGGTGGCTGTTGCTGGGCTAACGTCAGTGAATGTTATGTTAGCTGGCCACAAAAACAGCCATAGCCAACCCTCAAAGCACCCAACTTTATTAGACAATGCATACATACCAAAGAAAGTGTGAATGAAAAGAAGAAGTGGCTGTGTTATCAATAGAAGTGAAACAGGAGTTGATGAAAAAATATAAAAGTTGAGTGATAGCACAAAGGAATATGGTCGAAAGCTGTCTACCATCGCTAGCAGCGACCACTTCCAAAGGTATCTGTGTGATATCGAAAAAGAGGTCAGAGGTCATGTTGACATGTTCGTGTATTTAAAGAGTTCGCCAGAGACTTTTACCGATGAGATAATTAGCTGATTCATTCACTCTAACACTATCAGGGTGATGGTCAGTCTGAAGCTGTGAAAGTGACAGCAGTGAAATCTCGTGGGATGATATTTCATGAAAGTTAAAGCACTCCTGCCTAGAACAACCGTCAATGGAAACACATTCAAAGCGCAAATATACTTTGTCGGAATTTTAGGAATATTGATATTGTTTTGCGAAAAACTGTCATGGAAACGCAGCTTATGAAGCACCACTAAACCCATACATGTAATGAATTGGAATGGTGCAACTAGGCTAAACAAAAGTAGCTCTGTTGGTAAATGTTCTTCTTTTCTATAGTTCTTTTTCACCTTCATGGTTCAAAGCTCTTTACATTAGCCTCACATTCACCCATTCACACACACTTATACACCAGGTTTCTAAGGTTCTGTCAGTCCTACTGGGAGACTAAGTCAGGGCTCAGTGTCGTTGCTCAAGGACACTTCGACATATGGACAGCCAGAGCTGGGATGTGAACCGTCAACCCTTCAGTCATTGGGCGACCCACTCTACCAACTGAGCCAAAGCCCAGAAAGGTTAGCTGTGGTTTTCTAATTTCTTTCTAAAGGAGAAAGAAATTGCAGGAGATACAGTGACTGAGACGAATGTTTCAGAAAAAGCATCCGTCATATTCACTGATCTGATGATGGGGGGGGGGTAAGGGTTTATTTTACTTTTAACACATATTTCATACAAAATTAGTAATTTTTTTTAATCATCTTCAAAGGGTTTGAAGGTTAGTATTTTGGGGCCTTGGAAGAAATCAGGCCTTTTAAATGAAAAATGTGACTATTTACGAAAAATTCACGGTATTAAAACACTTCTGGAACGAATTAATTTCATAAGTTGAGGTACCACTGTACACACACACACACACACACACACAGACCATGTGGGAATGTCCTCAGGTTTTCCCTCTGTGGGAAAATGTTCTGGAGTTGGGAGGGAATTGGTTAGGTTGTTTACTTGTAATATCACCAAGGCTTTGTCTTCTCAGGGACAGAACCAAATGTAAACACATTTAAAAACCCATTATTAAAACCTGCTCTATTAACCTGTGCTCCTCTGATCCTGAGGTGTTGGAAAGAACCCTCAACTCTGACGGTAGAAATGTGGAAAGTTCAATCTAGGGAGAAAAAGTAAAAAGTTTCCAGAAAAATAAATACTCCAGTAAAGTACAGATACCTCAAAAATGATGGAAATAAAACAGTTAATGAACAATGGAAGAGTTTTAGAGCTGTTGTTTTTGTTTATATATGTAAAAATAAACAACACCTACTTTTTTATTTTATTGTAATTGTATGTATGTGTAATGTATTTTATTGTTTTCATTTAGTTTGTTTATTTTTAAAAATATAGATAGATAGATAGATAGATAGATAGATAGATAGATAGATAGATAGATAGACAGACAGACAGACAGACAGACAGACAGACAGACAGACAGACAGACAGACAGACAGACAGACAGACAGACAGACAGACAGACAGACAGACAGATAGATAGATAGATAGATAGATAGATAGATAGATAGATAGATAGATAGATAGATAGATAGATAGATAGATAGATAGATAGATAGATAGATAGATAGATAGATAGATAGATAGATAGATAGATATGTATTACACATAAATACAGATATAAGTACAGATATTTATATAAATGTAAAGAGTATAAAGTACAGATATTTTTCAACAAATCTAGGGAGGAAAAGTAAAAAGTTTCCAATAAAATAAATTAAGCGTTCATTTGATAACTCCATTTTTCTTTCTTTTTTTTCAGAAAATTGCATTTTTTTACTCTACATTCCAGGTAATACTCATTGATTTGATATATTATTTATTCAATTTAGTGGCTCTTACCAAATGAAATAAATAATATATCAAATAAATCAGTATTATCTGCGGAATGTAGAGTAAAAAATGACATTTTGTGAAAAAAAAGAAAAATGGAGTGATCTGTTTTTGCAAATGAACTCTTCAAATACTCCAGTAAAGTACAGATACCTCAAAAATGTACTTAAGTCCAGTAATGAAGTACTTTTAGTGAGTGACTTTCCCAGTGTGTGAGGACAGTGTGGTCATGTGACCAACAGGCTGCTGAAGTAACTCGGTGGAAATAAATCCTTAAATATATGAGATGAAGTTAAAGTGAGTTAGTGTTGATGTTTAGGAGGAACCACTAACCCTCAGAAGGAGCACAGCAGTAATCCTGCCTGGTGGTAACTGACGTGTGGATTACCGTTCAAACTTCCTGCTCCCAAACTTTAGCTTCATTTAATTCTGCTGAGTCAACGGAAAACATTTAAAACATAAAACGTTTTAACAGCTAAGTTTAGTCAGGTGTTAACACTAATACAAAATACAATAAAATAGTTATAAAAATATATATATATATATCAATCTCAAGTTTCTATGACAACCTGTTCTTGAATTAGAGCCAATAATGTGATTTTGACCTTTCTGCTAAGTACTGCCCTTGACCTTTGACCTTTACTCAAATGAATCATATCATCTAATGCACATTAGCTATATGTATATGCACATGTATTTTAATGATGATATCTCAAGTATTCATTGAGTTATAGTATGATATGTCTCTGCAGACACACACACACATACACACACACAGATACACACACACACACACACACAGATAAACACATACACACACACACAGATACACACACACAGATACACACATACACACACACACACACACACACAGATACACACACACAGATACACACACATACACACACATACACACACACACATACACACACACAGATATACACACACACACACACACACACACACACACAGATACACACACATACACAAATACACACACACAGATATAGTGTGTGTGTGTGTGTGTGCGCACAGGGCAATGTGAAGTGTCTAGCGCAGCGGTGTTGAAGTAGTGGTACCTGTAGTTAGTGCATGCTGCATGCCGCTTCTGCTTGCTATGCTGCATGCTTTTTCTGCTTGCTGCTTACTGCTTTTCAACTACTGCCGCCGGCTAGCCCTCTCCTTCAGAGGGCGAAAAGAGGAGCAGAGGGCGTAAGCCTCCTCAGCCTGGTAAATAGCCTCTCCATTGTCAAGACTCGTACACGCCTCCTCGTGGCCACACACGGTAACTGGTTCCTCGCGGTTCCAGGCTAAGTTGTACGGGATCTCAGAGCAGCAGGGGGCCCCAGAGACGGGGCATGCAGGCCCACCGGCGTGTGGACATGCCCTACTGCCCTGTCAACCCCTGCCCCAGCTATGGGTAAATATCCCCAGCTATGGGCAAATAGTGAAAACTGCCTCAACGGCAGACCAGGCGGAAGATGGCAGCAGCGCTGTGCTCCACAACGGCTGGAAAGGCGGACGAAGGCTGCAGCAAAGACGGGTCCCCAGTTGTCTTGGTCTCCATGCCACTGGACCCTGGCCCACTCATTGTCAAGGACTGTGTGGTGGCTGACCGTGCATCAGTCTCCCCACATTAAAAGATTCCACGCACAGGCGTCCTCCTGAACAGCCCACACCAAGTATCCCCCTAAAAGTCCTGTGGCGACCAGGAAGTGGTGACGGGAACAGGACCGTGAAGTCTGGCAGTTCCTAGCCACAACCTGGCACACAGGCGGTGGGTGTTTTGAACCAGTCGCTAAGCTCTTGGATGAGGCAGAACGAGCTTTCCGGCAGCTGCACCCACGACTGAGCAGTCCTATTCAGGATCCACTCTGCTCACCCCAGTAGGGGAAGGGGTTAGAAAAGGTGCCCTAAACATATCCTGCCTCGAAAACTCCTGTCTGGGATACCGCACCCAGAGGGATCACCTTTACGCGGTCAGAAACAAAAGAAAATGTACTTTGGAACCTGGAATGTGCGGACCCTTATGGACAACAAACACAGCGATCGACCCGAACTGCGAACTGCTATCATCGCCAGGGAGCTAAGGAGATTTCGGATCGACATTGCTGCACTCTCCGAAACCCGACTGGCAGACGAAGGGCAGCTGAAGGAAGAGAAGGGGGGATACACTTTCTTCTGGAAAGGAAAACCAGCTGATGAGCCCAGGATCCACGGTGTGGGTTTTGCCATTAAGAACACCCTCATCAGCCACCTCTCCGAACTCCCTGTTGGCATCAGCGAACGACTTATGACCATTCGCCATTCGCCAAAAGGCCACAGTTGTAAGTGCATACGCCCCAACTCTAGACTCACAGGATGAAGTGAAGGAGGCCTTCTATGCTGACCTGGACAACACCCTAACCCAGGTTCCCAAGGAAGACAAGCTTATCCTACTTGGAGACTTCAATGCCAGGGTGGGACGAAACCACGATCTATGGGATGGCCACGATACACACATACACACACACACACACACATACAGATACACACACACACACACATACACACACTGGTTACAATAATCTCTCTGGGCGGGATAAACTAGGTAACAAAAGGAAATAAGTATGAGAGAGAAAATAAATAGTTATTTTAAAAATGTATTTATTGTATTTGTGTGTATTTATAAAACTCTTTTTGGATGGTAGTGTAATATTAAAAATCTAAAAAATAAATAAATAAAAGAACTTAAAAAATAAAATAAAATCTAATAATACAACTAAATTAAAAAAAGAAGTCATTGGGTAGTTTTTATATAAATAAGTGAATAATAGATTCTCACATATTTATCATTTACTCGTCAGGACCTACATTTATATTTAACTCTTGTGGGAACCTGAATTTTGGTCCCTATAGTGTCAGAGGTCCCTGTGGCATGACTGTGTCAATAGATTACTGTCCCCATACAAATAGGAAGGCACACACACACACACACACACACACACACACACACACACACACCTTTACATTATTTCATAGCTTTAGGTCTGAACATTTGCTCTTGACATTTGAGGTCCAACAGCAGTGAACAGCTTTTGCCACTAGTGTTCAATTGGTTTGTTCTGCCATGCGTGGCAGCTAGTGGAGCACACACACACACACACACGCACACACACATACACACGCACACACACACATTACAAACACAGCTCAGCATACAAACACAGACACTGGGTCAAACTGCACTGCAGAGAAACCAAACTGGAGTGTGTGTGTGTGTGTGTGTATGTATGTGTGTGTGTGTGTGTGTGTGTGTGTGTGTGTGTGTGTGTGTGTGTGTGTGCATTACTATGTACTACAATTTTTAAAAAAAAGTCTGCATCAGCATTTGACAAAAAAAGAAAGAAAAACTTGAACAAATGCAATGAACACTGAAGGCTGATGAATGTAACATTTAATATTATAATGACAGAAGTAAATGTCTGGGACACATAGACACAGAAGACACATGGACATAGAGACACATGGACACAGAAGAAACATGGACATAGAGACACATGGACACAAAGACACAAAAGTCACATGGACACAAAGACATTTGAGTATGGTTTTTACTGTGTGTGTTTTTAGTACATTTACTCTAGTTCAGTGTATTTTTGTATATTTTCTCTAGTGCATTTTGGTGTGTTTTCAATACATTCACTGTATTTTTTGTCTATTTTGGTGTATATTTTTACTCCCTGACTCTATTGTAGTGCATTTTGCTGTGGTTTTAGTACATATGGATGTAGTTTAGTACATTTACTCTATCAAACATATATTTTCTCTCTGTTTATTTCTTATTGTATTTTGTGGGAAATAAGAACAGTCCACCAACAAAGTGTTTTGATCATGATTAATCAAAATGAAATGCAAAGGATGCAAAGGAACCCTGTGATTAATCTGAATAAAAAGTGGAATTATTTGACAGCCTTCGTTAAAACTTATTTTGAACCTTTTAACATTTGTGTTTAATGCCTTTGTTGGGCACTAAATTGTTTATTTATTTTTTGCATTTATTTGATGTCATAACTGGGTCCTTCCTGGGTGGAAATATGTTTAAATTTACCTTTAATTATTGGGTTTTAAAAAGTTGCAAATGTGCCAGATACTATATTAAATAAAATAAACCCAGTTTCACAGAACAACCCAAATATAAATTATTTTTTTCAGAGTAAAATGTGAAAAAACTATATACTGCTAAATAAGTTCAAAACAAAACAAAACAAAAACATTACATTCATGGTTGTAGTTACAACCAGAGGTAGATAAAGTACTCACATTCTGTACTTAAGAATGTGTAGTAAATAAATAAATAAATACCCTGGTAAAAGTAAAAGGACTGATTCATCTCCTTTACTGAAGTAAAAGTAAAAAAAAAAATACAACTTCTCATTTGTAATAAAATCAAAAGTAAAACTGTACTTTTATTTTTTGCTATCAATGAAATAATACTTTTTTAATCCAGAAAAAAAAACAGAAAAATAAAACCTTTAAAAGTGAGTTAGTGTGTATATGATGTTTCATTGGGTCATAGTATGGAGAAGACATTTAGGGAAAATTCAAAAGTTATAAATATGAGATTAAGAAAAGCATAATTGTGAGATTTAAAAAAATCTAAATTAGGACATAAAAACTCAAAATTATGAGGAAAAAAATATGGGATAACATTTTCAGAATTATGAAATTAAATAGTGATAATTATGACACATTAAGTCACAAATTCTGATTTACAACTTATTTTTCATACTGTCATATTGTCTAGTTTGGAAAAGTAATGAGTCTATTCTGAGAATATAAAGAGAATAAAGTACAGATATTTATATAAATGTAAAGAGTATAAAGTACATATATTTATATAAATGTAAAGAGTATAAAGTACATATATTTATATAAATGTAAAGAGTATAAAGTACATATATTTATATAAATGTAAGGAGTATAAAGTACAAATATTTATATAAATGTAAAGAGTATAAAGTACAAATATTTATATAAATGTAAAGAGTATAAAGTACAAATATTTATATAAATGTAAAGAGTATAAAGTACAAATATATATATAAATGTAAAGAGTATAAAGTACAAATATTTATATAAATGTAAGGAGTATAAAGTACAGATATTTATATAAATGTAAGGAGTATAAAGTACAGATATTTATATAAATGTAAAGAGTATAAAGTACAGATATTTATATAAATGTAAAGAGTATAAAGTACAAATATTTATATAAATGTAAAGAGTATAAAGTACATATATTTATATACATGTAAAGTGTATAAAGTACATATATTTATATAAATGTAAGGAGTATAAAGTACATATATTTATATAAATGTAAAGAGTATAAAGTACATATATTTATATAAATGTAAAGAGTATAAAGTACAAATATTTATATAAATGTAAAGAGTATAAAGTACAGATATTTATATAAATGTAAAGAGTATAAAGTACATATATTTATATTAAATGTAAAGAGTATAAAGTACAAATATTTATATAAATGTAAAGAGTATAAAGTACATATATTTATATAAATGTAAAGTGTATAAAGTACATATATTTATATAAATGTAAGGCGTATAAAGTACATATATTTATATAAATGTAAGGCGTATAAAGTACATATATTTATATAAATATAAGGAGTATAAAGTACAGATTTATGTAAATATGTAGGGAGGAAAAGTTAAATGTTTCCAGAAAAATAAATACTCAAGTAAAGTACAGTACAGTAAAGGAAGTACTTGTACTTAATTACTTGCACGTGTGTAAATAATGTTGGTTCCATTGAAAGTGAAGTGGACGAAGAGTTGATGATGATGATGTTAAAAGTTTCAAAGTCATTAAAATCATCTTCACCTGATCTGTATAATGTATTTGTTTTATGCAAATATGATGTAAATCAGTCCCATGTGTTAACTGCTGTTTCAAATGATGATGAATCTGCCGTGGTATCAGTAACTAATGAGATATTGTAGAAGACTTTTATGAGCTGTCAGCTGGTCTCCTGTGGACTGACCAATCAATTCTGCTGCTGCCTGTAGGACCAATGATCCAACACTATTAACACACACACACACACACACATACACACATACACACACACACACACACACACACACTACAACTATATGTATATACACTGTATAAATTATTTATTTTATTCAATTAACAATGGCATTTATTTATTGTGTAGATTCTTATATTTAACTATTTTGAATATATTTGTTTTATTTATCCTATTTATGTATTTTATTAAATATATGTGTAAAGACGTATGAGAGAGAGAGAGAGAGAGAGAGAGAGAGAGAAAATAAATGCATTTTTTTAAATTTATTTGCATGTATTTATAAAACATTTTGGAAAGCAGTGTAATATTAAAATATAAAAATACTAATACAGCGAAATAAAATAACTTTTAAACTAAAGAATAATAAACATCAAATAAATAAAATGTAATAAAACAAAATATGTTTTCATTTTATTCACTTATTTTATTTTATATTTTATTGCATGTATTTATTGTATACATTTTTATATTTAACTTTTTTGTATATATTTATGTGTTTTATTTATTTTTGTTTTAAAGTGTAAGTATGAGAGAGAGAGAGAGAGAGAGAGAGAGAGAGAGAGAGAGAGAGAGAGAGAGAGAGAGAGAGAGAGAGAGAGAGAGAGAGAAAATAAAAAAATTAAATGTATTTGTATGTATTTATAAAACACTTTTGTATGGTAGTGTAATATTAAAATATAAAAAATAATAATACAGTGAAATAAAATAACTTTTAAACTAAAGAATAATAAACATCAAATAAATAAAATGTAATAATAAAACAAAATTGTCTTAAATGCTTTAATTTTATTCATTTAATTAATTTTATTGTATAGATTTTTATATTTACATTTTTTCTCTATTTATTTATTAGAAGAAGAAAATCGGTTCATGCTAGCTACCCAATGGCTACTTTACCTGTAAGTGATGACGACAAACTTAGTCCTTATGAGGCATGGCACAACAGTGTGTGTGTATTCTGATCTTTATGGGGACATTGCTTTCTTTACACAGTCATGCCATGGGAACCAAAATCCAGGTCCCCACGAGGATTAAATATACATGTAGGTGAACTCTATGTAAGTACGCAAATGATGTCCTCTATAAAAACACTACCTTGTGTTTTTATGTAAGTCCCCATAAAGCATGAGGGAAACAGGTGGGAAAAAAAGATGTATTTTTCAAAGGTTTCAAGATGTGCTGACTTTTTTAATTCATTTTACTTTTTGATTTTTTTATTATTATTATTATTATTATTAGATTTACCTATTGTGTTTTTTTATATTTTATATATTTTTTAATGTATATAATTAATTTTTTTTATAAATATAACTTCTACATTTATTTATTTATTGTTTTTTTCTCAAATTTAATTATTTTATGTATTTTTAATTTAATTTAATTTTTTTTTTAATTAAAAAAAGATGATTTTACACTCACTACCCAATGGCTACTTTACCTACAAGTGATGATTATAAACTTGGTCCTCATGACACATCAAAGGCAGTCTGTATGTATGTGTGTGTGTGTGTGTGTGTGTGTGTGTGTGTTCTTTACCTCAGCATATACTGGAACACGCTGCCAAACACCAACATATGAAACATTAATAGTGTGTAGCGTGTACTGTATATGTGCAGCAGAATAAAAATACAGTCATTATGAGCTTCCTTAGGTTCCTCTGCACGTTTCTACATGAAACATAAAACTGGAAACACACACACTCACACACACACACAAACACAGATGTTCATCTGTACCACAGGATTATTATATAAGACATGTTTATTATATACGGATACACAGGTACGACTCGAAAAATGAGAATGTCCTGAAAAAGTGTCTGCATTTCTATTATTCTGACAAACAGTCTGTCACTCAATATATTTCAAACTTTTATTTGTTGTGATTCTGCAGATTATAGGATGTACAGCTTCAGAAAACTCACTTTCAAACAATATTCCAATTTTATGAGTTTTTAGGTTTGATGTTTTAAAGTTATACCCCGCCGCAAGGTCAAACTGAGTGTGTCCCCAAAGTCCCCATTGGGAACTAGTTTACGGTGCGTAAGGACACGGCCAATGAAGGTATTGGGAAATCCACTCCCGCTAGTCTGTGCATCGGCTGTGTTCTTCCGCACTAGAAACTAGTTCCTAAGCCGACTTTACCAAGTTAAGTCCAGAGTTTTTGAGTTCCACTAGATGTGAATGTACTGCACACTGAACTGAGAGTAACTGGAAAAAATCTGAGTAAATTAATTCACTTTGGCTGAAATGTTTTGGTGCCTCCAGCAGACTGTAGCTACGCCATGAAGCCAAGGTGTGGTCAGTGCAGATATATTTGGACAATGGCTGAATTTGGGATTTTTCTGTCCAAACGGTTTGAAGAACATCAAGAAACTTTCTTGTTTATTTTGCATTTTTGCTAGGAAAGGAACACTAACAGTCAAATGTCTGGTAGAACAGAAGTGTGCACCATCCTTTTCTGTATACAAGACAGATATGAAACAGACATGAACACTAAATTAACTTACATTTATTATTGGTATTTTTTACATTTATTTTATTATTATTTTTTTAACATCGTCAAGGGATGGGGGTGCAGGTCACAGATCCAGTATAAATAGCTGCTGGAGCAAAAGTCTGAGGTTCCGGAGGTTCACCTGTTTTTTTAGTGACGTACCAACAGTGGTAGGAAATGCTCTGAACTTATTCAACTAAGACCATGTTGTTAGTGTCTGTGTGCTTCAGGGTGGCAGTATAAGGGCCAAAGTCCAGGCATTCTGGGTAAAGAAAAAAGTTTATGAAGTTGAGGTGAGTTAGTGTTAGCAGCTAGCTAGCTAGTCTAACCAGAAATTCTAAGTTGGCTAGTAAGCTCTAAGTTAATACAGTATTTTTCGAGATCATGTCTCATTGACGTTTATTCATCCTCATCTTGTGATTGGACCACGAAATGTTAATGGGCGTTTGTTTACACTTTCTGACCAACCACGAAGTTTTCTACAGTTTACTATAGACTATTTCAGTAAACCAGTCCCTCTCATTCACCTTACTCATCTATTCACAGATTCATTGACATTCACTTTTTTTTTTTACAGCTAGCTAGCCAACAGGCTCTTCTGGGCTAGCTGATACTTACCTTATAATAAAATGAAAGAAAACAAAAGAAAGACAGTTCGTCCTCATCATTTGTATTGGTTTCTGATCTGTTTACAACAGATCTGTAAACAACACTGTAGCATTTTTACATGTGGATCAGTCGGGCCAAATTGGGCTGCGGCTTGGACCCAGATATAGAATGATTACTTACAGGCCTAATATTCTGCATGTTGCCCCGGGGCCCCTGGTGAGCTTCCTACGGCACTGCTTATATTAACACAGGTGATTTTACTGTGTATGCGTATCAAATGTACTTGTACTTAGTTCCTTCCCACCTGGGCTATTTTCCTAAATTATATATTTGGGTGCTGGGTCGACTCCAGCGGGGCTCATTCAGACACATCAGGCCTGTTATCACTGCTATCATCAAGCTCAGTGCGCTTCCACGCTGAGCTTCAGTCAATGGAGCATGTGAAAAGACAGGCCTTTTTACCTAACAGCTTATACCAGGCAATCTGGACTAACACACACACACACACACTGGTTTCCATGTCTCATAAGGACTAAGTAATCAGGTAGTCATTGGGAACATATTTATTCATTTTTTAATACACTACAATTAAAAATATAATAACATGACAACATGAGAAAATTAATGAAAACAACAACAACAACAAAAATAAATAGAATATATATAAATTAAAAAATATATGCTTTTTTAAAGTAAACATGTCTTCAAACCTTTAAAAAAAATCCCTCTTGCTTTATGAGGACTTCTGGAAAAAACTAAATAATGTATTTCTAGGGCCAGATCATTTCTATTTTATTAGTGGGGACCTTTATTCATACTTAAACCTTGTGGGGACCTGAATTTTGGTCCCCATGATGTTAGAGGCCCCATGGTGTGATTTTAAACATATCAA
The DNA here is from genome assembly GCA_020466265.1 of Siphamia tubifer. Lineage (NCBI taxonomy): Eukaryota > Metazoa > Chordata > Actinopteri > Kurtiformes > Apogonidae > Siphamia > Siphamia tubifer. Next base: position 7,379,528 of record CM035790.1, read on the forward strand.
TGTCCCCAAAAAGAAACACACAGACACACACTGTTTTCCATTTCTTATGAGGACCAAGTGTGTAATCAATTAGCCATTGGGTAGTGAGCGTAAAAACATCATTCTTTAAAAATAAAACACAATTAAAATAATAATCATATTAAATTCAACTCAAATAAATAAAAATGAATAAAAAATAAAAGTTAATGAATAAAAATAACTAAATAGAACATATAATAATTAAAATGTAAACAATAACAATTTTTTGAAATATACATATATATATATATATATATATATATATATATATATATATATATATATATATATACTTTAAGTAAACACATCTTCAAACCTTTGATAAATACATGTTTGTCTTTGCACCTGTTTCCCACATGCTTTATGGGGACTTCCGGAAAAAAAAGGATTTATAGAGCCACATCATTTCTATTTTACTAGTGGGGACATTTATTTATATTTAACCCTCATGGGGACACATGGGGAATTTTGGTCCCCGTAGTGTCAAAGGTCCCCAATGGTGTGACTGTGTAAACATATCAATGTCCCCATAAAGACAGGAATACAAGCGCACACGCACACACATAGAGGCAATCTGTGGTATCTATTAGCCGAGAGCCAGAGTAGTCTATTCCCAGTGCTCTGGACAGTACTCTCCTCCTCAGACATCTCCTCAGATTCAATCAATAGCAGTGAGTTGAGCTCAGAGAGAGGCCTGTCCATGTGTGTGTGTTCATGTCTGTGTTCAGCCCCGAAAAAAAACACCAGCCCTGGGAATACAGGTGGAGAGATGGAATGGGGTCTGCTGTGAGGACGAGTGATGGTTGAACAGGAGGAATGCTGATCCTGTGGTCTGATCCACAGCAGCTCTATCTACTGCTCTGACGGCTACGCTTTCATTTATTATTTTACACTTTAAAAAAGAAAACACATGCAACTAACTAAATGTTCACTTATTCAGATAATGTTCTGGATTTTGTCATTATACTACTATATAATGACAAAATACAGAATGTTATCTGAATAGGTGAAATTCATTCATTCATTCATTATCTGAACCCGCTTTATCCTCACTAGGGTCGCGGGGGTCACTGGGGGCCTAATCCAGCTACAATGGACAAAGGCGGGTACACCCTGTATGAGACGCCAGTTCATCGCAGGGCTGAACATATATAGACAAACACTCTCACATTCACACCTATGGCCAATTTTAGATTAACCAATTAACCTATCAGTGCATGTGTTTGGATGGTGGGAGGAAACCAGAGTGCCCGGCGAAAACCCACGTGGACACGGGGAGGACATGCAAACTCCACACAGAAAGGCCTGGCACGGGATTTGAACCAGGGTCCTTCTTGCTGTGAGGCACGAGTGCTAACCACTGCACCACCGTGCCGCCCCAAATAAGTGAAATTTTACCGTATTTTTCGGATTATATGTCGGGGACACCAGCCAAAAAATGCATTATAAAGACGGAACAAACATATATAAGTTGCATTTTTTGGGGGGAAATGTATTTGATAAAACCCAACATAGAAAACAACAGGATGAATAGGTGCACGGTAGAGCCCTGCACCCTCACAGGAATCAACACGGGACCTGTGGAACCCACCACAAAGCAGTGTGGTGTGGGACAAATTTTAAAAACTCTGGGCAGGACGGGGGAAAGTGCACATTGCAGGCACGGGTGGGAGTGGTGATTAGCTACAGTCCTGTAAAATAAAAACATGTTTCAAATAAAAATGTGAGATGGGGGTGGGGGGGGGTCTTCCCAACACCGAACGGCTGACCCTGCAACTGGCTGAGGTTAAATCCCCCAGACGGGCTGCGACAGACTCCCTTAAGGTAGGCTACTTGTTGACTATCGCTCTCCTGCCGAAATTTATCCATAAGCCTTTATTTATGCCCTCCATTAATTACGGAAACAGATGTTTTCATCTGGTTCTCTGTTCAGTTTGTCCGTTGGTCAAGAGCTTATCAATCCACTGAGCTCCGGGTGAAACAGAGCAATACCACAGGAAACTGTAGGGGCAGTAGAGAGGCCGAAGGGTAACATTTTGGAATTCCACCCACAAAGAAGGTTCCCATTAGGATCTGTGCATAGGTATCAGTTTTGTAATTCATGATTAGTTGCTGTCCTGCTCTGTCAGGCTATGCTCTGTTTTTTAACATTAACAGTGAGTCAATTTAACGATGCCATTAAAACTAACCCTGAATGTTTGCTTAAAACTATCTAAAACCATTTGACTTATGATAGTTTACATCCCATATTGTCAGGTTTAATTGTGAAATCTGTGCAACTAGATGGTAAAAGTACAAACAAGTTTATAACAGAATGTTTACGTGAAGAGTTTGACCCACTCAGACCACAAAGAAATACAACTTCCTTTACTGAACGTCAGTATTTGAAGTTCCCAATTCCACCAAAAGCAAAAGATATGCGTTTTAAAACCATGAATATAACATTTATCCATCAAAACAACTGCTACTGCACAGATTTAATATAGACTAGAACTATGTGTTCTGGAAGTGACTCGTTACTGCCCCCTAGAGGATTTAAAACACAACATCCATAATACGGACGAAGGTATAAAAACCAGCTCCGGGAGCGACGTCAAGAACGTAAAGATGAATTTCGTCCAGTTCCAGAGGTTAAATTAGGCTGAAGACTGAGATGGGGGCTGTTACCGGCCTCATGCCCCTGAGCGACACTGGGCAAGCGGTCTTCCGTACAGCACATTTCAACTCAGGTCAAAGGTCAGAACAGTTAAAGTAAGGGGGGGATGAAAGGTCAAAGGTCAGAACAGTTAAAGTAAGGGGGTTGAAAGGTCAAAGGTCAGAGCAGTTTAAGTAAGGGGTGTGAAAGGTCTATTTCTTCCAAATCGTTGTTAATAAACGATCTAATTAGTGATTACAAAATTGATATTTTAGCTCTGACTGAAACCTGGCTTCAGCAGGATGAATATGTCGCATTAAATGAATCCACGCCACCAACTCATGTGAACTATCACACAGCCAGAACCAGTGGCCGTGGTGGAGGAGTGGCAATAATATCCCACTCCAGTTTAGGTCTTAGCCCTAAAATTAATCATAAAACTAATCCCACTTACCATTCCTTTGAAAGCCTAGTTTCATCCATTACTTTCCCCAACTGCAGAAACCAAAAACCAGTCCTTTTTGTCATAGTCTACCGCCCTCCTGGCCCTTATTCAAAGTTTTTATTAGAAGTCTCTGACTTTCTATCCAGTGTACTGTTGAACTGGGATAGGCTTATAATAGTTGGTGATTTTAACATACATGTCGATAACAACGCTGACTCTCTTAGTAATGCATTTAGTGACCTACTAGACGGATTAGGCTTTATCCAAAATGTTAATAAACCAACCCACATTCACAGACATACTCTCAATCTGATCTTAACACTTGGTGTTGAAATTAATGACCTCGTCGTTTTTACCCATAATCCCATACTCTCAGATCACTTTTTAATGACCTTCCAGGTTTTGTTTGAGGATATTTCTACCTCAGTGATTAAAATGCAAATGAAAAGGATACTATGTGACCGTGCTGTCTCAAAGTATAAAGAGTTAATTCAGTCACTATTTGTGCCTGTGTCATGTGATTATGTAAAGGACACATTTAGTCCCAGTATAAGTGATGAGTTAGTCGATAGTACCATGCTCACACTACAAACTACGTTAGATATAGTTGCCCCCCTTAAGTTAAAAACTACTAAGATTAGATTAACCTCCCCATGGTACAACGCTGACACTCGCTCCATTAAACAAGCAACACGTAAATTAGAGAGGCAATGGAGGCGATCCAACTCAGAAGATTCTCTCAATGCCTGGAAAAATAGCTTAATAAAGTATAAGCAAGCTTTGCGTACAGCCAAAACTAGATATTACTCATCCATAATAGAAGAAAACAAGAATAACCCTAGATTCCTGTTCAATACTGTAGCCAAACTGACAAACAGACACACCTCCGTGGAACCAGTTATTCCATCCACGCTCCATCCTGATGATTTCCTGCAGTTCTTTAACAATAAAATATCAACTATTAGAGAGAAAATAGACACATTTCTCCCAAATATTAGATCAGAAAAAGTAGCGCTTTCAAACCTAGGCCTTTTTATAAATCCCTCTGTAACTGTCACGAACCAGACAGAGGAGGACCACAAATGCATCACGTTTAAAGAGTTTATTGAAGGGTTGGGGGGAGATGGACGTTGGCGGGTGTGTGCGTGTGTGCCCCCCCAGTGGTAGGGTGACTTCTGGTGTGGGAGGTAGAGGGGAATCCGGGCTCATTCACCACACCATCCAGAGACCTGGGGGAACACACACAACACAACAGCGGGTGAGGGAAAACAGCAGTACCGAAAAGGGCTAGGCAGAATACGTAAATCCAAAAACAGTATGCAGGTCGAGTTACCGGGGCTGGAGAGTAGGCAGAAGTCTAGCAGGCTTGAGTCAGGACAGAGAACTAGGCAGGCAGGTAACAGGCAGGCTTCGCAGACGGTCTGACAAAGAGGTACTGAAATCCAAGGCTTATATACACAGCTTGATTAGCACTGAGTTCAGTTCAGCTGGCTGGGCCAGAGAGGCAGAGTGAAAACAGGTGGAGCTAATAGAGAGCAATTAGTCTGTAGGAGCAGAGGGGAGATCATGACAGAACCCCCCCCCTAAGGGACGGCCCCAGAAGTCCCAAGAGATACCTTCAAGGTGGGCGGGTGGGAAGGGAGCGGCAGGGGGTCAGAACTCCATGACCTCATCCTCAGCGACCTCAGAAGCGCCATCGTCAGAGGCCAGGTCAGGTTCAGGGACAGGGGCTGGGTCAGGTGTGGGATGAGGGGCACGCAGGGACCTCCTTGGACGACCCCGTCATATGGCAGGCTGGTCTGGAAACTGCCGGTGGAAGTCTGTGATGAGGGTTCGGTCCAGAATCTGGCTGGTAGGTACCCAGGTTCGTTCCTCTGGGCCGTAACCCTCCCAGTCAACAAGGTACTGAATTCCACGGCCTCTGCGTCTGGAGCGGAGCAGCCGCCGGACAGTGTAGGCTGGACCACCGTCGATAAGGCGTGGAGGAGGAGGAGGAAGTGCAGATGGAACCAACGGGCTCTCGTGAGCCGGCTTAACCTTGGACACATGGAATGTGGGGTGAATACGCATGGCTCTGGGTAGCTTGAGGCGAACGGCCATTGGGCTGATGATCTTAAGGATGGGGAACGGGCCAATGAACCGAGGAGCCAGCTTTCGTGACTCCACCCTGAGTGGCAGGTCTTTGGCTGAGAGCCACACCTTCTGACCCACCCGATAGGTGGGGGCTGGAGTCCTTCGACGGTTGCTCCCAGTACTGTAGCTGGTAACAGATCGTAGGAGCGTGGCACGGGCTCGAGACCAGGTCTGACGGCATCGTCGGGCATAGGCGAGAGCTGAAGGGCAGGTGATATCCCCCTCTTGGCTGGCGAAGAGTGGTGGTTGGTAGCCATAAACACACTGGAAGGGGGACATGCCTGTGGCAGAGCAGGTCAGGGAGTTATGGGCATATTCTATCCATGTCAGTTGCTTCGCCCAGGCCTGGGGGTTGGAAGATGCCATGCAACGTAGTGCCTTCTCCAGCTCCTGGTTAGCCCGCTCCGACTGGCCATTGGACTGCGGGTGAAATCCAGAGGAGAGGCTGACCGTGGCCCCCAGTAGATGGCAGAATTCCTTCCAGAAGGTGGAGGTGAATTGTGGGCCCCGGTCCGAGACCACATCCTTGGGCAGCCCGTGTATGCGGAAGGCACTGTCTACAACCACGTGGGCAGTCTCCTTGGCTGACGGTAGTCTTGGGAGGGGAACAAAGTGTACCATCTTACTAAAACGGTCAATGATAGTGAGGATGACTGTCATGCCGTTAGATGGAGGCAGCCCCGTAACAAAGTCCAACGAGACATGGGACCAGGGTCGAGATGGCACAGGTAGGGGCTGAAGCAGGCCGGCAGGGGGTTGGTTGGATGATTTGCTCCGGTTGCAGGTGGGACAGGCACGGACGAATTCTCGTACGTCTCTCCTCAGAGACGGCCACCAGAACCGCTGGGAGAGTAGACTGCAGGTGCGAGTGGATCCAGGGTGGCAAGCGAAACAGGAGTTGTGTCCCCACTGTAGGACCTGTGGTCTCAGCTCTTCAGGGACAAAGAGACGGTCTGCAGGACATGCACTGGGCCCAGGCTGGTTGCGAACGGCCTCCTGCACTTGCTCTTCTATGTCCCATGTTAGGACAGCGACAACACAGGGGCCAGGCAGGATGGATGTTGGTTCATTGGTTGGTATGTTGTCCTTCTGAAACTGACGGGAGAGTGCATCGGGCTTGGTGTTGCGTGATCCTGGACGGTAAGATAGTGTGAAGTTGAACCGGGTGAAGAACAGGGCCCAACGGGACTGTCTGGAGTTCAGTCGTTTGGCGGTGCGGATGTATTCGAGATTTTTATGATCGGTCCAGACCAGGAATGGAACAGTTGATCCTTCTAGCCAGTGGCGCCACTCCTCCACGGCAAGCTTGACAGCCAGCAGCTCATGATTGCCTATGTCGTAGTTCACCTCAGATGGTGATAGTCTGCGAGAGAAGAATGCACAGGGATGGAGTTTGTCATCCTCGGCTGCTCGTTGGGAGAGGACAGCACCCACTCCCACATCAGAGGCATCCACCTCCACAATGAACTGCCGGTCTGGGTCCGGCATCTGTAGAATGGGGGCAGATGTGAAGCGTGATTTGAGGACGTTAAAGGCTTCGTTGGCTGCTGAGGTCCAGGTGAATGGTTGTTTGGGGCTGGTCAGGGCAGTGAGGGGGGAGGCAAAAGAGCTGTAGTTACGGATAAACTTGCGGTAGAAGTTCGAGAAACCGAGGAACTGCTGAAGCTTCTTCCTGTTCTCTGGTACAGGCCATGAGGTCACGGCTGAGACCTTGGCTGGGTCCATCTGGATGCTCCCCTCTGCCACAATGTACCCCAGGAAGGCAACGGAGGGAGCATGGAACTCACATTTCTCCGCCTTGACGTACAGAGAGTTCTCCAGGAGACGACTGAGGACTTGCTGAACATGGCGGGTGTGTTCGGACAGGGTTCGGGAGAAGATCAGGATGTCGTCCAGGTAGACAAAAACAAACTTGTTCAACATGTCCCGCAGTACATCGTTAACAAGGGCCTGGAACACTGCTGGGGCATTGGTGAGTCCGAATGGCATAACCAGATACTCATAATGGCCAGTTGGAGTGTTAAAGGCCGTTTTACACTCATCTCCCTCCCTTATCCTCACCAGATGGTAGGCATTCCTGAGGTCCAGCTTGGTGAAGACGGTGGCTCCCTGGAGCAACTCAAAGGCAGAGGTGAGCAGAGGAAGAGGGTAGCGGTTCTTTATGGTGATGTCGTTTAGCCCTCGGTAGTCAATGCAGGGACGGAGAGAACCATCCTTCTTCCCCACAAAGAAGAACCCGGCACCAGCAGGAGACGAAGACGGACGGATGATTCCAGCTGCCAGAGAGCTACTGATGTAGTCTTCCATGCCTTTCTTTCAGGGGCAGACAGAGAGTAAAGGCTGCACTTGGGTGGAGCAGTTCCAGGAAGGAGGTCTATGGCACAATCATAGGGTCGATGTGGGGGCAGTGAAGTGGCCTTGGCCTTGTTAAATACCTCCCGGAGTCCCTGGTAGCATGTGGGCACATTAGAGAGGTCAGGGGCAGAGTCAGAGGGAACTGAGCTGGAGGACGGAATGGCAGAGCGCAAACAGGTTCGGTGGCAGTCTTTTCCCCACTCATGGACTGTTCCGGTCATCCAATCAAGAGGAGGGTTATGCTGGCGAAGCCATGGGTAACCCAGGATAATGGGCTGACCTGGGGAGTGGAGCAGGTGAAAACAGATAGTCTCATGGTGGTTTCCCGACAGCATCATCGAGATGGGGGTAGTGAGACTGGTGACAGTGCCGAGGAGATGGCCGTCCAGAGCCCGGGCCGGAACAGCATAGGGCAGACGTTGGCTCTCCAGCCCCAACTGGTGGGCCAACTCAATGTCCATGATGTTAGCCTCAGCACCGGAGTCCACCAGGGCAGGCAAGGTGTGGGTAGTCTCGGGGAGGAGAAGACGAACTTTGAGAAGTGGTTTACGGTGGGTGGTCATCGAGCTCAACCGGATACCTCCTACCTCCGGTGAGCTTCGACTTTTACTGGACATGTAGTGACACGATGACCATCTCCTCCACAGTACAGGCAGAGGTTGGCAGAGAGGCGACGCTGGCGCTCAGCAGTGGAGAGTGTAGCACGACCAACCTCCATGGGCTCTGGGGGGTCAAGCCGGCTGTGGGAGGTAGCTGAGGCAGGTGACCGGGCGGTCGAGCTACTCAGGGTGCGGACAGAAGGTTGGGTAGAGCACTCCTTCTCCCTCCGACGGGTCTGGATTCGACGGTCAATCCGAACCGCAAGATCGATGGCCTCGTCAAGCGTTTTGGGCTGGTCATGAGCGACCAGCCCATCTTTCACATAGCCCGCCAGGCTGTGAAGGAAGGCATCGACCTGAGTGGCCATATTCCATGAGCTATGCTTGGCCAGGGTATGGAAATCAATGGAATAATCTGCCACCGTTTGATTCCCCTGGCGGATGGTCATCAGGTCTCTGTTCGCCTCGGACGTCGGAGAACCCAGGTCAAATACCTTCAACATCTCATCGGCGAAGGCATCGAAGGAAGAGCAGGCTGGGGTCTGCTGGTCAAACTCCGCGGTTCCCCAAAGCCGAGCCCGGCCCGTCAGGTGGGTAATGGCGTATCCCACTCGGGCCCCCTCTGTGGCGAAGGTCCTCGGTTGTAGGGAGAATTGGAGCCGACAGCTGGTCAAGAACGCTCGCACATGGGCCTGATCACCGTCAAAGCGTTCTGGGTTGCCAATCTTTGGTTCTGGAGCAATGGGGAGCTGAAGAGGTTGTGCAGGAGGAGCTGGTGCGGCTGAAGGGAGCTGGAGCAGATGGGGAGGACAGGTTGCTGAGCAGTTGCATGAGCTGGGTTAGCTGTTCTCGTTGCTCTTGAAGCTGCTGTTGCTGCTGGTGACCGACCTGAATCAATGACGAGATATCTCCAGCCATTCGCTTCATTTCTCCCTCTGCATCGTCCAGACGCTGCATGGCGGATGGTGATTCGGGGTTTCTGGTGTCCATGCCGGGAAAGTTTGTGCGCTGGGTCCTTGCTGGTCAGACCGTACTGTCACGAACCAGACAGAGGAGGACCACAAATGCGTCACGTTTAAAGAGTTTATTGAAGGGTTGGGGGGAGATGGACGTTGGCGGGTGTGTGCGTGTGTGCCCCCCCAATGGTAGGGTGACTTCTGGTGTGGGAGGTAGAGGGGAATCCGGGCTCATTCACCACACCATCCGGAGACCTGGGGGAACACACACAACACAACAGCGGGTGAGGGAAAACAGCAGTACCGAAAAGGGCTAGGCAGAATACGTAAATCCAAAAACAGTATGCAGGTCGAGTTACCGGGGCTGGAGAGTAGGCAGAAGTCTAGCAGGCTTGAGTCAGGACAGAGAACTAGGCAGGCAGGTAACAGGCAGGCTTCGCAGATGGTCTGACAAAGAGGTACTGAAATCCAAGGCTTATATACACAGCTTGATTAGCACTGAGTTCAGTTCAGCTGGCTGGGCCAGAGAGGCAGAGTGAAAACAGGTGGAGATAATAGAGAGCAATTAGTTTGTAGGAGCAGAGGGGAGATCATGACAGTAACACTAAATAATTTCACCACTGTAGACCAAACTGATGTCATATCTATTATCATGTCTTCCAAATCAGCCACCTGCCTCTTAGACCCAATCCCAACAAAACTCTTTAAAGAGATTCTGCCCCTAATTATTAGCACTGTCCTAAATATAATTAACACTTCATTAATTACTGGATATGTGCCGCAGTCATTTAAATATGCTGTTATTAAACCAATTCTGAAAAAGCCTACCCTAGATCCTGACATTTTAGCCAATTATAGGCCCATATCCAATTTGCCCTTCCTGTCAAAGATTTTAGAACGAGTAATAGTTAAACAGCTGTGCCAATTCCTGCAGGATAATAGTTTATTTGAACAGTTTCAGTCTGGCTTTCGTGCCCATCATAGCACTGAAACGGCGTTAGTTAAAGTTACTAATGACTTATTATTAGCCGCTGACATCGGATTAATATCGGTCCTGGTGTTATTAGACCTTAGTGCAGCCTTTGACACCATTGACCACAGTATCTTAGTGCACAGATTAGAATATGATATAGGTATTTCAGGAGCAGCCCTCTGCTGGTTTAAATCATATTTACCTAATCGCTACCAATTTGTTCACATCAACAAACAATCATCGCAGTCCTCCAGAGTTAATTATGGCATTCCTCAAGGGTCAGTCCTTGGGCCTATTTTGTTTACACTATATATGCTCCCTTTAGGTAACATCATTACAAATCATGGCATTAATTTTCATTGTTACGCGGATGACACACAGCTATATTTATCGATTAAACCTGATCAGACCAGGCAAATAGATAAACTAAGTACTTGTGTACAAGACATAAAAATTTGGATGAGTGCCAATTATCTTTTACTGAACCCTGAAAAAACTGAAGTCGTTATAATTGGTCCTAAAGATGCGAGACTCCCTAACTGACCAGATAGTTACTCTGGACAACTTAAGTGTAACACCCAGTGCCACAGTTAAAAATTTAGGAGTTTTATTTGATCCAGATCTTTCATTCAAAATGCATATCAAACAAACTTGCAGAACAGCCTTCTTTCACCTGCGCAACATAGCCAAAATTAGGAATATTCTGTCTAAAACGACTGCAGAAAAATTAATTCATGCATTTGTTACATCACGATTAGATTATTGTAACTCCTTACTTGTAGCATGTCCTAAATATTCCCTAAAAAGCTTGCAACTGGTTCAAAATGCAGCAGCAAGATTATTAACAGGATCAAATAGAAGAGAACACATCACGCCTGTGCTCCAAACCCTTCACTGGCTTCCAGTTGAGTCTAGAATTAAATTTAAAATCCTCCTCCTTACATATAAAACCATTAATGGTATGGGCCCCACTTATCTTAAAGATGATCTGGTTCCGTACCAACCCAATAGAACCCTTCGTTCTCAGAATGCAGGTTTACTGAAAGTTCCTAGGGTTTCTAAAAGTACAGTGGGAGCTAGAGCCTTTAGTTATCAGGCCCCTGTCTTATGGAATCAGCTTCCCTTTAATATTAAAAACACCGAAACAGTCTCTACATTTAAAATTAGGCTTAAAACATTCCTGTTTGAGAAAGCCTATGATCAGGTTAGTTAAAAATTATGTGACTCATATATCATGTATACATGATATATATGTATATGAGTCACAGTTCAGTCTAGGCTGCCCTAGGAGTTAGAATGCTGGGGGAAGTACAGACACTGAGTTCTTTCTTCTCTTTCTCTCCCTCACATCTGTTTCTGTAATTTTTATAACATATCTTTCTTACCAAGTCTGTTCATGACTAGTCACCTGGTGTCCCCTTTCCCCCTCCCCCCCCAGGGGGGGAGGGGGGGAAAAGGGAAAACGGGGAGTGGTGGCTCTCCTGACAGTGCCTGCACGGGAGCCATGGACGACAGGATCTGGAGTATCTCGCCTGTGCTGACCTGTGACCCCGGACCAACGCCCCTGCCTGTCTGGACCAGCCCCCCTTCCTGCATTTATACATGGACGTTCATCTATAGCCTGTCCGTCCATGGAAGTGGATCTCTCCTTCAATGTGGTTCTCCTCAAGATTTCTTCTTTTTCCCACTGGGTTTTGAAGTTTTTTCTTGCCGAGAAGGAGGGTCTAAGGACAGGGGATGCCTGGGACTTTTCATGTATTTCTGTAGTTGATTATGTTTTTGTAAAGCCCTCTGAGACGACTTTGTTGTGATTTAGGGCTTTATAAATAAAATTGAATTGAATTGAATTGAATTGAATTGAATTGAATTGAATTGAAAGCTCAGAACAGTTAAAGTAATGGGAGGTGAAAGGTCAGGACAGTTAAAGTAAGGGGGGGTGAAAGGTCAAAGGTCAGAACAGTTAAAGTGATGGGGTGAAAGGTCAGGACAGTTAAAGTAAGGGGGGGGTGAAAGGTCAAAGGTCAGAGCAGTTAAAGTAAGGGGTGTGAAAGGTGAAAGGTCAGAACAGTTAAAGTAAGGGGGGCTGAAAGGTCAAAGGTCAGAACAGTTAAAGTAATGGGAGGTGAAAGGTCAGGACAGTTAAAGTAAGGGGGGGTGAAAGGTCAAAGGTCAGAACAGTTAAAGTAATGGGGTGAAAGGTCAGGACAGTTAAAGTAAGGGGGGGTGAAAGGTCAAAGGTCAGAGCAGTTAAAGTAAGGGGTGTGAAAGGTGAAAGGTCAGAACAGTTAAAGTAAGGGGGGGCTGAAAGGTCAAAGACGTTAAAGTAAGGGGGTGATAGGTCAAAGGTCAGAACAGTTAAAGTAAGGGGAGGTCAAAGGTCAGAGCAGTTAAATTAAGGGGAGGTCAAAGGTCAGAACAGTTAAAGGGAGGGTTAACAACTGCCACATGTCTTGTCCACCTGTCATTAAGGATACTTCATACTTCAGACTGAATAAATGATCACATGATAAAGAATGGTCCGTCTAAATATCACACATCTGTCTAAAAGTGACTAATCAGTGCATAAGTGTGTGTTGTTTGGTTGTTGTTTTGTTGACACAGTCGGACACATGACAAACACAAAGACTCACTGGGAGTCTGGGAGTCGATACTATTGTATTCATGTTTTCAATTAAACGTCCTGAGTGGAAATGTCAAAAACTCTGACATGTTTTTGTGCTGGAGACCTGCTGACTCTTTGATCCACTGTTTTATATGTTTCTGCTCCAGGAAGATTTTACATTTATTCTACAATGACATCTGTGGAAACACAAAGATTAGATTGGTTAGGTATCTAGTACTTTACATTTGTTCATAAGTATCTGTACTTCATACTCCTTATATTTATATAAATATCTGTACTTTATACTCCTTACATTTATATAAATATATGTACTTTATACTCCTTACATTTATATAAATATATGTACTTTATACTCTTTACATATATATAAATATATGTACTTTATACTCTTTACATATATATAAATATCTGTACTTTATACTCCTTACATTTATATAAATATATGTACTTTATACTCCTTATATTTATATAAATATATGTACTTTATACTCTTTACATTCTCAGAATAGATTCATTAAACAGATATGACAGTACGAAAATAAGGGACTTCAGAGGGAAAATCAGTGGAGAAGAGAAACTATGATTATATATATTATAATGTTGTCTTTTTATCTCATAATTTTGACAATTTATCTTATAATTATGGAGTTCTTCTTTCATATTTCTGAATTTTTATCACTTGATGATGAGGTTTTTATCTCATAATTTTGACTTCATCTCATAAATTCAACTTGTTCTTTTTTTGTTTAGGTTTTCTGGTACAATGACCAGAATTAAACAAAATAATCAAGAATATGAAAAAATTAACCAAATAATGCACAAAAAGGACCAACACAAACAGTAGAATAAGAAAATACTGAAACAAAAATGGCCAAAATATTCAGTAAAATGAACAAAAATGAACAAAATATTCAGTAAAATGAACAAAAATTACCAAAATATTCAGTAAAATGAATAAAAATTAACAAAAATATTCAGTAAAAAGTAAAATTTCACATTTTGACCCCAGACTTATCTTGAAAACTTGTATTGACTGTGGACTATTGTAGTCCTTATTGTAGTCCCTATTTTGTTTTATCCTGTTTTATTTTCTTTCTTTGCTGATGTAAAGCACTCTGTGCACTCGTGCTGAGAAGGGTGCTATATAAATAAAGGTCATTCATTCATTCATTCATCCAACCAGCATTTAAAACTTGCATTTTCTTTATCACTAACACACACGTGGGAACATTTCATTAGTATTTTGACTTGTAGACCAGTGTTACATATGTTATATATTATTCTGTGTAATTTATTTATATATTGTTCATCAGTTAAAAACACGATTGACATTGACATATTGAGTTAAATATACATATTTAAATATATATTTCCAATTGCTGATCAGGATGTAATCACTGATTCTGATCGATTCTGAAATCATGTGAACATCCCTAAAACAGATTCGAGGAAATATTGTTTTTTTTATATATAAATATGCTAGGTGTACACGTAGCATGAGCTAGCAGCACCATTAACTGCATAAAAAGGTTAAACCTTGTCCTTGGACAGTCATATTAGTGTAAGTTATTCCATTACCTTTGTACCTGACTGTCTCACAGGTTCTGTCACATGTTACACTCCATATATCATCCAGAAAATAAGTTGCTAAAGGTGAGAAAAAAAGATGATTGATGACCTGACGGTGTAAACCTGACTTTAACTTCTTACTGTTCCGCTGTGATTTTTGCTTAAAACACCTGAAAAATCCTGAAAATTAAAACTGTAGCTGTTCTTACAGTTCAGATAAAAGAATATAAAGGTAACAGCTGAGAGTTTGGACTAAAAAAAACTCACTTTTACTGTTTATTTAACAGGGAAACAGATGGAGACTGAAAAACTTTTAATTTTTTCATCCCTCGACTTAACTTTTTTTTGTTGTGAAAACCAGGCTGTATCTGTATTTGTTTTGTAAGATGTGTCAATTGTTCAGCTGAAGCCAAGAGCAAGGCCAAAAACTATTAAAACAAAAACAAACATTTGTTTGGGAACAAATGGATCTGTAGCCATGAGACGAGGACGCAGTCCAGGAGCCAGACCATGATAGACCATGAGCTCAAGCTCCACCTGTGGGTGGGGAGACGGACTATGGGACAACATATTAGCCACCACTCCCTCCCCCCCCCTGGGGGGAGTGGTGGCTCTCCTGACAGTGTCTGCACGGGAGCCATGGACGACAGGATCTGCAGTGTCTCGCCTGTGCTGACCTGTGACCCCGGACCACCGCCCCTGCCTGCCTGGACCAGCCCTCCTTCCTGCATTTATAAATGGACGTTCATCTATAGCCTGTCCGTCCATGGGAGTGGATCTCTCCTTCAATGTGGTTCTCCTCAAGATTTTTTCCCACTGGGTTTTGAAGTTTTTTCTTGCCGAGAAGGAGGGTCTAAGGACAGGGGATGCTTGGGACTTTTCATGTATTTCTGTAGTTGATTGTGTTTTTGTAAAGCCCTCTGAGATGACTTTGTTGTGATTTAGGGCTTTATAAATAAAATTGAATTGAATTGAATATTACTGAATGTAGTGTAAACAAAGGGACATTAGACTTCTGGCTGCTGATCCATTGTGTATTTTACATGTGATGGCAATAAACTGCAAGAACCTGAGACCATGATGATCTGGACCAGGGGTCCCCAAACTATTTCCTGTGAGGGCCACATAACTTGTCCCTTCTCAGATGAGGGGCCGGGGTCAGTTTGTAACAGAAAATGTGTGACGAATGCAGGAGTGCCTAAATGTCAACAAAATATTGTTTTTCCAGAAAGCCACAATCAAATAACCCTTTCTGGATTCTTCACAGAACAAACGTCAGAAAATAAAAAACACTATTTATGAAATAAATAACCCTCTGTGCAGGGGCGCAGATAGGTTTGTGAAACTGGGGGGGACGAAGATGCCAGCTAACACCCCCCGGCCCCACCATTCTGATTGGAGGGGGGGAGTTATTACTCCTCAAAGACGAAAAATGCATTATCTTACCTAATTGTGATGTCTGATGTTCTCAAGTGCTATATACCACTGACATGACAGGATGATCAATATGGGTGTGTGTGTGTGTGTGTGTGTGTGTGTAAGTGTGTGTGTGTGTGCGTGTGTGTGTGCTACATGACTGCTCACTGTTTGTGTATATTTGGACTGTCAAACTTAATTACCCATCATTGGAAGAAATTATTTATTATATAAGTATTAGATAAATTATTATTATTTAATAAAGTTTATTAATGCTGATACTAATTCAAATCACTCACTAAACATACCATATGCTGTTTGCAAAACTGTTTTATTTTAACACTGACTTCCAGCACACTGATTCTTTCATAAATTTCACAGGAGTGTAAAAAACATATAATGTAATTAAAACTTCTAACACACTAACAACAAACACAAAATAGGACACAGCCTCCATATACAAATTAAATTGTAAATAAGATCTCTCCATGAGAGTTTTCAATAATGGTCTCAAAACTGATTAAGTGAAGGATCCAAAAACCTCTCTCCTCCGATCCTTGCCCTGAATATATGTCTGGGCCATGTACAGGTGGAGGCAGAAGAAGGTGACAGTTTGGCTCTGGCCAGCTTTGTACGATTCCTACTCTCACGGCGACATTGCTTTGAACAGAAATTGCAAGGTGATTAACTTTTTTCATCACCAGCCAATGTGGCTAGTAGATTTTTTTTATCTTACTCCCCTATCAGAAATTCAACTAGCCATTTTTCCCCTGACCAAATTTCATTAAATTATTTTATTTAACCTTTTCCTCTTGAAATAATTCATTTCTTTAAACATATGATCATTTTTTTTTAATTTTCACATTTAACTCTTAAAACTTCTTGCTTTTACATTTTCTCACCTTTCACTGTTAACACTTCTTTACTGTTCTCACCTATTTTACAATTTATACAATACATAGACTCACATCTTGTTGCTCTTACATTTTCTCAATTGGTCCCCAAATAATTTCTTCAAACATGTGATAACATTTTTATTTAATTTTTTTTGCATTTTCACATTTAACTCCTAACTTCTTTACTTTTTATCTCCACTGTCCCCACTGTAAACATACACTCACATTACATCTTGGTGTTGTTATAAACTTTCTTAAACCATCTCATTTCCTTAGCCTATTTGTGGTCTCACCAACTGACCAAAGATAGCACCAAATCCTCATATAAGCCCGTTATGATCAATTCATTTGGGCTTATTAGCATTCCTGTCAAACACACAAGTAGGCTGTAGGCGCACTGGCGCGCGCAATGGCACGGTGCTAGTACGTGCCATTGCGCGCACCAGTGCGCTGCCAGAACGCGTTCTGTAACACGTGATATAATAAACACAACGCGTGGCTATGTGAACACTTTGGCTTTGCCATAGGGGCGCTGCCTGGGCCGAAGCAAGCAAGACAGGAAACAAAAGACAGGGGAAGGATAAAAAAAATACGACGGTCATATGCTGGCGCCCCATAGAGGATTGCTACAACCGGGTCTGCACTCGCCAACAGCCAAAGTGGCTAGTAAGTTGTTTTTTTACCCACCAAAATGGATTTTCACCCGCATTTGGTGGGTTGGTGGGTGTTCATTTAGAGCCCTGGTGATAACGCAAAGTAGCAGTTTACTTACAGCTGTTGCTCTTTGAAAAAAAAACCACATGATCGTTTTCTGCTTTTTAGCTCGCCTCATTATTCCATGCCGTGTTGGGGTCCTCCTGAACTTGCACCCTGGCTTTCCAAGTAATGCCGGTCAGACTGTTTGTAACCGTGGCAACCAAAGTTAACGATGATGCCGCCGCACAGCGCAATAACCGAGTCACGTTATTATGTATGTTAATTCATATTTTGGTTTCTTCGTGATGCTTGACTAAGTAAGAAGTAAGTAGTAAAAGTTTTTAAAAAAAAGTAAAAAGAAGAAGTAACATGTTTTTTTCTTAAATAAAAGTGGATGGGATGGATCTAAGGGCATTCAAAACTGGGTGTGTCATGACACACATGACACCCCCGCTATCTGCGTGCCTGCCTCTGTGGGTTCTTCACAGAAAAAAAGGTCCAGGGTTCTTAACAGATCCAAGTTCAGCTTAGTTGTTAGAGCAGACTTAAATGACTCATATGAGCAGTCTGTCAAAATCATTGTGTTTAACTATTCACTAATAGTTCATTGTTAGAAGGTCCACATAGTTTAATTGTTTATTTGATTGTTTGGTTATATTTGTTCAGGAATAACTCCTTTTCTGTAAGTTTTCAAATGTCCCATGCTGTGAACGCACCACTGATGTTATGGACGTAGTCCGTGTTTTATTAGCCTCTGTGCATAGGCTAGTTCAGGCCATGTTCGCCATTTCGGCTTCTTTTTCTCTTTTTTATTAATCTATTCCTGGTTTATAACTGTGTGTGCATGCCACAAGGTGAGATAAATAACACAGTACAGTTCGGGTAGATGTTAGCATGTTGTACTGTATAAGCTAATGCTGTTTAGCACCGGTGTGTTGTTGAAGCTAATACGATAATATGCTAGCAGCTAGCATTGCTAGCTGTCATCTGTGATTTCTGTGAGGTGATTTGTGTGTTCCATGACCCATGTAATACATCTGAGTGACTCATATAGTTGGTCTTAATTTATTATTGTATGAATATATTGTAATACTGAGTGTTACTGTATTATTACAGACCACAGTGAATAAACCTTCAATGAGGACATCTGTATCTGTGTTCTTTAATCAGAACCACAACCCACACCTTGTCACTCTGAACCAAATCCTGGAGACAACCCCACGCTCTCTGCTTCATTAATAATGAAAATAGTTCATAACTAAGGAACATTTTATTGCAAAAGTCCAACTTTATTATCAAAAACAAATACACACATATAAAAAAAAAATCTAAATGGTCTCCGGTATTATTCAGGGTGACGGACCAAATGTGGAGGCGGGTAGTTTGGGGACCACTGATCTGGACCTTCCTCATTTATTCATCTCTATGTATTCCTGAAGCAGGGTTTTCAAAATGACCCAGATTCTAACAGTTGGTGCCGAAACCCATGCATGAATCAGGGAAACATTCGCTCAGTTGGTAGAGCAGGTCAGCCAGTGACTGAAAGATCGGATCTGTCTGTCCACATGTCCAAGTGTCCTTGGGCAAAGACACTGAATCCTGACTTAGTCTCCCAGTTGGACTGACAGAACCTTAGAAACCTACTGGTGTATGAGTGTGTGTGAATGGGTGAATGTGAGGCTAATGTAAAGAGCTTTGAACCATGAAGGTGGAAAAGAACTATAGAAGTGAAGAACATTTAACATTTACCAACAGACCGAGTTTTGTTTAGTCTAGCCACATTATCCCTGTTCATTCCATGTATGGGTCTAGTGGTGCTTCATAGTCAGGGGAGGCGGGGCTAAAAGGTTGTCTTTCAAATCTCTCTGTATCCAATAGGATGGTACTACAACCAATCAGCGTAATCTTTAGGATGATGTAGTTAGATGCCGGAAAGTTCAGAGAGGAGTCTGGAAAAAGGTAGGAATGACTAAAGAAAATGGTGGATAATGGAGTTTAATGACCGCTTCTGTAAAAATAATTTTAAGATTGCTGTTTTCTCACATTCTTCACTCATCTTTGATTAAAGCAAATCTCCACAAGGTTGTTGTTCTTCTTCTATGGTTGTTTCCGGTTGTTTCTCTCTGAATTGTTGCAGCATCACTTTGTTACACCCGCCCTCTGACTCTATACTTCACCGTGATTGGTCGTCCAGTTTCAGGTAAATCTAGCCAAAGGTTACATTGAGCAGAACTAGACTACGAGAGCAGCACAATAGATTTGCTGCCACTAGCAGGGTCTTAGCTTAGCATGGCTAGGCTAAGTTTTGTTGATAATTTTATTGAATTTGTTGATTATTTTACTGTTTTTTGCTGATTTTGATTGTTTTTACTAATTTTGTAGGTTACTTGATTCAATTTGGTTGTTTTGTAATTTTTGGCTCATTTTGTCGACCAGTTTTTTTTATATTTGTATAGTTTGTATTGTATTTGTATATATTTTTTATATTTATGGACTGCATTTGGACTGCAT
Organism: Siphamia tubifer; assembly: GCA_020466265.1. Lineage (NCBI taxonomy): Eukaryota > Metazoa > Chordata > Actinopteri > Kurtiformes > Apogonidae > Siphamia > Siphamia tubifer. The sequence continues at coordinate 7,399,353 of CM035790.1, forward strand.
TTTTATAGCGCTTTTCCACCTTCATGGTGCTCAAACCGCTTTACATTAGCCTCTCATTCACCCATTCACACATACACTCATACACCAGTAGGTTTCTAAGGTCTACGGTAAGTCCTACTGGGGGCCTAAGTCAGGGTTCAGTATCTTGCCCAAGGACACTTTGACATGTGGACAGCCAGAGCCGGGACGCGAACCGCCAACCTCTCAGTCATTGGGCGACCCACTCTACCATTGGGCGACCCACTCTACCAACTGAACCACAGCTGGTATATATTATTGTGAATTATTTTATGGAATTTGTTGATTATTTTGTTTATTTTTCCAATGGTGAAACACACCATTTACCAACAGAACAATGACGGTGACCTTTACAGTTATAGTTGAGAATTTAATTTGTGAAAATGTCAGTTTTAGAGCATTTTTTATGGTTATATTTATGTGTTTTACAAAGGGGAAATTTGGGCATTTTTTCCGAAGTTGCTACATTTGGAAGTTTTGGGGAAAAAGGAATGAGTGTTGAATGCTTCAAATACACATAATTTAGAAATAATTTAGAAAAATAAATATTTTGTATAAAATGGGGGGGGGGGGGGGGGGTCTCCAACATAAATGACAGTTTGAATCTTCCTGCAGTTTCTGTCTTTGTGGATCTGACGTGTGTTTTGGACCTAAATACTTTCCTGGATTATGTTCATCATGTCCAGATGAATAGATAATTGATTAGATGACATCCTTCAAAAGGATGAGAAGCATTTTTTCTATGATTATGTTTATTCATTTTACAGAGGGGAAATTTGGGAAATTATCTTTTTTTTTCAAAGTGGCTACATATAGATTTAAAAAAAAAAAATCACTGTTGAATGTTTCAAATACACATTTTTGAGAAAACATTGATGAAAATAAATAGATTACTATTGTTAATGGTAAAATAAAGTACAAACATTAGTATGCTGCTCAAAAAATGTCATTCTTATGTGTGGTTAGGATCTAAATACTTTACTGGATTATGTGTTACCATGGAAACCACAGCACATTTGTGTGGATTGATTGATAATTGATCAAGTGACAGCCTTTAAAAAAGTACAAGTCTTTAGTGTAAATCATTCTTTTGTGTATGTGGTGTTACTGTTGCACTTCAGAATCATTTATATGTCATTAATGTGGGAGCTGAATATATAGATATTATTAAAATAATGTCATTAATGTGGGAGCTGTATATATATAGATATTATTCTGTCATCTTCGTGCTGGAACTGGAACGTAAGGCTGGTTGCAGGTTAATATCCCTGGAGCTCATGTATTTTCTTCAAAAGCCTAATATATGGTACATTTTCTCAATATTCAGCACAAAGTGGGGACATGGGATCACCATAGTGCCATGGAAGACCTGGTTAGCTGAACATAGGGCTGTGGATGCATCAGAAGGAAGGTTGGGAGAGAGTCGCACATCACTGCACATCATTACATTATGCTACGACATGTTCCAGAAACATCCAGACTGACTTGATGTTTGTGCTCAGAGGGCTACCGATACAGAACACAAAGGACGTTTCCTGTTTTGTAGTCAATTATTCAGAGCTTCCTGAGTGCTGGCTGAACAGGCACTCCATATATTCTGGTAGAAGCAGCAGCAATATGATGTGGGAGCGAGTGGCTGACGGGTATTAATGGCAGGCACTGCAGCAAGGCGAACACGGCATTGTGCTGATACTATAGGAAAACACACTGTGTGAATTCACTGTTGTTCAGAGGACATTCCACTGCAGAGCGCTGTGAATAAAAACTGCTTCCAAGGGTTTGATGAAAGAGATTTGCTGGAGGCACCCGGTCACTGACATCAACTTGAGTTACGACCAATGCAGATCTGTGGGAATTCAAGTTGGGAATCGTACATACGAGTCCGATACGATACGATCACATGTGTTAACTAGGGCTGTCAAATGATTAGCACTTTTAATCAGATTAATCACAGGGTTGACTTGGATTCATTTTGATTAATCGGGATTAAATATACATTTTTAGGTTATATTAAGTAGGGCTGCAATGATTAGTCGACAAAAATCGTTAATAGTAATAATAATAAAGACCAGGGGTATCACAGCCATTTAAAATGTGGGGGTGTTCTAGGTTGTGGCACATGAGCAAAATATTCTGAATCATCGGAAAATTAACAAACAATTATCCATTAACATTAACAAAGTAATACATGGCCGAAAAAAATAACAAAAATGTGTTTTTCCTCAATTTAACATTTATTCAAATAAGTAAAAAATATTAGATAAAAAGTCAAAATTATGAGAAAAAAACTGATATAAGTTTGGATTTAAAAAAAATCAGACAATGATTTTACAGACACTGTTCCTCTGTTTTCTTCCAAAAATGTTTTGTCCATGTCAGGGGAGACGACTAAAAATATGTTCCTCAGGGGGAACATCAGTGAAAAAAGTTCTAGAACCACTGTCTTAGGGTAAATGTCACAGAACAAGACATAGTTTATTTAACTTAGTTTAACAACAGTAACATTTCTCATTACTTACTGGTTAATAACTGTTTGTTAACACCACGAAGAAGAGCTGTTTACATTATCGCTGAACTGAGGTGCGCTTCATTTACATATGCTGTTGTGCCGCCCGAGCGGGTAAACAGTTTCAACCATAGATATTGTAACAGCCCCGAAATGTTATTGATGTTTGTTTGGTGTGATTGTGACGACAGTAACTGTTTATCCTGAAATAAAAAGTAGGTGAGACCAACTCTGTGTCCGTTTCCTGGATCCAGTAACGATACAATATATAAACTCAGCAAAAAGTGGAGGCTATGAAATCATCTGGGTGGAGAAGTGGGGGTGTCACAACACCCCCATCCCCCATGGGTGTGACGCCCATGATAAATACTATTGTCAGCAGACGTGTTTTTCCAACAGAGTGAGGCATCACACTTTATTATAAGTTCATGTGAAATAATGTCTGAGTGGTAACATACCGAAAAAAAGAGGGCGTCAGCATTAAGTACAAAACTTGTGAAGTTTAGGAGTATTTTAGCCTGGATACGATGAATAAAAAAAAAGACTAGTGGAGACATTTGCACAGCAGACCTGACGTATCATGGCAGTACCTCGGACAGTGTCGGACAGTTTAACGAAACACATTCTGACTCGTCTCTGTAGGATTCAAGTAACATTCGAGCCAATAGGGTTTATATGACATGCATGGTACATTTTAAAAGTGTATTTTTGTTATAAAAGAGCTTTAGCATTAAGCTAGACTGTGTCTGACAAACACATTTTAAATTAAGTCTGAAGAAGAGAAGCACCATGAACTACGTAGAGCTGGGAATATTTGACCAAACGGGTTCAGGAATAATTTTTATCGTTTGAATCAGGATTAAGTCGAGTCCTATCAGGCCTGGACCAGTTCAGGTCTGAAATTTAATGCCTGTTTCATACTCTACCATGGAGTCCTTCCTGCAGTTGTACACACTGAGCACTTTGCTTAAGTGGTTTTAAATAGTAAATTTTTTTGTACAAATCTTTAGATTCGTACAATTTATTTATTTATTTATTTATTTTCTTTACATCACTGCTACTGTAACATGTGAATTTCCCCCGTTGTGGGATCAATAAAGTCTATCTTATCTTATCTTATCTTATCTTATCTTATCTTATCTTATCTTATCTTATCTTATCTTATCTTATCTTATCTTATCTTATCTTATCTTATCTTATCTTATCTTATCGTATCTTATCTTATCTTATCGTATCGTATCTTATCTTTAGTATATTCAATAATATTCAATATGTATTTTTCATTGTACTCACCTTTCTTGTGTTTATTACCATTCGCTACATAATAAAATCAACTTCATACTAAATTAAAAAAAAATAATAATAATAATTATCCAACTAGTCGACTATTAAAATACTTCGTTGCAACCCTAATATTAATTGTTTTTCATTTTGTGTGAGTAAACAGAATATATCTGCACTGAATGTGTTTGTTTCAAACTGGGCAACGCATTAGCCTAGTGCTAGCAGAATCACAGGTGAATGTCAGAGGTGGTAAAAGTACTTAAATAGAAGTACTGATTCAACTCTTTTGCTGAAGTAAAAGTAAAAAAGTAAAATTTTTCAATTGTGATAAAGTAAAACTTAATTTTTGCCAAGTGTAAAATAATACTTAACCAGAAAAAAATCTGAAAAGTTTAAAAAGTATCTAAAAATAAATCCTTTAAAAGTGACTTACTGTGTCGATAATGTGTGCCATAATTTTTTTTTTACCCCCAAACCTCTTAACATCACGTCATATCTGAGTCAATGTCCAGTCCAGTGCCAATTTGTTTAATAATGCAACCTTTGCTGCCTCTACCTGGAACAGTTGGACATTCGCATTAGCTAAACATAAATCATCACAGTAAAAGGTTTTGGGGGAAAAATGGCAGTGCTGCTTTGCAATTGTCTGAATTTTTTTTTTGAAAAGTTGTCATCGTTCTGTCTTCCACATTCATGAAAGGTTTAGTATGAATGTTTTTGGGGGTTTTTTTTGCATTTGTATTATTCTTTGTTACAATAGGGGTGGGAGATAATACGTTTTTTTACTTCTTCCCACTCCCTTTCGAATATGTTACTTTCTTTCTTATTTTTTATTTGTGCTATATTGTCTTATTATTTAATCAATTATTGGCTATTGAAATATAAAATGTTTTTGTGTTTGACATATTTGAAATAAAAATGACTAAACTAAAAACTCAACTAAATGTTGAGTCATGTGTCATGAAGCAGTCATGGTTGTTTTATGTGCAATTTATAACAGCTGCTATGAATGTGATATTATATACAAATAAAAATAAAATAATAATAAAATAATACTTATTTAAGAAATGGTGCCCAGTATAACAAATTGCCCCCTCACACACAATTTACCTGATTTGCCCTGTTCTCTTATCATTGGGAAAAAACATTTTTTGGTGACCTTGACCTTTGACCTTCATTAACCAACATTTAATGGGATCTATTCTGGACCACCTCACACCTTTCATAAAACAGGCCCAGTATTTTTTTTGCATAAAGCTGCTGTGAGACAAACAATAAACGACAATACCTCTCTCCCCAGCAGGGCAGGGGAACCAGGAAAAATCATAAAAGTTTCAAAAGTATCCAAAAATAAAACCTTTAAAAGTGAGTTAGTGCGTAGATAATGTTTTGGTTAGGTCACCGCTACTCAGTTTAGTGGATATGGACAAATGAGGACAAATGAGGAAAAGAAAGTCACAGTTGAGATTAAAAAAAGAATCATTATAAAATACAAAATGCATAATTATGATATTAACAGTCAAAATTGTGAGATAAAGTCATAAATATGAGACAAGAAATGCATAATTATGAGAAAAATATGTGAAATTATGAGGTAAAAAATCACAATCATGACATAAAAGTCATAATTATATATATATATATATATATATATATATATATATATATATATATATATATATATATTCCCTTTGAAGTGACTTATTTTTCGTACTGTCACATCTGTTTAGTTTGAAAAAGTAATGAGTCTATTCTGAGAATGTAAAAAGTATAAAGTACAGATATTTATATAAATGTAAGGAGTATAAAGTAAAAATATTTATATAAATATAAGAAGTATAAAATACAGATATTTATACAAATGTAAGGAGTATAAAGTACAAATATTTACATAAATGTAAGGAGTATAAAGTACAGATATTTATATAAATATAAGGAGATAAAGTACAAATATTTCGATAAATATAAGAAGTATAAAGTACAAATATTTATAGAAATATAAGGAGTATAAAGTACAGATATTTATATAAATATAAGGAGTATGAAGTACAGATATTTATATAAATGTAAGGAGTATAAAGTACAGATATTTATATAAATGTAAGGAGTGTAAAGTACAAATATTTACATAAATGTAAGGAGTATAAAGTACAAATATTTATATAAATGTAAGGAGGATAAAGTACAGATATTTATATAAATGTAAGGAGTATAAAGTACAAATATTTATATAAATATAAGGAGTATAAAGTACAGATATTTATATAAATATAAGGAGTATGAAGTACAGATATTTATATAAATGTAAGGAGTATAAAGTACAAAGATTTATATAAATATAAGGAGTATAATGTTCTGATATTTATGAACAAATATAGGGAGGAAAAGTAAAAAGTTTCCAGAAAAACATATACTCCTATAAAGCACAGATACCTAAAAAAAAACAAAACTTAAGTACAGTAATGAACAACACTTAATCTGTAGTGGAAGGTCCCAGAGAACAAAGGAGGGGTTGCTCCGGTGTGTGTGTGTGTGTGTGTAATGAACAGTATTGTATTGTAATAACATTAGTCACACCAGATCCAGACAGAGAACAAATTCCTATGTTTAATGTTGTATTTAGTCAACAAAGAAATACAATATAAGTACAGCCAGTAAAGGATAAAATAAACAAACACAAACATCCACCAAGTCCTTGAAAAATACAAATATCCACGGCATGAAAACAAACATTCAGAGACTTGAACACTGTAAACATGAAACACATGAGACATAACTAGGAACACTACACTGAACTGAAGTGTCACCGTCCTTTTCTATAATATACAAACACATATTTTTATGATAGAAGTAACTAACAAGACAGCTGTTAAAATAACCTGCTGTTGGTCTGAAGGCCGAGTGTCGCCCGTCACACTAGTAACAAAGACATGTCAACAAGTATTCAGAGAGTGCCGAATTTTGCTCCTATTTTGTGTCAATTCCAAGTGACAATCTCTATGACAACATGTTCTTGAATTAGAGCCAATTGTGTGATTTTGACCTTTCTCTTGAATGCAACCTTGACTTTTGACCTTTTGCAATATTGATAATTTCACTATATGTATATATGCATCAGTGTGTGTAATATTATAATAATATATCCAGTATTTATTAAGTTGTAACCTAATATGTCTATGTTTGACAAACACAAACAGTGTTACAGAAGTTAATTTTGCCACATGTCACCTTTGACCCCAGGGATCTGAAAAACTATTGGTCGTAGGTGATAACACTAATGGACTTGGTAAATGGACTGCATTGATATAGCACTTATCCACCTTCATGGTGCTCAAAGCGATTTACACTGTGATGTCACTGTGGTGTCACTGTGGTGTCACTGTGGTGTCACTGTGATGTCACTGTGGTGTCACTGTGGTGTCACTGTGATGTCACTGTGGTGTCACTGTGATGTCACTGTAATGTCACTGTGATGTCACTGTAATGTCACTGTGGTGTCACTGTAGTGTCACTGTGGTGTCACTGTGATGTCACTGTGGTGTCACTGTGATGTCACCGTGTGATGTCACTGTGGTGTCACTGTGATGTCACTGTGGTGTCACTGTGATGTCACTGTGGTGTCACTGTGGTGTCACTGTGATGTCACTGTGGTGTCACTGTGGTGTCACTGTAATGTAACTGTGGTGTCACTGTGGTGTCACTGTGATGTCACTGTGGTGTCACTGTGGTGTCACTGTAATGTCACTGTGATGTCACTGTAACGTCACTGTGGTGTCACTGTAGTGTCACTGTGGTGTCACTGTGATGTCACTGTGGTGTCACTGTGATGTCACTGTGGTGTCACTGTGATGTCACCGTGATGTCACTGTGGTGTCACTGTGATGTCACTGTGGTGTCACTTTGATGTCACTGTGATGTCATCGTCGTGTCACTGTGATGTCACTGTGGTGTCACTGTGATGTCACTGTGGTGTCACTGTGGTGTCACTGTAATGTCACTGTGGTGTCACTGTGGTGTCACTGTGATGTCACTGTGGTGTCACTGTGGTGTCACTGTAATGTCACTGTGATGTCACTGTAACGTCACTGTGGTGTCACTGTAGTGTCACTGTGGTGTCACTGTGATGTCACTGTGGTGTCACTGTGATGTCACCGTGATGTCACTGTGGTGTCACTGTGATGTCACTGTGGTGTCACTTTGATGTCACTGTGATGTCATCGTCGTGTCACTGTGATGTCACTGTGGTGTCACTGTGGTGTCACTGTGATGTCACTGATGTCATTCTAATGTCCACAGATGTGGACCAACACCTACTAAACACTAACTTTACTTTTCAGCAGCACAGCAGAGGATGGTGGTGTGTGTGTGTGTGTCCCAGTTGCTTCATGTGCAGCATATGTTGTGGACATAAATGTAGAGGAAGAGGAGAGTCTCATGTGTCCTGAATAAGTCAGTGTGTTTGGGATCATGCAGCTGGTTCTCAAACTCAGGTTCTTTCAGGCGCCACATCCACCTGAAAGTGGCCGAACCACAAAATAAAAACATAGTAACCTAGAAATAATGACAACTCCACATTTTTGTCTTTGTTTAAGTGCACACAACTGCATTAAGTGGTGAAATTACTTAATTTTATAAAGTATAATGGAGATGGAAATAACCTGAAAATAAAATGATTTGATTGGAAAAATAAATACAATTATAACAATATTCTGCCTCAATTTACGTGTATATTATGGATCAGTTCCACAAAGACACTATTTAATTAGATGTTTTAAAATATATTTGAAATATAAAAAAAAAGAGTTTTGTGTTTATTTAAAACATGTGTTTACTTTTTAGAAACATTTATTTATTTTATTTTTCATTATTGTTCAAATGTTTTTATTTTAAATCTATCTATCTTTTAAATCTAAAATTTTAATTTATCTATCTATCTATCTATCTATCTATCTATCTATCTATCTATCTATCTATCTATCTATCTATCTATCTATCTATCTATCTGTATATATATATATATATATATATATATATATATATATTATTGTATTTATTTATTAAAGTAATAATGGTGAAAACAACAGTGTGACCTGTTCTACAACAGTTAGAACATTGTAGCATATTATCAATAGTTTATTATATTGTTAAACCTCATGTCATTTATTTCATTTAAATCCTGTTCTATTTAATTCTTTCTCCTTCCACATAATCTTTCTAGAATACTTTTAAATCAATATCAACAAATGCAAACCGTCCGTACAGTGAATGTTGCAGCTAAATCTTTTTGGCATTTTTATGAAGCGCAGCAGCATATCACAGGTAGAAACTCTCAAATTGAATATTGATTCTAATGATCTCTTCTTTAGGGCTTCAAGAGTCAGAATCTTAATAAAGCACAAATAAGGGTCGGTCTCCATTTAGAGAAAACCCTTCTACAAAACCCTGGGGAAATTCAACACTAATATGATAGATGTGCTGGATGATTCATTCATAAAAGACATTATTTAACCTTTTTACTAAAATAATTATACAGATATTTATTAAAATGTCTGCTCGTTTTGTTCTGTTTTTGTTTATACTTATGTCAAAAAATGCTCTTTGTGTAAATATAAAATGTTTCTGGAATAAAACTAATGAAATGTTACCATGTGTGCGTTAGTGATTAAAACATGAACTAACTAACACTTTTGTCATTTGTTTTCTTATTAAAGTGTGTCAGATTTAGCACATTTAATATCTGAAAAAATAAGCACAAAACTGTAGGGTAGTGTAATGTAAATATAAATATATAAAGCACAGATATATAAATGTAAGGAATATAAAGTACAAATATTTGTTTAAATGTAATGAGTATATTTACAGATATTTGTATGAATGTAAGGAGTGTGAAGTACACATATTTATATACATTTAAGGAGTATAAAGTACAAATATTTGTATAAATGTAATGAGTATGAAGTACAAATACTTAAATAAATGTAATGAGTATAAAGTACAAATATTTATAGAAATGTAAGGAGTATGAAGTACAAATATGTGTTTAAATGTAATGAATATAAAGTACAAATATTTGTTTAAATGTAATGAGTATAAAGTACAAATATTTATAGAAATGTAAGGAGTATGAAGTACAAATATGTGTTTAAATGTAATGAATATAAAGTACAAATATTTGTTTAAATGTAATGAGTATAAAGTACAGCTATTTATATAAATGTAATGAGTATAAAGTACAAATATTTATATAAATGTAAGGAGTATAAAGTACTCAAAAATACTCTAGTAAAGCACAGACACCTAAAAATGTACTTACAGTAAAGGAAGTACTTGTACTTATTTACTTCCACCTCTTATTAACAGACTGACAAACTCTGACTAGAAAAGACAATAACAAAACTAAAGAGATGACACATTAATGTATATGACTGGGTTTGTAAATGACCCCACATGGTCAGTTTTAACATAATGGATTTAAGTGCATCAGTTTAACAGTTATCAGGGACAGTTTAAATAATTAAAAGTATAAAGTAGTGAGTAGTTCCAGTAATTTGAACTGCACATTTACCTCAGTGTTAAACTCGTGGGGTCTTTTTGTAAATTTGTTTTGATCTCTCTGGGGCAAAAGACAAATTTATGATGAGGCTGAAATCACAATTAAATATGAGATTTAAAAAAAACAAAAAAATGACAAGTGCACAGACGATAGAATTAAATAAAAAATACTATCAAGTCATCTTCTATTAAAAATGACCTAATATTTCTGCTAAAAGCCCTGAGGTGAGAAAACACACAGAGAATTACATTTATTATTGTTGTTTATATGAAAGTCATGTGATTCATTTACTGTAAAAATAAACTGAAATATAACAACTTATTTATTAGACAATAACCCACATTAAACAACATTAACCCTTTGATCTGACCCACATTAAACAACAGTAACCCTTTGATCTGACCCAAATTAAACAACAGTAACCCTTTGATCTGACCCACATTAAACAA
>CM035790.1:7427662-7437662 GCA_020466265.1 Siphamia tubifer
TAGCAGTAGTAGTAGCAGTAGCAGTAGCAGTAGTAGTAGCAGTAGCAGTAGCAGTAGTAGTAGCAGTAGTAGTAGCAGTAGCAGTAGCAGTAGTAGTAGCAGTAGCAGTAGCAGTAGCAGTAGTAGTAGCAGTAGCAGTAGCAGTAGTAGTAGCAGTAGCAGTAGTAGTAGCAGTAGTAGTAGCAGTAGCAATAGCAGTAGTAGTGTTAGTAGCAGTAGTAGTAGTAGTAGCAGTAGCAGTAGCAGTAGCAGTAGCAGTAGTAGTAGCAGTAGCAGTAGTAGCAGTAGTAGTAGCAGTAGTACTAGCAGTAGCAGTAGCAGTAGTAGTAGTAGCAGTAGTAGTAGCAGTAGTAGTGATAGTAGCAGTAGCAGTAGTAGCAGTAGCAGTAGCAGTAGCAGTAGTAGTAGTAGTAGTAGTAGTAGTAGTAGTAGTAGTAGCAGTAGCAGTAGCAGTAGTAGTAGTAGCAGTAGCAGTAGGGGTAGCAGTAGCAGTAGCAGTAGTAGTAGCAGTAGTAGTAGCAGTAGCAGGAGCAGTAGCATTAGCAGTAGCATTAGCAGTAGCCGTAGCAGTAGCAGTAGCAGTAGCAGTAGCAGTAGCAGTAGCAGTAGCAGTAGTAGTAGCAGTAGTAGTGTTAGTATAGTTTATACTATAGCAGTGAACATTAACAGTCAATGAGCAGCAGGAAAACTAAACACTAATACAGTATTAGTTTGATTTGTTTTATTTCTTCTCTTTTCTGTTTTTCTTTTCTTTTCCCCTTTTTTCTTTTCTTTTTTCTGCCCTTACTTCTCCCTGTATGTGTAAAGTAATGATGGTTGTTACAGCAGAGTATGAACAATATAAACTGTTCAGATATTGTGTATGAAGACTTTAATCATGTTTCGTTGTGTAAATCTGACAGCTAGAAACTGCGAAATAGCTGGAAGTAGCGTTAGCAACTGGCTAAGTGCTGCAATAACTGTAAACTTATAGCATTAGCCACTATGCTACTACTGCATTTATCAGATATTTTGGCCAATTCACTACTGATGATTAAGCTTTATTTCCCTCCTTTACCCATCATTCCTGTGTCTGGCCCTCTCTCTCTCTCTCTCTCTCTCTTCACTGTGGTTCATAATTATAAGGCTGTGGTCTATCATAAATATTATCTGCTCTTATCTTCTCCATGTTGTCAGTACTGTATTAGTAGTTAGCTTGATCTTGCGGGACCCCCTCCTGTTACGTAACTTCCAGCCACTCTCCGTTTTTGGACAGGGACACTGTTTCTTCACATTTTTGGTTAAAAAAGTGTTTATTGCGATGTTGAATTGCAGTTTCTTTATCAACAATTTATCATTTATATGATTCATGGTCATGTTTAACCTGCATGTTGCCCTTTAAGCAGTGAAGCTTGTAGTTGCTGGTGTGGGACCATTCAGTTTGTCACCTCCATAACCTGGACGTTCCTTTCATCACCACAGACTCTGGCTGATCGACCCCCACCTTTTGTTTTCTGTCTGAGTCTTGATTTTGCTTCTGTTTTTATTAAATCTGTTCTCCCTTCAACACCGGACATCTGAGTGCTCTGTCCACTTCACCAATCATGACATTCCCATTCCCTCTTTTTCCCTTTTTTTTCTTTTTTCTCTCCCTTTTCATTTTATTTCACCATTTTTCTCTTTTTTTTCATTAGTTTTTTTTTCTCCATTTTTGTTTCTTTCTCTTTCTTTCCCACTTTTTTCTCTTATTTTTCCTCACTTTCTTTTATTTTATCCCCTTTCTCTTGTTTTTGTAATTTTTTAGTTTTCTCTCTCTTTTTTCTTTTCTCCTTTTTTGCTTATTTTTTCCATGTTTGTTTTATTTTCACTCTTTTTCACCCTTACTTTTTCCTTTCATTTTTAGCTCTTCGTCCGTCATCACTAAAATTGTTTCTCCTCCTTCATGTCTTAATAGATTTAAATTCCGATTGATTTATTAAATAGATCAAAGCACTGGGCACGAAACTTATCAGTTTGTCAAAATTTGCTTTTGTAAAAGTGTCTTTACAACTTTGTTTATTTTTCCAGTCTGTCTTCCCTCAGTTCTCAATGGATTTCATTTCCGGTTCATTCACTAAGTTCAGTTTCAGTCCAGATCAAACAAAGTAATTGTCCCAATATTATCCACCAACAACCTCCTTTAAACCACAGTAATATGTCATTATCCAGTTACTGTTGTTCAGTCAGATGTTACCCCTGAAGAGCTTTGGGGGCTTCCTATACTATTCACTGTTTTTTGATATTTGTTGATAAAAACACACAGCGTTATTGATTTTATCATGTATTGATAAAATAAAACTGTTGATAAGACATCACAGCTGTGAGGACCAGACCAGGGACATTGGCACTAATTGTCTTTTCTTTTTCTTTTTTTTTACCTTCGCCAAGGAGGTTATGTTTTCACTGGAGTTTGTTCGTGTGTCTGTCAGCAATAATACTCAAAAAGTTATGGATGGATTTTCATGACATTTTCAGGATGTGTTGGGAGTGTCACAAGGGACTAATTATTATATATTTGGTGGTGGTCCAGACGAGATCCTGGATTCTGGTTCAATTTGAAAAGTGTTCTTCATTTAGTGCAATGAAAATCTTCAAAGTGATCCAGAATCTAGGATCTCTGCCACATCATCCCCAAAATGGGATCATTTGTTCCCAACACTTGCAACACATTATGAAATTTTCATCAAAATCAGTTTAGAACTTTTTGGGTAATCGTGCTGACAGACAGACAGACAGACAGACAGAAAGACAAACTGACTCTAATTTAATACCTCTCTTCATTCAAAGGGGGGTGGGGGGTCTTCCCTGGCGGACGTTTGCGCTCTCACAGTGCTTTTCTTGTTTTGTTTTATTTTCCCGCTCTTTTCTTTTCACCTTTAGTTGTTTCTGAAGCACATGAAGCAGTAGCACATATTCATCAGCCTGGATAACACTGTGTTCAGTATCTTGTCAAAGATAAAATCATGTTGTTAAAATCCTTGTCCTCATTAGACACACTTTTGCTTCTTAATTTCATTCACTTATTTTTCAGTTATGTTTTTAAGTTTTTTTTTTTAACATTGTGAATCTTTAACCTGATGCTGGAGTCAACCTAAAATAGGAAAATTCTTTCAGCTTCATCAGACTTTTAATCCACAGCCATGGCTTCACAAATATTCACTTTAACTCCTGTTCTATTCACTCTCAAACTCTACAAATATACTGTTGTACTCAGTAGGAGACAGAGGTATTTGTGTGCTGCGTGCTGATTGGTCCAAGCAGAGCATTATCCAGGTTCCCAGTGATACTAAAAGGTGACGTATAAACCCTGCAGACACTGATTGGTCAGAAAGTCGTCTTTGTGACTCCACCCCCTTTGAAAATGTAACGAGTGGATTCTGAGAATGTAAGGAGTATAAAGTACATATATTTATATAAATATAAGGAGTAAAAAGTACAGATATTTATATAAATGTAAAGAGTATAAACTACAAATATTTATATAAATATTAGGATTATAAAGTACAGATATTTATATAAATATAAGGAGTATAAAGTACAGATATTTATATAAATGTAAGGAATATAAACTACAAATATTTATATAAATATTAGGAGTATAAAGTACAGATATTTATATAAATATAAGGAGTATAAAATACAGATATTTATATAAATATAAGGAGTATAAAGTACTGATATTTATATAAATGTAAGGAGTATAAAGTACAGATATTTATATAAATATAAGGAGTATAAAGTACAGATATTTATATAAATATAAGGAGTATAAAGTACATATATTTATATAAATATAAGGAGTATAAAGTACAGATATTTATATAAATATAAGTAGTATAAAGTACAGATATTTATATAAATATAAGGAGTATAAAGTACAGATATTTATATAAATATAAGGAGTATAAAGTACAAATATTTATATAAATATAAGGAGTATAAAGTACTGATATTTATATAAATGTAAGGAGTATAAAGTACAGATATTTATATAAATGTAAAGAGTATAAAGTACAGATATTTATATAAATGTAAGGAGTATAAAGTACAGATATTTATATAAATGTAAGGAGTATAAAGTACAGATATTTATATAAAAGTAAGGAGTATAAAGTACAGATATTTATATAAATGTAAAGAGTATAAAGTACAGATATTTATATAAATGTAAGGAGTATAAAGTACAGATATTTATATAAATGTAAAGAGTATAAAGTACAGATATTTATATAAATGTAAGGAGTATAAAGTATATTTATAAACAAATATAGGGAGGAAAAGTCAAAAGTTTACAGAAAAATAAATACTTCAGTAAAGTACAGATGCCAAAAAAAAAATACTTAAGTACCTTGAGTCAGTACTTTTACTTAGTAACTTCCCAGCTGTTCTCTTCTACCACTGGATCCACCACTGTGCTTTGTACCTGGTGATGTCAGACGTTAAGCAAGGGCCCCGTCGGGGAATATTTTTCTGATAGTAACTCGTGTTCCATGTATTATCCCGCTTATTCTACGGGTTATTACAGTTTATTACTGTCACTACTCTAACAGACTAGTGCTGTGAAATAGGCGGGGCAGACAGAAGGGGGGTGCAGAGAGTTTTAGGCGGAGAAAAAAGAAAGACGGATGTACACAGAGCAGGTGTTGTCCCGTTCCTGCAAATAAATACTGAAAATGAAGCTCACTGAAACTGCTACTTGTTTTATAAAAACCAGCATAGAGGAGTTAACCGAGGTGTTAAATACTTACTATGTCCCTGGAGATTTTGTATGAGAGGAGGACGGCAATTTCCCCTGATTTCCTGACGACGGTAAGGATAACATCAGGATAGGTTAACACTGGATAAGCTAGCAGTTACAACGAAGCTAATATTTACTTTAAAAGTGGCCGAACTACCTGCGGAGTGATATGGTACAGTGAATCTGAAGTGACAAAACCTGTTGCCATGGGCAGCGGGCGTTAGCGGTGCAGCGGGCCGTTATCGAAAACAATCTGCCCGCTGACGTCATTCAAAGTGAACGGGACGTTCTAGAGGACCGTAGAATAACGTGGCTAAACATCCGCCTCTTTAGTGACAAATCCATCTGGAATCTGAAGGTTTGATTCCAAATATGAAGGCGGGACTGACAGACGGCGTGTAAACCAATTACAGATAAGATGCACTGGACGCTTCAGTCCCAAAAACTTGAGAATACAAGCTGTAATCTGTGATTCAAACCTTACTTTTGACTCCAGTAAACATCCGACAACAGTTGTAAAGAGATCTTTCGACCTGGAATTAACTTTAACTCATGACAAAAAGAGGTCGGTGCGTGTGTGACACATTAGGAAACACCCTCCCCCTTCCTGACTGGTGATTGGTTGATATAGATCACAGTGGTTTGCAATCTTCTTCTGTCAGGTCCCCCTTTGGAGGCTGAACCGCCCCCCCCCCCCCCTAAAAATAACAAACAAACAAAAACTACACAACATCTTAAAGGTGGGGTGGGAGATCTTTTTGTGGAACATTTTTTACCATATTGCTTGAAAACCTCTTCATGATCTCATAGCACTTTGTAAAACAAACCAACAGTTTTAGTCCAGTGTAGAGGGTGGACCCACAGGAACAGTCTGGACATTCATACACTGGAGTGGCTGTGGCTCAGTTGGCAGAGCGGGTCGTTCAATGACCGAAGGGTTGGTGGTTCGAGTCTTAGCTCTAGCTGTCCGAGTGTCCACATGTCCAAGTGTCCTTGGACAAAGACACTGAACCCTTAGTCTCCCAGTAGGACTGACAGAACCTTAGAAACCTATTGGTGTATGAGTGTGTGTGAATGGGTGAATGTGAGGCTAATGTAAAGAGCTTTGAACCATGAAAGTGGAAATGAACTATAGAAGTGCAGAACATTTACTGATCATCTTTACAATAATTGATTTGCTGATACATCCATTAAATATAATGATAAAATATGTTTATTGCTGTGGCAGCATTTGATTAATATTAAGATTAGATCTAATAGATTAATGAAGATTAGAAAAACAGCTTCATTATTATCCTATTATCTTTCTACTTCCCACATCTCCACATTCAACAATGTTAGGTCTATTTGTATTTGTATTGCCCTGATGTATTAATGATGTTTGATTAATAGACTATTAAATACTTGAATAACATTAATGTTACAAGCTTGAAAATTCATATTTTTTTATTGACTACACACATCAGCGCAGCGTTACCCCATATATAAACAAACAATCACTGTCACATTCACACCTATGGACAATTTAGATTAACCAGTTAACCTGTCAGTGCATGTGTTTGGATGGTGGGAGGAAACTGGAGAAAACCCACACAAACACGAGGAGAACATATAAACTCCACACAGAAAGGTCTGGTGTGGGAATAGAACCAGGGACCTTCTGGCTGTGAGGCACGACTGTTAACCCCAGTTTGACCTCTCCAAAAATCAAAATGGTATCTGCAATATCATGGATACTGTCAGCGTTAAGTCTTTTCCTTTCCATAGGCACTCATTAATAAGAAAAGACTTAACCTCTTCCACCCTGACCATATTTTCAGGGAATAACACCTAAAAAAAACATACCCAAAGTAAATGAAGAATTGCTCCACAATCCTAAGGTATATATGTATATGGTATATATATGGATGTTCTTTGTATCTATGGACATCTACAGCATTCACAGAATCTATCCCCATTGTCTAAAATAGTGTAGCTACTACTATGACTGAGAAAACTGGAATAAACTGTGACATTTTCACAGCAACAGGTACAGACGATACAAATGAACACAAAAAAATGCATATTGAAAATGCATCAAGATCAGGCCAAATGAAATAATCACTGTTTAATCAATAATTATCTCTGTTTAAACATTGTTAAAGTGAATTGTATCTTCTCTTCAGTGCTGTATCATAAACTATGATTACTTAAGGTAAATAGCATATGCCCAAGTATAGGGTACTTAAAATAAAATAATAATAAATAAAAAAACATTGCAACCGCAGCCCTCAAACCACAATACCACAACTAATGTATATATTATTTTTGTTTCTTGGTTCCTATAATGATGCATATTGTACATGCCATTATATATTTGTCAACTAAATGCACAGAATGAAATTATGGTGCTGTAATTTTGTCACTAAAAATAAACTAAGTAATTATTTTATATTTAATTATTGTGCTTAAATGTACTTAATAAAAATCAATAGTTTTTAATCAAAGTTAAATTCAATTATTTTAACAGTTAACTTTGTTGACATAATTTATTTAAGTAGACAACGGTCAAACTTTTGTGAGTGTATTACATCCAGTATTAGCAGACAGATCCAGCTGCAGCTCTGTCATCACCAGAGCTAAAATCAAACAGCAGCAGCAGAAACAACTACAGCCAGAGTGGAGTCAACTTCCCCAAGACGCTTAGTCAGGTCCATGAGGAGACGCTGAACTGTCTGTGTGGACGTTCCTGGGGAAAACCTGATACCCACTGCTCTTTTCAGTTCAGCTCCGACATTAATGCATCTGCACTTGTCACATGTTTAAATGAAAATATAAAGTATTCTGAAGTACAACAGTAACACTACATACTAGTGGAATATTAACTAATCCATTATATACATGTACATAAACCAACATATATGTGGAATAACATACTATCATATACGTTAAAAACATGAACTAACCAACACTAAAGTCATTTGTTTTATGATTCATCTGGTTAAAGTATGTAAGATTTAACACATTTAATGTCTGAAGAAGATATATTTTTTTTAAATTGTAGAATAATAATACACAAAATCACTAAAATGTTCTAAAAAGAGTAAATTGCACTAAAAGTACATAATGGATTAACAAATACTGTACACTACAATACAAAAATGTACACTCAAATACATTAAAATGCACTAAAACACTTAAATATACTAAAATGCAACAAAAATAAAGAAAATCGTACTAATACACTGCAATAGACTAAAGTAAAGACAAAAAAAAATACTAAAATGCACTGAAATACAATAAAACACCCTAAAAACTGAGTAAAATGCACTAAAAATACATAATGTATTAACAAATATACTACAATATCCTAATGTACATTAAAATGTACTAAAATACACTAACAAAAGTGGAAAATGCAGTAAAAACTGTAATAGTAAAAATGAATACATAAAAATGTAGTAATAAATACACTACAATATCCAAAAGTAAATACATTTAAAACATGAGTTAACCATCACTTTTGTCATTTGTTTTATGATTCCTCTGATTAAAATATGTAAGATTTAACACATTTAACGTCTGAAGAAGATACTTTATAAAAAGAAACTGTAAAGCAATACACAAAATCACTAAAACACACTAAAAATACACTAAAATGCACTAAAATTAGAGTAAAATGGCATAAAAAAGGTATACATAGAAATGTACGACAATACACCAAAGTAAACTAAAAGGGAAAAAATGCACAAAAATACATTAAAATGGATTATGGACATATCTAATATATACTGTATATATATATATATATATATATATATATATATATATATATATATATATATATATATATATATATACAGTGGTACCTCTACTTATGAAATTAATTAATTACAGAATCCAATACTACCCCTCAAACCCTTTAAAAATATTGTTTTTAAAAAATTTATGAAATATATGTTTAAAGAAATGTAGATTTAGATTTCAGTCTGTCCAGGCTAATGTTGGTGTCTGGGACAGAAGAGTTGATCCACGTCTGGGTGAGAATGAGGATGCATCAGTCTGTTGGATCATGTTTGGTTTTTAAATCCAGCCTCAGGTCCAGTTTGTTTTCCAGTGAGCGTACGTTAGCGAGCAGGAAGTGATGGAAGTGGGTCAGAACGGCTCTTAGCTCTTAGCTTAGCTGTAAATCCACCATGACAGCCGCACTTCTACTTCCTCTCGCGCTGTCTCCGGAGGCGGAGCCTATGTGGGTGGGGGGGGGGGGGGGGGGGGGGTATGATGGTAGTCTGTGGGTCATATACTCTTCTGGCACCGTTCAGCTGAACCTTTGATACTAAAAGCGTTGGTCTAAGTGGAGAAATGAAGTGTCTGTGTTACCATGGAGACACAACAGCTGCTCTGTGATTAATGAGGGTCAAAGGGTAATGAAAAGCATCATGGGTAACTCCCTCATAGCCAATAGGATGATACGTACAATACACACGTGACGTATTTACGTACATTACGTAGTTATGTATAATAATGTCCTGTATTTATATGTCGGAGGTTTCAGTTTCCTTTCGTAAATAGACAATTTTCTTTTGTATTCAGAGACGAAAAATTGAGGGAAAGGTTTTTCATGGCTTCAGTTTTTCATTAGCTGGGTCTTTCATAAGTAGAGTTACCACTGTATAGATATATACATTTCATTACATGGATTAAGGAGTTAAAAGATGTTAACTCACTATCTCATCATTTTCAAACCTGTGACCTGTGTACATGGGAGGATGTAGTTTGGAATAAGGGAAGGAAGAGCTTTTGAAAGCACATTGTGTGGTGGGGACGTGGTGGGGACATGGTGGGGACCTTCCACTGATGGCGTGTGTTAGTTTTGGTCAGGGTCAGAGGCAGAGCTAAAAGCTTTCCATGTCTTCTTTAACTACATTAACCCCAACATTCACTTATCTCTGGACCAGAGGAAGGGGACCATTCATTTCCTGGACCTCACACTCTCTACAGATAACGTAAAGACGCTGCTCACATCGATTTTCACAAAACCCACTGTCCTACAGGACCATAGCTTTCACTCAAAATGTCTGAAAATGTCCTGTATGGTTACATTCAGAAGGTGTCAACAATCTGTGACAGCGTTTCCACTAGTATCAGCTCCACCCCATTCTACCCCATTCTATTCACTTTGGTTCATTTCCATCACAAAATTTTTGATATCTACTCTTGAGTTTCAACGTAGTGGAAACATGGCTTTAACTCTAATTTAAATGC
>CM035790.1:7442662-7455162 GCA_020466265.1 Siphamia tubifer
GTGTCCCCAGTGATGTTACATCCGACACTGAAGTGTAACATGACAAAAGGCAAACGAAGCGATTCGAGGCCTTTAAAAAGCCGCGGGAAACACAGGAGATGTTCTGTTCAAAGAGACTGAAGTTCTCTGTAAAGAAAACAAGTTTACGTTTAAACATCATCATAGTTCAATTTTTTCATCTCTTCTCTTCATGGCTCAGTGGTCTAAGGTGACAGACTCAAGAAACACTTCCTTCAAAGACAGTGGGTCTTCTAGTCTCCAAATGGATTTGTGGGTTCAATTCCCACTACTGACACACTTTATATAAAGTATGTTTTAACAAACACTGAGGCTGTAACTGAAGTTTTCACAGATTTGGTGAATAGTTGTTGCATTTTAATTGTATTCAAATTTAACATTTGTATTTAATTTGTGCTCTATAAAGAAAACATACTTACGATGAAATATGGCAATAAATGGAGGTGTGGGTTCAAATCCCACTCCTGACAATGGTATATAGTGATGTCTAAAGTATGTCTTGACAAAAACTGAGGCTGTAACTGGAATATTTATAGATTTAATGAAAATGTGTTTTAAAACCAACAGACTCAGGGCTGCTCCAAATTGACTGCATTTAATGTATTTATTACATTTTAAAATTGTATTTTAGTAGCATTTTAAAATCGTATTTTATTTGTATTTTAGTTATTTTTTAATTATGTCCAGCACTGTAAAACCCTGTACGCTTAAATATCATCACAGTTCACAATATTATTTTTTTCCGTCCTTCTGTGAGGATGGCTCAGTGGTCTAAGGCACCAGATTCACATCCTTCAAAGTCAGTGGGACTTCTCCAAATCCCCCTGCAGATGTTTTAAAACTAACAGACTCAGAGCCGCTCCAAACTGACTGCATTTAATGTATGTATGGAACTTTAATTAAATTCAAATAGTATTTAACATTTTTATTAAATTTGTGCTCTATAAAGAAAACATACTTATGATGAAATATGTCGATAATTCACCATATTAATATTTTCTTTGTCTATTAACAGTCAGGATGGCCGAGTGGTCTAAGAACTGAAAATAGAGGTGTTAATGTACCGTTTTTTGATAAAATGTAAACACACATAAAGAATCGCCTTCCAGCCTAAATTTGGCTGTAGCTCTGAACGG
Source organism: Siphamia tubifer (assembly GCA_020466265.1). Lineage (NCBI taxonomy): Eukaryota > Metazoa > Chordata > Actinopteri > Kurtiformes > Apogonidae > Siphamia > Siphamia tubifer. The sequence continues at coordinate 7,443,817 of CM035790.1, forward strand.
CTCAGCGCGACTTATGCCTGATTTCGTGCTGAGCAGTCACATATATTCAGCCTTGAGATGAACTGGAGACTCATACAGGGTGACCTCTGACCCCTCCTTCACCCACTGGAGCTGGATTAGGCCCCCAGTGACCCCTGTGACCCTAGTGAGGATAAAGTGGGTTCAGGTGATGAGTATTTAATTTTAATTGTATTTTAGTATCATTTTAAAATTGTATTTTAGTTACATTTTAATTGTGTCTAATGCTGTAAAACAGTTTCTGAAAAATGTTCTTTAAATGAAACGCACTCTTCAATAACACAATAGTTCACCATATCATTATTTTCTCTCATTTTCTCTCATTATTTTCTCTGTCAGGATCGACGAGGGGTCTTAGGCACTAGACTAGGATCATCTCCTTCCACATCACTGGGACTGCTGGTGTTTTAGTGGAGGTGTGGGTTCAAATCCCACTCCTGACAGTCTTATATAATGATATGTAAAGTACGTCTTTACTTTGGGTTTTTAAAGATTTGATGAAAAGTCGTTGACTATTATTACCTCCACGAAGGAAGTTATTAAAATGCATTAAAATACAATTCAAATAAGAGACATAAACAACAAAAAACAATTGAGAATCTACATAAAAGCACCAGTGACCAGTAATGTTTTCAGACCTCAGGTATTCAGGTAGTTTGTTCCACAGGTGAGGAGCAGAACAACTGAGTGATGATGAACTTTGTTTGGTTCTGGTTTGGGAACACACAGTAAACCTGTTCCTGATGACCTATGACCTCAGGGCTCTGAATGCTTCATATGGAACCAGTAGGTCTAGGATGTATTTGGGTCCATGGCCGTTCAGTTCTTTATAGACCAGGACTAAAGTTTAGAATTCTAACCTTTGACCCACAGGAAGACAATGTAAGGATTTGAGGACTGGTGTGATGTGGTCCAGTTTCCTGGTACTGGTCAAGAGCTGCCTGGTTGATTTTTTGTTTAGACCAGAGTAGAATACACCTGTTTCCATGGAAACCTTTATTCAGAATAAATATTTTTACGTAAACAAAGTAAATAGCTTTGATTCTTAATTATTTTATTCAGAACAAATAATTGTGAAAAAGTGTTGCCCGGCACAACAAACCCCACCCCCCCTCACACACATTTGTCCTCATTTGCTTTCTCTCTTATCATTGTGAAAACACATTTTTGGTGACTGTGACCTTGACCTTTGACCTATTTCACCAACATATAATGGGATCTATTCTGGACCACCTTGCACCTTTTCTGAGAATTACATGGGAATTGGTCCAGTAGTTTTTGTGTAAAGCTGCTGACAAACAAACAAACAAACAAACAAACATAACCACGTTGCCAGGGAACAGTGGAGGTTATGTTTTTATCAGACGTGGTAAAAGTACACACATTCTGTACTTCAGTACAAGTACAGCTACTTGCATGAAAATATACTTTGGTAAAAGTAGAAGTACTGATTCAACTCATTCACTACAGTAAAAGTAAAAAGTAATTTTTTCCCATTCTCACCATGGATGAAATAACACTTAACCAGAAAAAAACTTTAACCTCTTCCACCCTGAGCCTATTTTCAAAGGAAAACGCCTAAAAAAACATACCCAAAGTAAATGAAGAATTGCTCCACAATCCTAAGGTTTATATGGATGTTCTTTGTATCTATGGACATCTACAGGCTTCACAGAATCTATTCCCATTGTCTAAAATAGTGTAGCTACTACTATGACTGAATAAACTGGAATAAACTAAAAGATAAAATAGAATTTTTTGGTCTCGCCTGAATTTATAATTTTTTTGACAAAAGAAAACACCCTGCTAACAATGATTCCATGAATATAGACACTATTGATCACCTTCAGTAACTCCTTTCCAACACAGGAACAAAAGTTGATAGAATTAGAGCAAAGGACAAAGCCTCCAGAAAGGTTTAAGTCCAGATAACACCAGGCGGACAGTGCATTTGGAACAGTTTGGCACACTGTTGTGCCAAACTGTTCCAAATGCATTATTTTAATTTTCTAGTAAAATCTGTCTGGAAAATACAACTCATATCCATTACAGAAGTCTATTACTGTCTACTGGAGCTTTTAGAAATGAAATTTACCTTGTGTTTCATCAACTTCTACCTTTGTGCACAACTAAAATGAATAAAACCATATAAACATGGATTATTTTGTCTCCAAATGGAGTAGTTTTATTAAGAACTTACTCCAAACAATATAATAATATATCAATAATAATAATACTAATACACTTTAATAAAAATCAAATATAAAGTTGAACAAATGTGCAAAAATATATGATAAATTCAATTAGAATAAATATAAATATCAAAATTAGTGCAAATTTACTAAACAAAATAACTAATACAAACATTCAAAACACAAACAATTGCAATAAAGTCCAAAAATGTCCATGTGTTATCATCAGGTGGGGGCTGGTTTATCATTAGGTTGGGGGGGCAGCAGACTGAACTGGTCCATGTGTTTCTCCAAAAAGCAGCAAAATAAGGCTGTCATCCTCCTACCTAGGAAAAATGAAGACAATCATGATTTGAGACTTTTTCCTTCTCATGAAATGATAGAATGTTATTTATTTTTGACAGAGAAAGTGAATAAATCCTCAAACAATCATTGATTAATTATAAACTTATCTACTCATGTGTAGAAATAACAATACAATGAGAAATGAGACTGAAAAAATACTACTTATAGTCAACAGTGTTTGCATGTGTATAGTAAAAAATGTAGTATTATTGTTATTATTATTACTATTAGTTTGTAAAAACAGATATCAGTAAGATGCAACAACTTACTGGGTAGATGTTCATCCTGTTTTGAGTTCATATCCACAGTCAGATCTCAGTCAGATGTTGAACATTCAGCTGCTTCTCTGTAGTGTCTCTGTTGTTTACACGCTAGCACGCAGCTAACAGCTAACACTTCACAAAGCTTACCAGTAACATTCAGGAAAATACACTGTCACTCACTGTTACTCACTAAAACTCTCTAAAATGACTTAAAACTATGAGTAAAGTCGGTAAATATAACTATAACCGGCACACCGAGGTGTAGCACTCTGCTCTACTCTGCCGTAGCGTGTGTGCCCCAGGCCAGTATGTGCATGCGCCCGACGTGCGCAAAGATGCCAACCTTTCACCTTTTACGCATGCATTTCCTGTCCAGAGGGAAATGTAGTTCATGGAATGTGAGGTATCAATAGATTCAGGAGAATCTCCTCTTTCAAACGCTTACAAACATGGCCGCCTTATCGCTCGCCAGAAATAGATTCACAAAATACATTCAGACTCAACAGGATGTTCAATAATTATGTCTACTGTGAAAGGAGGGTTTCTGTCACTTACCCACACACACACTCACCACCACTGGTGGATTTTCAATAGGTGTTCCTGTTTTCTGTGTGTATGAGAGAGTGTGTGCGAGAGGGAGAGACAGTGTGTGTGTGTCGTTTACACACACAGCTTCTCAGTCCAACATAAACAGGCCTTAAACCCTGTTTATAAATGTGTTTTGTTTTTGTTTTTTTTACCAAAAACTGAGCCTCTAATAGAAATGGAGGCTGAAGTCTATTTACTGAACATATTTGTGTTTAAAGTCGTCGGTTTGAGTTTATTTGGCTCAAGTTGAGGTGAGCGTATTCATCTCACCCCTACGAGAGAATTGCAAAAATGTGTCTTTCCATCCAAATACTCTGGGGATAATAAGCCTGGACCTTGTTGAACATATTTACTGAAAACTACATTTCTTTGCTCCATTTTCCAATTGAATCTCGTCTCCTGAGTGCATTCGACTCGCTCCTACAAGTGCATTATAATCATCTGCTGTCCATCCAAATACGCCAAAGAGCACATTCAGCAAGTGCACTCAAAAAAAAAGTGGACCTCATCAAATATACGCTCACAACATTCTACATGACTGTGAGTATGCGGATTATGTGGAATTATTTTACCCTAGTAAATAAGACCATATTCAGACAGCAGTGGCGAGTGTGTGCGCCCAAAAACGCCCTTTTCCACGCTCATGTTCAGACGTACAAAGAGTGGAGTGAACGTGGAAATATGCGTGTTATGCTCCACCCCCACCCCTTGGGTTTTGTGATAATTCTTAATTTATTTTATTAGATAATTATTGCACTGCATATTTATATCCCCGAAACGCGGAGTGTCTCAGATGTAATGGTTTTGCGATTGCTAAGTCCGATGTCTCCGCGTCCCCCCTTTCATGTTAACATGGTAACTTTTGAACAGCTGGGTGGATTTGTCCCAAATTTGGTGTGCTAATGCTCTAGGAAAGGTACATGAACTGATTAATTCAATTCAATTCAATTTTATTTATAAAGCCCTAAATCACAACAAAGTCGTCTCACAGGACTTTACAAAAACACAATCAACTACAGAGATATATGAACAGTCCCAAGCATCCCCTGTCCTTAGACCTTCCCCCTATCCTTAGACCCTCCTTCAAAACCCAGTGGGAAAAAGAAGAAATCTTGAGGAGAACCACACTGAAGGACAGATCCACTCCTATGGACGGACAGACTATAGATGAACGTCCATTTATAAATGAAGGAGGTGGGGGGGGCTGGTCCAGACAGGCAAGGGCGAGAGTCCGGGGTCACAGGTCCCACGCCCCTGACCCCCGCCCAACCAAGTCAACCCCTAACAAACAGTTAGGGGTTGACTTCAAAATGATAACAGGCCTTAAAAGCATTACTTAGGAATCATTATGATTCCATTTGGACCTCAAAACTTTCAAGATGGCCGACTTTCAAGATGGCTGAATTTTGTCTGGCCCATAACTTTTGATTGCCACCAAATTCAGTGTGCTAATGCCGTAGGACAGGCACATAAACTGATTCTTTATGTTTTGTATTTAATATATAAGTTTGTGAATGGGTGGACGGGAGTGGTGGAAGTGGGTGTGGGTTACTGGAAGCATTGCGTTTCGGGGATATATCTTTAGCAGTCACAGACGACTGCATAGGCCTAGTTATTATTAGGGCTGTCAATCGATTAAAATCAATCACATATTGTAATACTTTTTTCAACATGTGAATAGACAAATGCTTGCTTTAAGGCAAAAAACATGTTTATTTATTGTTACAATGAGAAATACTCTCAGTTCAAGTAAGTAACATGTAAACTGCATAGTAATGTTTATTAACACAGTAATGTGTTGAACTTCACACTCCATCTATTTAACACAAAAGAATGCACCTCAATGCACTCCGTAGCAGTTTGCATCACATTCAAAACAAACAGGGTGATGCACAAAATAACTTAAAAGTAAAGTGTGCATGAGTGTTCTAGAACATGACTGAAATGATAGTGCAGTCAGACTATAGCCTATAAACAGCTGTTATATTCAGCAGAGGCTGAACAACCAGCCTCCATCTCTATGGTGTTCACATAGGCACAAGTTCTGTTTATTATATCATGCATTCCATGACGCGATCACACATTGGCACGCGTGCCAGAACGCTGTCGGTGACTTTCTCTGTCATATTCCACTCTCGGGATACATGCATGAAATGCTCTGCGCATGTACTGGTGAAGTGGCTCTCTCTTCACATAGAACCCGCGACTGAAGTCCCCACTCATGATCAACATAATGCGCCATGATGCCGATATAACTCTGATTGCTCACTGAGGTCCAGTAGCCTCCGGTCAGCGCCACTGTCCTAGTCAGTTGGCGGCATCGACCTCACGCATTGCTTCTGGTTTTCCAAGTTATGGAAATGCCCAAGGTTCAAATGCCACTGTGTTAATCACATGTTTAAAAACATTTCTGCCATTAAACACACATTGCATTAACGTGTTAATAACATGTTAATAATATGTTAATAACGCGTTAACTTTGACAGCCTTAGTTAATATATTGCGTTGCATATTGTTTCATAAAATGAATGTGTTGAATCAGAATGAGCCTCATCGCTCTGTATCGTAAGTTGGGATGTGAATCATATTGCATCTCGAGATACCGTTAACATATCAGATCATAGATGCTATGTCGAGATGAGCATCGTATGGGCTCCGACAACTAAGACTCCCAACTGTAAAGTACAAATAAACACATGCAGACAGGACTTACCCTTAGCTGGTCTGGAGCACAATTCATTAGCTGTTTAGAAAGAAAAAAACAACAGTTAGGGGTTGACTTCAAAATGATAATAGGCCTTAAAAGCATTACTTAGGAATCATTATCACAGAAAAGTGGACATTATCCACTATTCTTCAGCTACATTCAGACCGCAGGTCTTTATACACATGTCAAATATTTTGGTGAAACCTAATGTTTTAACCCATTGTAATGTTTGGTAACGAGGACCCAAGTGCAGTACAGAATCAGCTGAAGTCTTTATGGGAATAATGGAAAAGGGGAGTAAAGGAGCTAACAGAGTTCAGACCCAAATCTGGTCAGGTTCAGAGGTCCAAGTAAGAGTGGCTGAAGCACCACAGCAGCAGGTCCATTTACCAGGGTAGGAGAGCAGGGAGAATCAGGTAGGTCCAGTTCGATACAGCAGAGGTCTTTCAACCCTGGTTTTCGGGGCCCACTGTCCTGCATGTTGTAGATCTCACCCTGCTCTAATACACCTGATTCAAAGCAGTGGGTCATTATCAGGCTTCAGCAGAACATGATGACATTTGAACCAGGTGTGTTAGAGCAGGGTTCTAAAACATGCACGACAGTGGGCTCAAAGGACCAGGATTAAAGACCTCTGCTAGCCTAGCCTAGCTGCGCTATCCCTATTTATTGCATGTATAGATCTAGGAATGCGTCATAGTCAGGGGAGGCAGGGCTATGTATATAATATATATATATATATATATATATATATATATATATATACCATGTACATTGGAGGAGGTAGTGGAATTTCCCGTGCTGCAGGATCAGGCGAACCCAAACTGCGTCTGGGCCTCAGACGTATGGGACGTCCAGAGCAGGTACAGAGCAATAACCCACGTGATCTGAGCCATAGTTGAGGACAGACTGAAGTGGCGGGACAGATTTTGTTTATCTGTGTTTGTCCAGTGTCCAGACTCGGGCATTGCGTTTTCGGAGTGGCTGCGAATTGTACAACATTTTGCGTTCAGTGACTGCGAATTATCTAGCGTCCAAACTCAGGTGTTTAGGTGGTGCGTTACAAGCATAAATGCGTTCAGTCACATTTGGTGTGGCCATATGTACGTATATTGTATGGCAGGTAAATGAGTGAAGGTGAAAGGTTACCAAAGAAGTGGCCCGTCATTTTTCTGTTTTAGATCATCTCTGTTAGGAATCGGAGTGCTTTGTCTGCTCACAACAGCGCCAATCTGAATGGAAATAGTCACACAAGTTCTGAAATGGGATCCTCTCCACATTGCCTTCAATGTGAATCTGTCTGTTTATGGGTTCCCAGTAGAAAACCAGGCATGCATATGGATTAGTCTCCAATTCACCAGCTTTTCGACTCTCATAATTTGTAAAGAAGTGAAAACCTTCATCGCTGTAACCCTTCAGAAGGACCATACGAGCAGATGGACGACCATCCTTAGTAGCAGTGGCTATGCACACTGCATTTGCCTCTCCAATTCCTGGGCACTTTGTAGCTTCATCAAACCAGTGTCCAAATTGTTGGATTGGATTCAGAGAGGCTAACTGGTTCTCCTCAAAGGACTCATCTTCCCCTTTGTATGTTTTTCTCATGTTACTCAGGTCCATATTCAAGCCCGTTGATATTGTGCAGAAAAGATGGGAAATGATGACTTGTTTGAGTCTTTATGGGTGTCGTACCCATAAAGACTCAAACATCCACAAACAACATCAACTATTTACTAATATACAGCAGCGCTCTCTCTCTCTTAAACTCATTTTCTTTCAGGGACCACATTCTTGCCTGATTTGATTTCCAGTAAAATAATAGAATATCATGTAAATAATTCCAAACATTTGTCTTTGATTTAGTACAAAACACCCCCATAAAATTATGAAAATATTTTTCTTTTACAAACTATACAAACAAAAAAGATTGAAAGAACCAGAAAAAAACCACATTTCCTAGGAAATATAAATGCAATTTTAACAGTGTTTTGATTCAACATATATTTTTTTAAATTGTAATGAATTTTCATTGGCCATTTCATGTTGTTCATACTTGTTCAGGTTTTTCACATTTTATTGTTACAATATAGTTTGTAAATGTAAATATTTCCATTTATAAAACACAGTCATTATCGGCATAATGTAAGATGTTTTTCACCCAGAAGAAAATACACATGTATTACGGTACGTAGTTTTTTATGTTATTTGACTGTAGATGGTATTGTATGTGGAACCTGAACTAAAATCACTTCCACAGCCTTCACTGTAGGATTATTGACCTTTGTAAATTCATCCCAGGGGCCACATTGGAACCTTCAGTGGGCCGCATGTGGTCCCTGGCCCGCATGTTTGAGACCCTTGGTTTAAAGCCTATTAATACTATCAATACATGTCAAGAAGTGGTCTACAAACAGTTTATTGTCTTTTCATGGTCATCATATACGACCCATTTGGATGTTCAGAGGGTCCATAGTTACCATGGAAACACTGTCGTCTTCTACACCAATGATTCACCAGTAAAACCCATTGAATGGGATCAATGACCGTTAATGGAGATGATCGTTTTTACATTCAGTTCGCAATGTCTTTGTTTTAAAAAAAACAACAACAACCTTTTCTCCAATTTTACATAACTAACTTTAAATTGACTGAATTTTGATGAACACATTTATATATAATATGTGAATTAAATATAGAAAAATACATTATTAATACAAAAAAACTTAACACATAGGATAATATTATAGATAAAAAACTGGTGATAAATCACTTTAGGTTGAAATAAAAAAAAAAAAGGAAAATGAAACACTGGGTCTTTGTCTTTATGAGTTAAATGTGACCTCAGTTAGTTTTGAGTATGAACGGAGTGTGACCCTAAAGTGTGTGAAAGAGCTCCTGAGGTCATCTGTGACCATGCAGGTGTGTACTGTGTTTATGGAAGGAAAACTCCTGGGACGTCGAATTTAGTTTGAACATCGACATCACAATGTTCATGTGCGAAATAGTCACATCACAGGTCCTGCAATTATTTATTATTATTTATTTATATTTATTTATTTTAATTTTAGAACATTTTTTTATTTTATTCTTTATTTTTATTTATTTAATTTATTGTATTATTTTATTATTTTTTTATTAAGTTGTTTTTATTCATTTTTATTTTTTACTTATTTTTATTTGGTCAATAATTTGTCTTATTTATTTATTTGTATTGTCTTAATTATTTATTCATTTATTTCAGTTTTAATTTTTCATTTAATTAATTGTTAGTTATTTTATTTCTTTCTTTATTTTAATTTTCTAATGTTATTTGATTTATATTTTTAATGTATTTTTGTCTTTTTTATTAATTTATTAATGTATTTATTTATTTATATTTTTCATTTAATATAATTGAATTATTATTAATAATTTAATTATTTATTTAAATTATTTAAGCTACAGGAAGGATGATACTAAAACGTATGTTCTGTGTCGAGGATTTTTTTTCATTTTGCAATATACAATATATCAAAGAGTTAGAAAAAAAATCACAATGTCAGTTTTTATAATATAATGCAGCCTGACCATTAGTGCATTTCAATGATGTAAAGGTTAGATAAATGACTGAACTTGTATTGCAAAATATCAAATTCTTTACCTACTAGTTGTACGACTACTGGGTCAGATATGAAAATAACGGTCCAGAACAGATTGGATCCATATGAGCAAAAACTAAAACCTGCTTTGGGTCACATGACTGCCTGCAGTCTGAACACAGACACTTCTGTAACAAACTAATATTCACACAATGCCTATTGTCACCCTAATTTTGCATCAATGTCAAGTTTCTATGACAACCTGTTTTTGAATTAAAGCCAATAATGTGATTTTGACATTTCTGCTAAATGCAACCTTGACCTTTGACCTTTTACAATATTGATAATATTGATTGGTTGTCAGGGGATGTAATATTAAGATAATATATCCAATATTGATTAAGTTATAGCATAATATGTCTGTGCTTGACACACATACGCAGGTTTATTTTGCGACACTTCACCTTTGACCTCCAGAGATCTAAATAAATATAGGTCATAGGTAATAACAACAATATGAGAATTGTAAAAATGTTCATTCTGCATCATTTGGTACCAATCTGAAAGTTATGTGACCCTCCGTTCTTGAATTATAACCTATAATGTGATTTTGACCTTTTAGTTAATTGTGACCTTGATCTTTGACCTTTACTCAAATTAATCATTGCACCTGATGCACATTAGCTATATGTATATGTTCATGTAATTTCATGGTGATATCTCAAGTATTCATAGAGTTATAGCATGATATGCCTCTGCGGACACACACATACACACACACATGCACACACAGTGATTACAATAATTTTTTAAAGACTTAGAGCCAAATAATAAATAAATAAATAAATAAATAAATAAATAAATAAATAAATAAATAAATAAATAAATAAATGCATACACTCTTATGCACATGTAGGTCAGGGAAGGTCAGGGAATTTTAAGTGGGACCCCTGTGTACACATTATTTTCAGTTTTAATGACAGATTGAATGTGTAAAGCTTTTCTCCATCCCCCAGAATCCTTTGCTGATTTATTGCTGCCTTGATGCATTACAACACCTCCCATGTTTAGTTTGGCTGAACTACTGTCTTTGTCAAAGCAGTAAAGTCACTCGGTTGAACGGCGGCCATTTAGACTTTTATCACAGACATATTCTATTAACAACAAACTGGAAGGAACTGAGTACAAGTACTTCCTTTACTGTACTTAAGTACAGTTTTTAGGTATCTGTACTTTACTTGAGTATTTATTTTTCTGACAACGTTTTACTTTTACTCAGTTATCTGTACTTTATACTCCTTATATTTATATAAATAGTCGACACAGACAGTAGTTGTGGACAGACAGTGGTTGTGGACAGACAGTGGTTGTGGACAGACAGTGGTTGTGGACAGACAGTGGTTGTGGACAGACAGTAGTTGTGGACAGACAGTGGTTGTGGACAGACAGTGGTCCATGTGTATACCTGCAGGTCATGTTAATATGTGTACTTGTGCAGGTGCTGCGTCCTCCAGGTCCAGTCAACCTTGCCTGGAGCCGTCTTTTTAAATATTCTATTCTATGTTTGTAATTAGACGCCTGTATGTCTCTGAACGTCTTCCACTGCAGCTGCACTTGTAATCTGTCATTAAAGTTTAAGCTGTTATATTTACTAA
>CM035790.1:7460162-7497662 GCA_020466265.1 Siphamia tubifer
TATGTTGCACACCATTCTAAAGGCAGGAGGGAGAGAGAGAGAGAGAGAGGAAAACAAGAATGAGTAAGAGATGCTGAATAAGCAGAAAAAGACTCACTGGGAGACTCTACCTCCACTGCAGTCAGCCAGGGGAGGGGAGGGGGAGGGGGAGGGAGGGGGAGGGGGGAGGGGGGAGGGGGGAGGGGAGGGAGGATCACAAATACTGAAGCACTGCTGATCACAACTGAAATGTACGACTATTCTGCAACTACAGCATCAGCCAATGAACACACAGCTACATGAACAACAAAGAACACACGCCATCCCATAATGTCTGAGGAGGATTATTATTATTATTATTATTATTATTATTATTATTATTATTATTATTATTATTACACTGGTCGACAGGTCAAATACTTCTGGAATAACATAATGAAATGTTCCCACATGTGTGTTTTAAATACTCAAGTTTCCAATGTAAGTCTGAGGACAAAATGTGACATTTGACTTTTATTTTATTGATTAATTTGGTTATTTTACTGAATATTTTTTGTCATTTTTAAATTATTTTGGTCATTTCTGTTCAATTTATTGATTCATTTTGTTGTTTTACTGAATATTTTGGTAATTTTTGATAATTTTACTGAACATTTTGATAATTTTTTTTTTATATTTCTGTCATTTCTGTTCAGTGTATTGATTAATTTTGTTATTTTACTGAATATTATGGTAATTTTGTATAATTTTACTGAACAATTTGATCATTTTTATTCATTTTACAGATTTTTGTTCATTTTATGGAATATTTTGTTCATTTGTGTTCCCTTTGTTGATTATTTTGGTAATTTTTTTTATTCTACACAGCTGCTGTTTGTTTTAGTCCATTTGGTGGATTATTTTGGTAATTTTTTTTATCATTTTGCTGAATATTTTTGGTCAGTTTTGTTCATTTTATTGATTCATTTTGGTAATTTTGCAAAATATTTGGTAATTTTTGATCATTTTAGTGAATATTTTGCTTATTTCTGTTTAATTTATTCATCCATTCTCCTTTTCTTCTGATCCATTTGGTGTTGGAGGGCGATGAAAATGCTTTTGTATTTTCTTTGCTTCATACGTCACATGCATAGATACATTTGGGTCTGAGCCTTGGTCACTGTGTGTGTGTCTGGGTCTGTGATCGGTTCTGGGTTGATTGGATGGGCTGGTCTATGGGTGGCACCGCAACTGTGGTGTCGTTGTCCATCTGACGGGCCTTAAGGTGTGTTGTAAGGTGCTATATAAATAAAATTTGATTGATTAATTGATTGATGATGTGTCCTCTTTAAGCAGAAACTTTCTAAACCAAACTGTCTTCTGTCTAAAACACACCAGTACAAATGTGATGATACAACAGCTATCCAATATGGAGTTTTTGGAGCTGATACTAACACAACACCACACACACACACACACACACACACACACATCATCATCATCATCATCAGCCTCAGCCAATGGCCCATACAATTTTTTTTTTTCTCTCTGTCAAATTAATATATAATAATACAAATGTAAGAAAATCTTTAACTTCAGTTAAACTAAGACATATAATCAAATATACACCTCTTATTTTTATCTTTTAATGTGTTAAAATGTGAATATTCTTTAAACAGTTATATTCTGTGCTCCACATTTTCATTGTATTCTTTCATTTATACAGATGTTGTATTTTGAACAGAACTGCAGGTGAATTGATCCTTAAAGCTGTCATCCCATGGTTATTTCATTAATATTACTGTGTTCTCCATTAGTATTGAATACATTGTGTGTTGGTTCTATTTAAAAAAAACGTCCAGATTGTTTTGTTTCCAGCTGTTTTTTCACTGTAAAAAATGACTGTTTACCAGTACTTCCTCATACATGATGAGGCGTCTGTGATTGGCTCAGAATGTGTGAAGGAACACTCCCCCCTCCCCTCTCGCTCTCTATGTGTGTTTACCTTTACCAGAGTAGCATCCAGCTAGGTTTCATGCCATTGCTTGTTCAGAAAACGTGCAGAAAAAAACTAGGCTTTATTTCTACCAGTTAGAACCAGTCTGTGGCGCCGTCTTCTCTTGTAGATGCTAATGCTAATGCTACTTCAGATTCGCTGCAATAGGCCCCATGTGGGTGACGCTAAAGTCCATCTGACATCAGATGGACCGGCTTTTTCTGGGTCCCTGGTTCCTCTTGTTTTGTGTGTATGCAGTATGCAGCCAGTGGAGGTGATGAACCATTGTCAAAGGAGCATGTGTTGGTAAGTCAGGGTGACCCATCAGATTCCAAAAGGAGCGAGGAAAAGTGGTTTTCAGTGGAATAACACCTTTAAAGATAAAAACCTCCATAAACAACTCCATAGTTGGACTGTTTCTTGGTGAGGGTTGGACTCCGACAGGGCTGCCCTTTTGTCACCGGTTCTGTTCATAAACTTATATAATATTATTTGTTCATTTTCTTGAATATTTTGTTCATTTCTGATCATATTTAACATTATCCAATAATAGTTTGTTGATTTTTGTTCATTTTACTGAATAGTTTGGTCATTTCTCCTATGGCTCCATAGGAAAATAAACCGCCTACCCCTGCTCTACACACTTTGTGGTTCTGTACTATATACTGTGTATCATTAATTTAAATTTTTCCAAATTAAAACAGAAAGCGGTCATGTAGGTTAGGGGTTTTGGATCAGATTTATTATGTGGGGTAGAGGTTATTCAGATGGAAGAGTCTCGCTGCTTATGCCTTCAAGCATCTCACCAGGGAGACTTTTAATCTAACATCTAAAAACTATTTCTAAAAGGCCATGATCATAAATTGTAAAAGGCATGGCAACTTAATGTTAAGTAAAGAGTAAAGACAAAGTTTGTGTGCATTAAAGTGGATAGTGTTCCCCTCATTAGCTCCTGGATGCTGCTCTTCTCTCAGTCTGTCTGTTTTTCCACAGCAAAGACAGAGGGAGCATACTTTATAGTGACAGGCGGAGCGGCCAAATACCAATAGAGAATACATCAGCTTGGCAATTATTGGATTATCTCACGCTGATATCATTACTGCCAAGCATTCACTCCAATCATTGATTGCATTTTTCAATTTACTTCACCATTAATGCGAGTGGCCTGACTGAACAATCTTCTGATGAGTCCATGGCTCAGTCCATATGTCCCGCCCCTAACACATGTCACATTGTCTTTGTTCATATATATATATATATATATATATATATATATATATATATATATATTCTAGAGAAGGCAAAATTGTGATCAATCAAACAATCAATGCAGTGAAAAATATCTACCAAACATATTAACAATCCAATAAAATTTAAAAAGAAATATTCTAACACAAAAATCCAAAACATGTTCTAAAATACAGAAAAAAAACACCAAAAAATTTGTTAGATTATCCAAAACATATGCAAGGACATGAATATATGACTAACATATATTTTGTGTTAATGTGATGTTTGAAGCTAAATGTTCTTCACTTCTATAGTTCTTTTCCACCTTCATGGTTCAAAGCTCTTTACATTAGCCTCACATTCACCCATTCACACACACTCATACACCAGTAGGTTTATAAGGGTCTGTCAGTCCTACTGGGAGACTAATAAAGGGTTCAGTGTCTTTCCCAAGGACACTTTGACAGACAGAGCCAGGATGCGAACTACCAACCCACTCTACCAACTGAGCCACAGCTGCCGATACTGGTGTGTGTGTGTGTGTGTGTGTGTGTTTGTGTGTGTGTGTGTGTGAATGAGCCGCCCATTTATGCACCGCGGCGCGCTCACTGAGATTTTTAAACACGAGTCACACTACGAGGTGGAGCGATGTTATGTTAAAAACTCATTTTTAACCATCAAACAGAGAAAACATTAGATGTTCCAGTAAAAAAACATTAGCAATGTCCACCAGCCTGCATCACTTCTGCACAAACTCATTTAGCCGTAGCCCAACCCTCATGTCTGTCAGATGGATAACACAACTCATCCATGGTGGATGAGTTGTGTTATATATATTATATAATATTATACTATAATAAAAGACTAAGACTACATAAGTATGGCACCCATCAAAATAAGTTGACAGAGTTGACAACAAAAACACGTCAATGAAAGTGAATGAGTTCAGAAAAGACATTGGACTGAGTAAACCGAGGGTATGAGTAATTTTGAAGATGGTGTTTTTTGGAAATCCACTAATAAAATACTCCTGAAATAAAGTTTTCTCCAAATATCATTTGTTGTTTTTCCTTCACTTGTATTTCACATACAGGCCAGAAAGAAACTGGATGGAACTCATTCTTTTTATTACAAAAACCTAAAAAAAAAATCACAAAAAATTGCAGAAGTATGAATCATATTGAGGACACACACACACACACACATGTATATATATATATATATATATATACAGTATATATATATATATATATATATATATATATATATATATATATATATATATATATATATATATATATATATATATATATATATATATATATATACAGTACAGTCATGGTCAAACGTTTACTTATACTAGTAATGTCATGACTGTCTTGAGTTTCCAATAATTTGAGTTGAGTTTTTGTACTATGAATATTTCATAAATATTGCCGCATTTTACGTGTAAAAGGCCTGATTTGTTACAAGGCCCCAAATACTACCCCTCAAACCATTTAAAAATGCTAAAAGTCTTCACAATTTGTATGAAGGCAAGGCAAGGCAAATTTATTTGTATAGCACATTTCATGTACAGGACAACTCAAGGTGCTTTACACAAAAACAGAAACAGAAGAAAATTAAAATCATAAAGATGCATTAAAAGACAATTAAAATCAAGACATAAAAACATTTTAAAGCAAATAATAATCTAAGTAAAAGCTCCAGTGAACAATAATGTTTTCAGGCCTGATTTAAATGAACTGACAGTTTGAGCAGACCTCAGGTATCCAGGTAGTTTGTTCCACAGGTGAGGAGCAGAGTAACTGAATGATGCCTCACTTTGTTTCGTCCTTATCTTTGGAACACACAGTAAACCTGTTCCCGATGACCTCAGGGCTCTGGATGCTTCATAAGGAACCAGTAGGTCTAGGATGTATTTGGGTCCAAGGCCATTTAGTGCTTTATAGACCAGGAGTAAGATTTTGAATTCTATCCTTTGACCCACAGGAAGCCAATGTAAGGATTTGAGGACGGGTGTGATGTGGTCCAGTTTCCTGGTACTGGTCAGGACTCTGGCAGCAGCGTTTTGGATCAGCTGTAGCTGCCTGATTGATTTTTTGTTTAGACCAGTGAAGACACCATTGCAATAATCTAATTTACTGAAAATGAATGAATGAATGAGTTTTAAATAAATATGTGTTAAAATATGTGTTATATTTTATTGGTGTCAGTAAATGTGTGTTCACTGACTGAACATTAAACCATTAAAATGAACCAGACATGTAAATAATTTCCATCCTACTGAGGTTGTATTAATTGTCACTTTCACCTTCAATAATGTTTGTTGACCACCCATATGATGCTTTAAAGTCCGGGGGTGTTTGCTGTCCCTCAGAACCCTCACCCCCACCTCTATCATCAGATACTGAATATGTTCGATGCTTTTTCTGGAACATTCTCCTCAGTCACTGCATCTTCTTTATCCACATGAGTACCAGTTTCTCCATCTGGTCGTTCAGTGATGACCTCTGACCTCTTTTTCGATATCCCACAGATGCCTTTGGAAGGGGTCGCTCACTCGACTGCGTTTTTTTTTTATCATCTCCCGTTTCACTTCTGTTGATAACGCAGCCGCTTCTTCTTTTCATTCACAACAGGAATCACTTTCTTTGGGCTCATGATGAATAAAGAATACGAACTGCAATAAAGTTTTAATGAACACACTGGGAAAAACTCAGCAAACAACAGTAACTCTGTGATGAATGAGGATCAAAGCCCTCATAGCCAAACATACAGTACATACAGTCATCTACATATTTATGTCTCGGGGGTTTCAGTTTTGTTTCGTAACTTTCATTTTCTTTCATATTCAGAGATGAAAAATTGAGGTAAAGGTTTTCATTAGCTCGGTCTTTCGTTAGTAGCATGAGCGTAGGTTTCTATATAGATGGTCGTGACATGTCACAACTAATGTTTGGGGATTGTAAAATAGTCCCTACCAATATTTGTCATTTTAATTTATTACAGGAAAAATCTACATTCATTGAAAATGTTTCAATACTATTTCAATATAGGTTACTACACATATGGTAGCATTAATAAAAACAATTTTACATTTGTTCACGTTTTGTTTTTGCCCCGTTCCGATATATCACGTTCCCATATCCACTGTTTTTATTGGCTGCGACAGAGTGATAGTTAGTGGGGCACTGCTGATCTGGGGTCAGTCAGTTAACCCCACACATGTGAGTCAGAAGAACAAGAGACGTCCATGCACTGAAAACTGTCAAGCGGGAGTCACCCTTGACAGATGTTGTAAGCTCCGGAAACCATGCCACCGAAAAGAAAAGGGTGAATCACGTAACAAAATGAATAGCATTCAGAGTGTGAGGTTTAGCTGAGTGTGTTATTTTTTACCCCGTTTCCCACCCCCGTGTAATTCTGTGTGCTGTAGTTTTACCTGTCTTAAGTAGCCAACAGGCAAAGACGTTAACTCTGAAAATGCACAGTATCCCAAAAATTTAAAGAATACACTATTTACCTGAAGTGCAGATTTTTTTTAAAAAATGTCTTTGTGTTTGCTGCATAATACAGAAGATGTCAATAATAGTTATTTAGTTAGTTCTTGTCTTGAATGTTTCGACAAAAAGCAATATGTTTGTGTATGAAGAATTTGCACCAGTGTTGTACCTGAACGAGTTCATTGAACGATCTTTCATGAACTATATCATATTTTTGACGAACGTGAACGACTCGTTCACTTTTGCCAAATGAACGGGAAGTTGTGAACGGTTATTCTGGCATTTATTGAACTGCGCTCTTATGTAGTTCACATTTCGTTCTTATCACGTTGTAATTATTGAGTCCTATAAGGTATAAAATGGGATCAAAACACAGCATTATCATAGATGTCATTTTTGTATTATTCTGAACTAATGTTGGCAACATAATGTTGTGGAATAGCCAATGAGAAGCGTTTTGGGTGGAGCAGAGAGAGAGAGAGTTTTTGGGAGCGGAGAAAAAGAGTTAAATGTACAGAGTGTGACCGGCGACCGGAGCAGGTGTTGTCCCGTTCTTGGAAATAAACATTGAAAACGAAGCTCACTGAAACCGCTCCTTGTGTTCTAAGAACCTGCAGAGGGAAGTTAACCTCAGAAGGAGGGACGGCATTTTCCCCTGATTTCCTGACTACGGTCAGAATAACGTCAGGAACGGTTAATAATACTTTTACAATAATAACACAAAAAAGAACGAAAAAGTTCATTTTGGGATCCATGAACTTCTAGTTGATCATTTGGAAGAATGAACGGTGAACTGAACTAATTCATATTGAGTAACTTGAACTGAACTTTGAACTAGTTCCTAATCAATGTGAACTTTTCCAACACTGATTTGCACATTGGAAAAAGTAAAGTAAAGGGGTGGGGGGTACTAGTAGTAATGTCCCTACCAAAGACTAGGCCAAACCTACGCCCTTAGTCAGGTGTACATTTTAAAATGGGTCTATGTTTTCTAATATCTCTTTCATGGGCGTAGCACCCATGGGGGATGGGGTTGTTACGACACCCCCACTTCTCCACCCAGATGATTTCATACCCCCCACTTTTTCCTGAGTTTATATATTGTATCATTACTGGATCCAGGAAACAGACAGAGTTGGTCTCACCTACTTTTTATTTCAGGATAAACAGTTACTGTCGTCACAATCACACCAAACAAACATCAATAACATTTCGGGGCTGTTACAATATCTATGGTTTAAACTGTTTACCCGCCCGGGCAGCACAACAGCATATGTAAATGAAGCGCACCTCAGTTCACTGGTAATGTAAACAGCTCTTCTTCGTGGTGTTAACAAACAGTTAACCAGTAAGTAATGAGAAATGTTACTGATGTTAAACTAAGTTAAATAAACTATGTCTTGTTCTGTGACATTTACCCTAAGACAGTGGTTCTAGAACTTTTTTCACTGATGTTCCCCCTGAGGAACATATTTTTAGTCATCTCCCCTGACATGGACAAGACATTTTTGTAAGAAAAAAGAGGAACAGTGTCTGTAAAATCAGTGTCTGATCTTTTTATCGAATAATTTTGATCTTTAATGTTTGTGGAAAAACTAATTTTTGTTATTATTTTCAATATTACTTTTTAATATAAAAAATTTCATCATTAATGGATAATTCTTCGTTAATTTTCCGATGATAGACTCAAATAAATTTTGCTCATGAACACCCCCACATTTTAAATGGCTGTGACACCCTTGATATCTTTTAACACATCTTAATATTTTTGTGTATTTTTAATGTTTTTAAATACATTTAAATATATTTTAAACCATAATTTCAAAACCATCTGTGTATGTTTTTAACTTTTTTTTTTTTTTACACACATTTTAAAATCCTATGTTTTTAACACATCGTAAACTATGTTTTAAAATATCTGTATGTGTGTATTCAAAATGTTCAGTCCATGTAAACTTTGACTTCTGGGAAAGTTCAGTTAAGACCTTAATCGTAGTATAAGGCTATAATTTGAATTTCTAAGTGCATGTAAACAAACTAATTGCTTCCGAAAACTGACTTGTATCCTGCAGCCCACCAAAATATTATTTCACAAGCTGCCAAAAAGGAAAAAAAAAAAGCATTGACCCGTTTTAGAGGTGATCATAACCTGTTCATGCAGACTAAAGCTGTCAGATACTTCTCTTTTTATTTCCCTCATGTACAGTAGGAGAGTCTTACAAAAATGTGTAATATCCTTGTCATTGCTTTGAGCCTTTGACAATAAAAAAAAAATTTTAATTTGAGAAGAGTCATCATCTACCGACAATATATGAAATAGATTATGGATCTGAGAAAGATGCATGTTTTACCAGTGTGTGTGTTCTGTACACAACAGCTGCACTGACAGATACAGTCCTGCATGTTTTAGATATTCTTCCATATGATTCATTTTAACCATTTAACTCCTGAGAAGTTAGTAGTTCCACAATAAAAAAAAAAGTTAAAATTAATAATAAACTCACAAAATATTGAGTAACATGAAAAAAGTAAGACACAAATGGAACAAAATTAAAGGAAAAAAATAATAAAATAAAACTAAATGTCAAAAAATAAACCAAAAATTTGCAACAAAATGAAGAAAAATTAATAATAGATGAGGTAGAAAATGTGCAAAAAAATTACTAAATCAGAAAAAAAGGGAAATAGTATTGAAATTTGATTTTTCTAAATTATATATATAAAAAAAGAAATGGTTGAATATTTCTGAATATTTAAACTAAACTATACATACTAGTTTTCCATCTTAGTTATAGTTTTGTTCACTTTGTTGCTCATTTTTTGTTTATTCTTCTACATTTTCTTCTTTTTTCTTTAATTCCGTTCCATTTGTGTCTGACTTTGTAAAAGGACATGGACAGCATCGCTAACACTGTCACCATTCAGCATAAAAACAACACTCTACAGTTTTATTGTCAATCTATGAAGGGTTTTTTTATGAGTGGAGACAAGTTGTTTTCTGTTTTCATATGTGTCTATGGTTTCATTTCAACATTACTATATTTTTCTTTGTGGGAATTTTGAGTCTTTTGTTTTGCCCCCCCACACCCCACACCCCCCACCCCCGCCCTCTTTTCTCTTCTTCATTTCTTTTTTTCCTTAATTTTTTGCTCCATTTTTTCTCCCCATTTTCTCTTCTTTCTTTCATAATCTTCATCATGGCAAGGAAAATAGACCGTATCGCCACAAGATGACGCAAGAGAAAAACCTTAAATATTGTTCCAATATATCAGTCGATCATTAACTGATACGAAGGAAAAGTTCAGTCTCTACAAAAACGTCTGTAAAACACAAGCAGTTGCTTTTTCTTCATTAACAAAAGTTATTATTCTGCATCAATGACAAGTATAATCTTGTTGTGATCAAGTGGGAAAAACATCAAGGTTAATTCACCTTCTTCAGTTTGAATATTATTACAGTGTTAGTGGATGATGGACCATGGAGCTAAAAAAAACACTGATAGAAACCAGGTCTAAACTATGGATCCACATCTGTCATTATGACCTGTTCAGCAGTTGGAAATAATATGTTTAACTCAATGGTGCTGTCATCGTCTCCCGCTTATCCGGGTCCGGGTCACGGGGGCAACAGCCCCAGCAAAGTAGTCCAGACTTCCCTCACCCCAGTCACCTCAGCCAGCTCCTCCAGGGGAATCCCGAGGCGTTCCCAGTCCAGCCCAGAGATATAATCCCTCCAGCATGTCCTGGGTCGTCTCCTCCCAGATGGACATGTCCAGAACACCTCCCCATGGGGGCGTCCAGGAGGCATCCTCATGAGGTGCCTGTGCCACCTCAGCTGGCTCCTCTGGACATGGAGGAGCAGTGGCTCTACTCTGAGCTCCTCCCAGATGTCTGAGCTGCTCACCCTATCTCTAAGGCTGAGCCCGAACAACCTGCGGGCACTTCGGCTGCTTGTACCCATGATCTTATTCTTTCAGTCACGACCCAAAGCTCATGACCATAGGTGAGGGTCGGAATGTAGATCGACCGATAAATCGAGAGCTTCGCCTTCTGGCTTAGCTCCCTCTTCACCACAACGGATCCGTTTAGCACCCACATTACTGTGGGTGCTGCACCAATCCGCCTGTCGACCTCCCGCTCCATCCTTCTGTCAGTCATAAATAAGACCCCGAGGTACATAAACTCCTCCACCTGAGGCAGGACCTTCCCCCCGACCTGGAGAGGACACTCTACCCTTTTCCAGCTGAGGACCACGGCCTCAGGCGTGGAGGTGCTGACCCTCACCCCAGCTGCTTCACACTCACACAGGTTGTGAACCACTCCAATGAGAGCTGGAGGTCATTGCTCGATGGAGTCAAGAGGAACACATCATCCCACCACTGAACCCTCCCCCCTTCCCCACTGAGCTGCACCTAGAAATTCTGTCCATAAAGGTTATGAACAGAACCGGTGCCAAAGGGCAGCCCTGGAGGAGTCCAACCTTCACCAAGAAACAGTTCAACTATGGAGTTGAACAGTTTATGGAGGTTTTTGTCTTTAAAGGTGTCATTCCGTTGAAAACCACTTTTCCACGCTCCTTTTGGAATCTGATGGCTCACCCAGACTGACCAACACATGCTGCTTTGACAGTGGTTCATCACCTCCACTGGCTGCATACTGCATTCACACAAAACAAGAGGAACCAGGGACCCAGAAAAAGCCGGTCCATCTGACGTCAGATGGACTTTAGCGTCACCCATGTGGGGTTAGACCCGTCGACCATTGCAGTGAATCTGAAGTAGCATTAGCATTAGCATCTACAAGAGAAGACAGTGCCACAGTAGCTGCTGCACAAACTTGAAAAAAAATGGTGGATCAAACTGGTTCATGTGTCTCTGTGGAAATAAAGACTGATTTTTTTACAGCACATTTTCAGAACAAGCAACGGCACAAAACCTAGCTGGATGTTACTCTGGTAAAGGTAAACATACATAGAAAGTGAGAGGGGAGGGGGGAGTGTTCCATTCTGAGCCAATCAGAGACGCCTCGTCACCGTGTGATGGACATGTATGAGGAAGTACCGTAAACTGTGTTGTTCGACCTCAAGTTATTTTTCTACCGTGAAAAAACAGCTGGAAACAAAATAATGTATTCAATAACAATGGAGAACACAGTAATATTAATGAAATAACCATGGAATGACAGCTTTAAGGGTTAATATTTGGGTCATTAAGGGTTAAATATGGAGGGGTTTGTGTTTAGGGGTTAACAATCTAAGAAAAATTAATCCTGTGATTAATCTGATTCAAATACTTAATCATTTGACATCCTTTACACACACACACACACACACACACACACACACACATATATATATATATATATATATATATATATATATATATATATATATATATATATATTGTATATAAAAATAAAGAGAGAGAGAGATAAATCACTTTAATTCAGGAAAAACCCACCACAAAACATCTATCAATAAGGCAAAAAAAAAATTCAGGGAAAAATAAATAAAAAAATGAACAAATAAATTATATATTAATTAAATATTATCCAATGGCAGAAGTGAACATCATGTTGTTAAATTGTGCGTCTTGTTGTTTTTTCATCCTGACTTCATCAATAATATTTCATATACTTGTATCAAGTGTCACAGGTGACGACGGCACGAGCTCCTCAGCACTGACTCATCAGCACTCTTAACTATATTACTGACATATCAGTGCTAATGTTAAGTTGACATGCTCTTTAAATATCTCTGTCTTTATCACTTTCTCTCTCTCTCTCTCTCTCTCTCTCTCTCTGTATCTTTCTTTCTTCTAATGCATGCCATCCGCTTCTTTTCTTTAATACATCAATACACTATTGTGCAGCGACTGCCATTTTCTGACGCAAATTATCTTCCCAAATGGGGATGTGAGGCTCTCTGCCTCCCTGCACAATCCTTTATTGATCGTTGAGTCTCATAAAAGCAGGATGGGCTTGGGCTGAGAAATAATGAAAGAGAGAGAGAGAGAGAGACATCCAGAGAGAGATAGAAGGTCGAGCATCTACGCTGACAGGGACGTCTTTTCTTACCACTGCTCTCTCTTTTGGATCATAATTTAACAAGTTCTGCTATTAAACTGTTATAACCACGGCCACTACTTAGAAAATAATACCTTCCACTTTGTACAGTTTACAACAGAAGCTGCTGTTTTATTCTCTAAAAGAAAAGACCCTTTACTGTCATATATAAACAGGACCATCACCAGTGTTAATACAACACTTAAAGAGTTCATTTGGGTTTTTCCTCTCACAATTGTCTCACTATAAAAGACGTTCTTGACGTTCTTGACAGTTTTTCCACGCAGGAGCGTCGTAACTCTTCTGAAATATCATCCCGCGAGATTTCACTGCAGGAAGATGAAGCTTTAAAAAGTGTTGATATCACACAGTTTCTCTGCTGTTTACGTCTGTAAACTGGCAGTTATGTTGGACAAAAGTCCCTGTCTCCTCCTCTGTCCATGTGTATCACTCCACTCTGACTCCAAGAGGAGTGATCATGTGACCATGTACGTCACGTCCTGTGTTTCCATTGTGCTTTCGTGATAATATTAGAACAGGGTTCCCCAATAGGCGGCCCACGGGCCATTTCCAGCCCACGAGAGGACACAGACTGGATTTTTTTTTTTAAATATATATTTTTTATTATTTATTACTTAAGTATGTACACCTGGCTGCTGTTGATTTGTTCAACAGCAGCCAGTGGAAGTTACACTTCCACTGGCTGCTGTTATAAATCTGGTTATTACAGTCTGCTTGGACTGTTGCCAAATATTTATTTTGAGTAAATGGTTGGTTCTCAACCATTTACTTTTTATATATATTAGAGACGCCTCATCACCGCATCATGGACATGTATGAGGAAGGAATGGAAAACTCTGTTGTTCACATAACAACCTGGATGTTTTTTTTTAAAAACATAACCAACACACAATGTATTCAATAACAATGGAGAACACAGTAATATTAATGAAACAATGGAATGACTCCTTTAACACTGAATATATGACACTAACAGTGTAAAACCTTTGTTAACCACACTGGAATTTATCTGGTTACATTTTACTCTGTTTTACACAGGCAATTTTACTGTATCTATCTATCTATCTATCTATCTATCTATCTATCTATCTATCTATCTATCTATCTATCTATCTATCTATCTATCTATCTATCTATCTATCTATCTATCTATCTATCTATCTATCTATCTATCTATCTATCTATCTATCTATCTATCTATCTATCTATCTATTTTTTTGTTTGTTTGTTTATTTTATTTTTAATGAATATCTGGTCTAATCTTCATTAACACAAATAGAAAGAGCAGCTTTTATTTCAGGATCCTGACTTTAACCTTCTCAACACTTTTAAAGATAGATTTCTACTTTTTTTTTTTTTTACATGACTTGTGTCATGGCAACGAGATGAAAGGATGGAAACCAGTTCATAAGCTCAAAGCCAAGTATGATTAAACTGAGAGAAAACTAGAAACACTGCTAAAAATATACTGCAATTTACCACCACACTGGAAAAATACAAATATTACCAAATGTATTTTTTCATTTCTCGTCAAAATATTTCATCACTTAAAATAAAACATAAACACCTGAAGAAGAACATTTATATTTAGCCTGTTTATATGAGTTTAATTGTTTAATTTAAAATAAAGGATAATTCCTCTTTCAGATGAACTGTGTAAACACCTACAGAAACTCCAGTTGAAAATAACCTTAATTCAATAATTCCTCTGATATTAAAACAGGTCATTTCTCTTTAACATTATTCCTGTCGTTCTGCACATGCTCATGGTCTGGTTACCATGACGAACATATTCTACTGTCGACAGTTTATTCCTTCAGTCAAGCTGCTGCGTCATCATTATTACAAAAATAACATGTAGTACCTGATCTAACAAGTACCAGAGGTACCAGTACCAGAGACTACATATGAGTGTTTGTTTGTTTGTTTGTTTGTTTTAGCTTATTTTGAAATATTTTTGCTGAAATCGAGATTCAAGATTTTTTTTATTACTTTATTGCAAGTGAGAAGTTGTATTTTTTGTTTTTTTATTTTACATTTACTTCAGTAAAGGAGTTGAATCAGTTCTTGTATTTCTTCACAGTAATATCAGTACTTCTACTTCAGTACAGAATGGTAGTACTTTTACCACCTGTGGGTCATGTGATGATAATATTTTTGCAGATCTTCTCCTGGTCTGGTGTTGTGGTGTTAATCTTTATTTTAGTTACTTAGTTTGTTTTTGCTTAATTCAATATGTTTATTTATTTATTTATTTATGAATCCTTCTTTTCTTTGCTCTAGTGTGGTCGTCACCTGCTCAGTTTTAACGTGCGTCCCCGTGTCTCCATCTGTCAACATTTACTTCCTCCTTCCTCGTCTTCTTTGCCAGTTTGTTGTGTGTTCACTTGTGCGGCTTTTGTATCAGCCTTATCTCCTCGTGTCAGCTCTTTGCTTTTTGGACCGTGCTCACGTCTACTTATTACGGATTTTGGATTAGGAAAATCTGTGCCTGTGTTTGATTATTGTACTCTGTTCAATAAAGCAGTTTGATCCTAATCCTGAGTCAAGTATGTAAATCCAGCTCTTATTCACTTTAACTGTTTTTATTTAACCTGTATTTAAACAGATAAAGTTCTACTGAGATCAACATCTGTTTTTAAAAAGTCACCTGGTCTGAACTTATGGATGTGAATACATTTAGTTGTAATCTTTGCAAATAAATAAATGAATTAAATTATTACAATAGAATATACAATTACAATGCTTTTTTTTTTTTGCTTAATTCAAGATTTTATTTTTATTTTGCTCCAATCAAAAAAAAAAAATTTAGTTGAAATTGTAAAATTGTAAAGAGCTTTGGCCACCCACTGATGTATAAAATGCACCATATAAGCATATAAGTACATGGACTGTACTCATATACCATTTACCATTAATATATGTTCAAATTTGTTGCTTTTGTTCCTCTTGATTCAAGATTTGTTTTGTTTGGTTAATAAAAAACAAATCCTGTGTTGAGGGTTTTTTTCGTCATCCAAGATTGATTTTTGCTTAACTCAAGATTATATATATATATATATATATATATGTGTGTGTGTGTGTGTGTGTGTGTGTGTGTGTGTGTGTGTGTGTGTGTGTGTGTGTATAGCTTCATGATTTTTTTGGCCTAATTTTTGTTTTGTCTTGTGATTTTCCAGTTAATTGAACTTAATTTAAGCAACAATATATTATTATTATTATTATTATTATTATTATTATTATTATTATTATTATTATTATTATTATTATTATTATTATTATTATTATTTGATTTTAGATAGGATTTTTTTCCCAGTGAAGTAAAAGCCTTTTTTTCTTTTTTTTTTCTTTTTTTTTAACAGCTTAAAGCATAAACACATTTATTCTATCTGGGATCATTTTTCCAACAATTCGTGTCAAAGTGTAGATCCTTGTAGGTCAAGCGTCTAAGGGTTAAAATAATGTCATTTACCTGCTGGGGACCAGGATGTAAGGTTGGTAAGAAGTTAAAATCCACCTTAATGAAATGTGTGACCATGGAGCAGGTGGAAGGAAAGGATAGAAGCTCCTTACAACATGGGGACCCTGCATGTTAAACACCAGAGAAGATGACACTATGATCAATGAGCTCCTGCAGCAGACGTGAAGAAGCACAGAGTGTCATCAGAGGGAGATGATGCACACAGTCGCATAAATACAGATAACATGTACACACACCTAATACTGCATACATTCACTTCCACTAACAGATAGTGATGCACAACCTATTCCCATGTTCTACACACACACACACACACACACACACACACACTCCTCATCAGCTTGACTGACAGTTTACAACAAGCAATTAGTTTTGCATGAGTGGGAGAAAAATGAATATGGTGAAAAGAAGAAAATTTGTCAAACAATCCATAGTGTAAACTCAGAAGATGACAGGAGGACAAAAAAGAAAAAGAGAAACAGGAAGAACAAGAAAAAGGTGTGTGTGTGTGTGTGGTTCAGTATTCACACATCTGTTCCCAATGTTACTTATGGGGACATGGTGACATTATGGGGACAAAATGTAGAGATGGAATCCAGGATTTGTATTTTTCTGTTCCACATTTAACACGGTACTGAAAATAAATACACATGGTTTTTTTTTTTATTCATGAAATTTTCTGAAATTACAAGAGATTTGAAAAAAATATTTACCCCTGGCCCTTTGAAGGGGAGGCAAGGGGTATTATTATTGGTTCTTTGTTTTTGTTTATTTGTTATTTGGCATGAATTAAGCAAAACCTGTCTTGAATAAATAAATAAATAAATAAATAAATAAATAAATAAATAAACAAACAAATAAATAAATGAATTTTGGTAACATTTCTTGAAATTAGATTTTCCAGATCTATCGTTTAAAATAAGTTCATATATGTCACTGTTTAGCCCCGTTTCCACTATTCAGTTCAGAACGGTCCAGTTTCCATTATGATGAAAGCGTACTGGTACCATGGTACCCGTTACTATTTTGTTCACCCTTCTACTTGGGGTGCCAAATGTACCGTACGGCTCCTATTTGGGAGGAGCCAAGAACTGCCAGACAGTGATTGGTTAAAGAAAAGCGTAGAGTGTAAAACAGACACAGATGGGTTTGAATTGATGGTTTAAAATGTCTTTAAAAACCATTAAAACTGCACAAAAATATTAAAATATGTTAAAAGAGATATTAGAAAATATATATAGATGTTATTGTGTATTTAAAAATGTGAACAAAAAATTATATATATATAAAAATGTTCCTCTCGCCCCACGTGGGCGGTGTCTCCTTCAGGCTCGGGTCCTCTACCAGAGGCCTGGGAGCCTGAGGGTTCTGCACAGGATCTTAGCTGTTCCTAGCAATGCGCTCTTTTGTACAGAGATCTCTGATGTTGTTCCTGGTATCTGCTGGCTTGGGGGTCACTTATATATATATATATATATATATATATATATATATATATATATATATATTAGGGCATTAATGACTTCAGTTTTTTTCAAGTCAACTTATCCGTCAATAAAGTCGAAGTCGAGTCGACGTGTTGCGATGATGTCATCACAATGTCAGTGGAGGAACGACACAGACACATGGCTAAAAAACCCAGAAAAAAAACACACTGACACACGTCTGTCCAGCCATCAGCAACTTGTATTAAAGTTCCACTGAAAAGTAACAATGTCCGTTGACAAGACACAAGCATCAACAAAACAAAGACGTTAGCAAAGTTTTCTGTTAAATTTAACTGAACAACATCAGTATTTGAACATATGTCTGCATTTGGTCTGGACCCACGGCTCTACAACTGGACTGTCCACACGTCTGTCACGTGTCCTCACTTGTGCAAAAAGTTTAAGGCAGCAGCCAAGACACACACCACACTGTCCACATCATGTTTTAATGCATGTGGTCTGCGCTGCTGCTCACACGTAGATTAGCTAGCAAAAATAGCCTGATCAGTTATCGGAAAAATACACCAATCAATAAGCTGATCATGTATGATAAATTACTAGCGACTATTTTCAAACTTGCAAACATGATGTTATGACTTCAGTACTCTGTGTTCTGTAAGTGTTTTATTTTTGTGAGTCTTGTGTTTTTTCTGTCATTGTCTGGGCTTTTATTTTGTTATGTGGGTTCATGTCACTCTTTCTGACTTCCTGCCCCCCCGTTAATTTCCTCCTCATGTGTCTCCTCCATCTGTCTTTAGAGTATTTAAACCCTTGTGTGTCTTCACTCAGTGTGAGTACGTCTGCTGTCCCCATGAAACCTTTCTGGTTTGTGTTTATGGTTTTCTGGTTCTTGTTTTTTTTCTTGCCCCTTGTCTGTCTGTTTTGTGGACATGTTTTGTGTGTGAACTTTGGCCTGGATTCTGGATCCGGACTCTGCCTTACCCCTTTGGAAATGACGCTCTCTGGACTGACCTGTTTCTGACACATGGTAATGGTGTTTTGGATTATAGTTCTGATTATTCTGATCCTGACCTGTCTGACCCTGCTTCTCATCCCAGTGACTGTTTCACTCGGCACCATTAACACCAGACGAAGGTCCTGGAGGAAGCGAGTGTTTTCCTTAGTACTCATACTGTTATCAATAAATCCTCTTAAACCTCATCCTGTGTCTGTGAGTCTGCATTTGGGTTTCATCGCATTCCTGTGTCATGATAGATGTGATACACGCTACAGAACAGGTGCATCTGGTCTTGACTGTTTCTGTACTTTTAAAAATATAGTTAGTTAATTTACCATTTTACACTGCGTAAGGTAGACAACAGTGTACTGTTAGGTGCTGTGCACTATTTTCCTTAGTCATTTCCTTTTTGACCTTGCTAGTTTTGTCTATTTTTGAATGAACATTTGTGCATATATTTTGTCAAGTAAATTGTGTTTTTTCTGGATCGATAATTTTTTGTCCATTGTATTCGATCTAATTTTTAGGTTTAAACTTAATTAGTTTGGCGCCACTCGCCCTATTTATACGAGCACCGGTAGGGGCGTTTTATTGGGGGGGGTCTTCTCTTTCTTTCTGATGGTCTCCTCCTCAGGTCTCAGCGTTCTGTGGGAGAGCGCACATTGAGGCGTATCCGCTCCACTCCACACGGGATCCTCCATGCGTGCTGAGTTTCTTTGTTAGCCTTTATTGTTAGCCTGTTCCTTTTGTTTGGCCAGGTGGATCCGGATGTCCTGTTTTCGCTTTTCTTTCGTTAGGACTTATTTTGATGGTTTATTTCTTTGATAGGGTAGCGGTGCGCTGGCAGCTCCTACAGCCCTGTACTGGGTTAGCCTGTTTAGTGCACCGTCTTTATGTTTATTTAGCCGGTCCACTCTGGTCTTTTTCCTTTATTACTTTGGGCATTGGGTTTAAAGGGGTTGAACTGGGGGAACCTAAACAGCTCATTTCAACCAGGAAGCTGAAGAACAGCGAAGATCCTCCAGTAGAATTGTTAAATAAATAATATGTGTAAATCAAATTATACCCTTTGACTCTGGTGTCCTTTCTAAAATATGTTTAACCTTTCGGGTCGTAACATATTTATGGGGGCTCGTTTCAAACAAAAATAACCCTTAGTATTCGTGTCATTTGCAGCCCATTTGTGTTAAGTTACCTTTTGTTTTTCTAGTAACTTAAGTTGTGTCTCTTTGGTTTTTCGTAGTATAAATAATGGGTTTTGTTGTGACTTCGTTGTAGGTGACTTTGGGTTTGTGCATGTTTGGAAATTTGGAGCTGCTGAAGGAGGACTTTGTGGCTGCTATTTGTTTGGTTGCCATCTTGTGGTTTATGCATTGCCTTTTGGATTGTTGGCCGCATTGAATCTAGGTTAAAATGTCCATGTTTAGCCTAGCTGAGTTTGTTGGGGCACCCACCTTAGAGGTCTTCAATAGATGCTCTAAAGATAACCTGTGTTCTATTGCCGACCACTATAAAGTTGCTGTGTCGAAACAGGTAAAGAAAGAAATTCTTAAGGCTGAGTTGCTGGAGGTTTTGGTCCAGAATGGAATTTTTCCATCTGATGTTTTGTCTGCTACTCCGCCTTTGTCACAGCTAAATAGCATCAGCATTAGCTTAGCACTGCTGTATTTGCTACTACACCTGAACCCAACATACATCCACACTTCAGCGACACTTTGTCAAAGCGGACTCAGATCCACTAAGTTTTGCTAACTGGTGAGTATTAGTATCTGTTAGCATGTAGCCTCACTTGTTGAAATTATTTTTAGCAAGTGCACCAAGGTAGTGTAATTATTAGGCTACAACTGCTTCACACATCCAGGTGTGTGCGCAGATACACATTCACACAATTTAAAACACTTCAGTTTCTTCCATCTCCGTTTAAATGATCCAGTTTAAACCTTTAACTGCTGAGACATTATTATCTCAGGTAAATGTTCTGCTGTGAATTTGTCCTAAAAGCTACTGTGGAGGAAAATCACAACAAAAGTGTAAACCATAGTAAAAACAAATAAATCCTAAACCATTTATTTGTATTTTCACTCACTGCTTTGTTTGTATGTTAAGGATTATGAATATTTATAATAACTCATACATATAGAACACTCACCAATAGCTGCGTTTCCATTACAGTTTTTTGTAAAACAATATCAATATTCCTAAAATTTCGACAAAGCATATATTTGCGCTTTGAATGTGTTTCCATTAACGGTTGTTCTAGGCAGGAGTGACTTTCGTGACATATCATCCCATCACTGTCGTCACCTTCTGAGCTTCAGATTGGCCATCACCCTGATAGTATTAGCATGCTAATACTATCAATGCTAATCAGCTAATTATCTGGTCAGAAAAAGTCCCCACCGAACTCTTTAAAGACACTAACATGTCAAACAAACCAGCTGGTTAAGGTTATAAGGGTCTGAACATGTGGTCCCTACATTGTCAGGTCAAAATATTAAGTGTAAATATGCTCAGCACGTAACAACAAATTATAAATGCATGTAGTGCTTTTTACACAGTGCTGCACTTAACACTTTACAGAACAGAGAATAGATTTATCTGTAAAAAACAACTTAAATATTCAAAAACTAACAGATAATCGTCCCATCAGCCAATGGTTGTTATGGTTACAGTGACTGCGGCTGCCATTTTCACTCCGAGAGAAGTGATCATGTGACCATGTGCGTCACATCCTGTGACATAATTGCGGAAAAAGTGTTTCCATTGCACTTTTGTGATAAATGACAATATCGAAACATCTGAAAAACCACCTCATGAAAGCATGAAAACTTTTTATCGATATTTGAGTGTTTTTTTTTTTAATTCAATTGTTTCCATTACCAGTTTTTATAGCGATATTTACATTTTGCGAATTTCCAAGGGTAATGGAAACACAGCTAATGATGCATCAGAAGTTAAAGGGTTTTAAAAAATGGAATTAAACTAATTACTTGATGAATCGATGAAAAAAAATCAACAGAATACTTGATTACAAAAATATTTGATAGGGCTGGAACGATCCATAATGTACCGACATGAAAGGTACGGACATTTAAAACTCCTTCTGTGATCGGCAGATGAAGTTTATTTGATGATCAGGTCAAAAACTGCTGATCAGTGCATTACTAATATAACCTAAAAACATAAGAATAAATTGTGGATGTCAAAATTAACACCTTAACACTAATTAATTCATTATCATGATTCATCTAATAAAAATTTGTTGAAAGTGAACTTTATTGGACCTTACCAAATGAAATAAATAATACATCAAATCAATGATTATTACCTGGAATGTCGGGTAAAAAATGCCATTTTGTGAAAAAAAAAGAAAAAAGGAGTTATCTGTTTTTGCAAATTAACTCTTCATTTATATATTAAAAAAAATATTTTTTTTTGTTTGTTCATTTAATTTTTTTGGGTGCTTTTGAGTTGTTTAAGGGGAGGTTCACTATCCCATAATTTGAAAATCCATGATATGGAGAAAATTAAACACCAAAGTCAAATTCAAACAAAAAATATATTGTATTAATTTTATTTTTACAGGGGAATTGTTTCCAGTGTACTGTGTTTTTAACCCAACTGAAAAGACAAAGAAGTGAGATAAAAGAGGGTGAACTAGAGGCAAGTAAAACAGAGAGGAGTAGGGCTCGGCGGGCAGTAAAAGAAAGAGCTTCCTTCTCTAATTCCACACACCATTAAATTGTAATTTCAATGCTTGATATATTTATGCATTAAAACATTACAGCCACCTACCCAGCCAATTACTATGCAGACTGAACTCTGCGCTTCACACACTCAGCCTCATATAGATAGGACATAGAAATATACACACACACACACACACACACACACACACACTTCTGCGAAATGCATCCACAAAATCTAACTGCAAGATCACAAAAAGTGGACATTTTGTTTTAACCCTTTAACGCCTGAGACTTTAGCAGTTTCATAGTAAAAAAGAAACAAAACAAATAAAATAAGCAAGAAAAAGAACATAAAAAGTGATCAATAAAATGAACACAAATTAATAATAAACCAACAAAAAATACAAAGTAAGATGAAGAAAAAAAAATTTGATAAAAAATAAAATGACAAAAAATATTTTTAAAAAAAGTAACAAAATGAAGAAAAACTAATTCATATTTTCAGAAACATAAATAATTGGAAAAATTTTGAAAAAAGAAATTGCTAGAATGAAAATAAGACTCAAACATTACATAAAAAAATAATTGAAGAAAAAAAAGCAACAAAATGAACAAAAATTAATAATAAACCAATAAAAAAAATACCAAGTAACATGAAGAAAAAAATTAGATAAAAAAATCAAAATGACAAAAATGATTTAAAAAAAAAGTAACAAAATGAAGAAAAACTAATACATATTTACAGAATAATAAATAATTGGAAAAAAAATTGGAAAAAAAAGAAATTACTAGAATGAAAATAAGACTCAAACATTACATAAAATAAACAACAAATTGAAGAAAAAAAACCCCAACAAAATAAACAAAAAGAGTCAAAGGGACCAATAAAGTGAACAAACATGAATAATAAACTAAGAAAATATTTAGTTACACAGAAAATAAAATTCAAACATAAGAAAAAAACTAAAAGATGAAAAATGAATAAAACAACCAACAAAATTAAGAAAAATAGACAAAATGATCAATAAAATGAACAAAAATTAATAGTAAATGAACAAAATAATAAGTAACATGCACAAATAAGACTCAAACTTAAGATAAATAACAAAATGATGAAAATAAACAAACTAAAATAAAAAATAATGAACAAAAACTCATACATATTTACAGAATGATAAATAACTTGAAAAAATACTAGAATGTAAATACTTACTACAAAGAAAATAAGATTCAAACATAAGATAAAAAAAATAGTAATTGAAGAAAAAATAATAAAATAAGCAACAAAATGAAGAAAAACAGCTAAATTCATCAATAAAATTAACCAAAATTAATAATAAACCAACAAAATACTAAGTAGCCTTGCACGAAGAAATAAATGAAATAAAAAAATTTTTTACAAAAAATATCTAAAATAAGTTACAAAATTAAGAAAAACTAATATATATTTACAGAATAATAAATAATTAGAAAAAATGTGCCAAAAAAAATTACTCAAATAATTTTTTGAGCGAAGAGGTGGTTTTTCGTAGCCTAGCCGTAGACTATCCCCATTCATTACATTTATGGGTCTGGTCGTGTTACATATTCAGGGGAGGCGGGGCTAAAAGGTTGTCTTACAAATCCTCTGTATGCCATAGGACGGTACTACAACCAATAAGCATAATCTTTAGGATGACGTAGTTAGAGTGCCGGAAAGTTGATGGAGGAGTCTATGGTTGTTTCCAGTTTTTTCTCTCCAAATCGTTGCACCATTACTTTGTTAGTCCCGCCCTCTGACTCTATACTTCACCGTGATTGGTCGGCCAGTTTCAGGTAAATCTAGCCAAAGGTTACACTGAGCAGAACTAGACTACGATGGTAGCACATGAGATTTGCTGCCGCTAGGAGGGTCTAGCGCGACTAAGCTAGGTTTTTGGGGTGTAGTGCAAATGGTATATTACACAAAACTACAATGGAAAGATCTTTTTTTACAACTGGAGTCAGATGAATAAATATAGATGCATGTTTCTGTGTAAACTGTGTAATTTATCCTGTATCTAATTTACTGATCATGTAGATGTTCATGGAAACTCATAGTACATTCAAAGGTTATTATATAAAGTCACTTTTTAAGCAAATCCATCATTGTTTAATGAAAACAGCTAAATCTTAACAAGTGAATTTTTGCCAAAATCAACCCATTAACAATGATTAACCCATTGCTGTAATTAATCTGACTAAACATTTTCCATGCACTTAACTTGCAGAAATCGGTGGGTGGGGGGGGGTGGGGAGGTCTACCTTCGCCAAGTCTGCGCTCTCTGAGTACTTTTCTAGTTTGGTTTAGATTAGTCGACTAATCAAAAAACAATTCTTGAAAGATTACTCATTAGAAAATGAGTCATTAGTTAGTTACATTACTTATTACATTAAAAACTACAATACATAGTATGTTAAATAATACAATATATATCACTTTACATATTATATTACATAATAGATATAACACTTTATATTACATTACATATTATATTAGATACTAAATTACATATTATATTAGATACTAAATTACATATTCTATTAGATACTAAATTACATATTATATTAGATACTAAATTACATATTATATTAGATGCTAAATTACATATTATATTAGATACTAAATTACATATTATATTAGATACTTAATTACATATTATATTAGATACTAAATTACATATTATATTAGATACTAAATTACATATTATATTAGATACTAAATTACATAGTATGTCAGATAATACAATGGCGGCTGTGGCTCAGTTGGAAGAGTGGGTCGTCCAATGATCAGTGGCCCGCGTCCCAGCTCTGGCTGTCCACATGTCCAAATGTCCTTGGGCAAGACACTGAACCCTGACTTAGGCCCCCAGTAGGACTGACCTTTGATGCTAGAAACCTACTGGTGTATGAGTGTGTGTGAATGGGTGAGTGTGAAGCTAATGTAAAGCGCTTTGAGCACCATGAAGGTGGAAAAGTGCTATAGAAGTGCAGAACATTTACAATATATATCACATGACATATTATATTACATAATATATTAGATATAACAGTTTATATTACATCACATATTACATTAGATACTAAATTATATATTAAATTAGATACTAAATTACATATTACATTAGATACTAAATTATATATTAAATTAGATACTAAATTACATATTATATTAGATACTAAATTACATATTATATTAGATACTAAATTACATATTATATTAGATACTACAATACATAGTATGTTAAATAATACAATATATATCACATTACATATGATATTACATAATATGTTAGATATAACAGTTTATATTACATCACATATTACATTAGATACTAAATTAGACATTATATTAAATAGTAAATTACATACATTATATATTATATTACATATTATATTAGATATTATATTACATTATATATTTCATTAGATACTAAATTACATATTACATTAGATACTAAATTACATATATATATAAATTACCTCCTCACAGAATACATTTCACTAGAGAGAATATCTGCTATTAGAAAAAAACAATTGGACTCCTTCAAAGAAAAATGGTCTCCATTTATCAAATCTATAAATATTAATCTGTAGCCTCCGCTTGTATGTGAGCGTTTGCCATTTCCGTCATAAAATTGTAATTATTATTCTGTCTGTGTGAATGGTTTGACTTTTCTCTGCTTTATTTCAGCTTATTAACCCTCTACATTTTTAAGTCGGATGGCACCATGGACCTCAAGGCTTTGTGCATGCACTAGGGGTGTCCCTTCCTACTGCTCTTGGGGTCGCTCTCTGGCTCCGTGGGGCCGGCATGGCTCGGGCCCCTCTGCCTGGGGGTGGTTGTTCCTGGTGTCTCTCCCTTTGAGCCCTGGACCTGCTGGGTCTGTGCGCTCTCCCGGGGTCTTGGGGGTGTTGGCTGCTGATCGCTTCTGGGGCGCCCTGGCTGGCCCTGGGGCTTGGGGTGGGTCGGCCCTCCGGTCTCCCCCCTGTCCCTTCCTGCTCTGCTTCCCTCCTCCTCCCTCCTCTCCTGCCTGGCCGCTCGTCCTCGTCCCTCTCCCTCCCCTGGTGGGGCTGGGGGCCCTCCGCTGCCTGGGGGGCTGGGGTGGGGGGCGGGTGGTTTCTCTGGGGGGGTGGCTCTGGCTAGTCCGGGCACAGGCCTCGGCACTTGCCTGTGGGCCGCCACTGGAGATTAGCTTCTGCTGGCTGGGGGCTTCTGTCAGGGCCTAGAGGCGGTTCAGGGGAGTGGTGGGGTGGTGGTGGTGGGGTGTTCGGGGGTGCTGCGGGGTGGGCGCCCTGCGTCCCGGACGTGCTGGCTCTGGGGTGGGTGTGGGGGCTCGTGGCCCTCGCTTCCGGGTGGTGCGGCCTGCCCCTCCCTCCGGGGCAGGGTGCTACATGCGGCTGGCCCATGGTGGGACTGCGGTGTCTGCTGGGGCGCTGGTCTAGCGCTGCGACTCCTGGGAGTTTTAGTGCTGGCTGGGCCGGTCGGGTTCAGGTGGGCCCACCTTGGCCTCTGGCCTCGGGGCTCTGGGGGCCCTCTGCATCAGTACTGGTGGTCTCACTACCTGTCTCCCCCGCTGCTCTGTCCTAATGGGCCGGACCCACACCAGACTGCCTCTTACTGCGCACTTCACACACTTCACACCTCACTGTATATAGCTACCTTTAGGCACATATAGGGACACAACAGTTAGGGCCTCGAGGGCGGGTGGGGGCGGGGGTGGGGTGGGGTGGGGGGGCTCGGTGGTGGGGCAGATGGCAGGGCTCTACGGCCTTGTCTCTTCCCCATCACCCCCCCCCCTGCTTGCCTCTCCTGCTCTCTAATTTCTTTTTAATGCACCACACACATTCACATCTTAGGAGTAGGTCTGGGACGGCTCGGGGAACTTGGGCCAGGGCAGGCTACAGAGTAGCCATCCTCTGTGGCCCTCTGGCCTGCCCCCTGGATGCCTCACCCAGCCTCTCCACTTTTAATGCACCACATGACACTCAGGGTTACACTATCACGGTGCAAGGATAATGTCTCCAGTCAGGGATCTGGAGACATATTAATAGGGAATAATGGGGGGGGGGTTTCACTAATATGGCCTCGCTGGTGGGACCCGGCCCCCTTGTGGCTATGGGGTTGCGGGGGTGGACAACCACCCGTGTTGCTGTGGCTGGGGGTCCCCGGGACCTTGGGGCTGTGGTCGGGGGGGGGGGGGCTGGATGGCTGCGATGGCTCTTGGGGGGCTGCTGGGGCTGGATTGGCCGTTCTGGTGGCCGCTGTGGCTGTATTGCGGGCTGATGGCGTGTGGTGGCTCTGTCCTGGGGGGGTGTTGGGACGCATTGCGGACGGCGGGGGCCGTGGGTATACTGCGCTCGCCTGGGGCCGGTGCGGTGGGTGTGCGGGATACCTCCCTGTTGGTGTCGCCGGGCCCCACCACACTGCCCATTTTTGCCCTCTGGGCTCGTATCGGGAGCCGGCCAGAGGATAATGGGGCCGGGGCCCCATTATCCTCTGGCCGGCTCCCAGTGGCGGCCCGCGTCATGATGTGCTGGGTGCCGCCCCTTCGGTGGGCCGCTGCCGAGCGGCCCACCGAAGGGGCCCTGTGTCTGGCCTCCTGGCTGTGTGGGGCCGTTGGCCCCCTCGGGGGGGTGGGGGTGGGGGTGGGGGTGGGGGTGGGGGTGGGGTCGGGCAGGTCGGGTGGGGGGGTTGGGGGGTTTGGTGGGGGCTGGGGTGGGGGGGTGGGGGGGGTGGCGGGTGGGTCTTCATGCCCCGGGCCGTCTGGGTCGGCCTTGGTGTGCTGGGGGTGTTTGTAGCTGCTCCCTCTTGCTCCCCAGGTTTGCGTCGTTCACGGTGGCCCCGGCGGCTCTCTGGGGGCGGCACCCTGTGGCTCCTACGACCCGGGATGGGGGGTGCCCTGTTAGCTTGGCCCTGCCTTGCCGTGATTGCTGTTCTGGGCTTCGGGGTCCTTCGCACTTGCATGTTTGATCGGGTCTTGCCAGCTACTGCTGAGTTCCATTTCAGTGAATGATGGGACCCGCCAGAATGTGCTGAGAATCTCTCCAGGATTTCTAAACTCATTCTCTTCTTGCACTGGTGTCCCCTTCTGACCTGTTCTGTTTTATTCTATTGCATTCTATTTTACACTATCAAGTCATCCACAACTATGATGCTCAGTACCGTTTTTGTTTAATTATTTATTTATTGACTCTCTTTTTTTAAAAGTTGGGAATAACACACCACCTTTCAATCCTTTAACTGCAATAGCACCGCCTATTAACTTCTTTCCCTGTTCGTCCTGTCTGTCCTGTCCAGTCTTTGTTTCCCCCACACATCACTGAGGTGTAGCACTGCCCTCCCTGGCTTATAATAGAGAGTTCTAATAAAGGATGTCTGCTCAGCTTTCAGGGAGGACCGGTGATGGTCACACACATGCACTAAATATTAAAAAATTTGGCTGCAAGACTAAAAAATGCACCTTCTCTGTGGTGTTAAACAATGAGAAAAAATGCAGACAAAAAAAAAAAAGATACTAAATTACATATTACATTAGATACTACATTACATATTACATTCGATACTAAATTACATATTATATTAGATACTAAATTACATATTACATTATATATTACATTAGATACTAAATTATATATTACATTAGATACTAAATTATATATTACATTAGATACTAAATTAGACATTATATTAAATAGTAAATTCAATATATTATACATTATATTACATTATATATTACATTACATATTACATTAGGTACTAAATTACATATTACATTAAATACTCCATTCATTCATATAGTCCTGCTGTTGTGGTTCAGTCTATTTTAAACCATTAGAAGTGGGTGTAACATCCCCACAACTCTGCGCAGATAAAAAAGTGTGTGTGCAGATTTGAGGCAGAGCTTGCTCTCAGTTCATGCCACACTATTCATCACTGGCAGCTCTTCTTGCGGGTTGATCACTGCAGGTTATGGTTGTGCTCCCTAAGCATTGTGGGAGCTTGATGTATGTGCTGTCGGCTGGCAGTTAATGAAACAACAGTTAGAGCAGGCGGCCTGTCTTCCTCTGGTGCTCCCCCTCTCAGCTCCTCTGTCCTCCTGCTATCTGCGCCTCTGTTCCCACTCCGTCTCCTCCACCTCTTCCCTTTTTCTTTATCTTTCTATTTATCTCCATAAAACCTAAGCCCTTCCGAAAGCCAAAACACATTGGCTTCCAAAGGTGTGCAAGTGTAAAAGTCTATCGCTGTAACACTCAAACGCAACAACCGTGACAGTTTTCCAACAAGACACTGTCAAAAAGTCTGCATGATTCTATCGGCTGGAATGTGAGAGAAAAAAAAAATACAGGTAAAACAACAACACACTGGTTTGTCGGACAAACATGGAAGCAATACCTATGAATTCTGATGCTGTTTCAAAACCCCGCCCCTGCCCCACCCCCACCTCATGTACTGTGTAAATGTCGCATGCAAACACCCCCTAAGACTACTGTATGGCTGTGTTCATAACCGCATAGTTACCTACTACTCGTACTAACCTTTTGAGTATTCAGTGTATTTACATTGGCAGTGCTACATTATGAGTATGTGAGAAGTTCCTGGATGCTTACTAGGTTTGGCAGAAATGTTGAGTACGCATCATTAACTTCCTACTTGTACTGACATTGCACAAGATGCAACACGACATGATGTCCAATCATCAATCTGGCGTCAGATTGTTACATGACAAGTTTCGGGATCAGTAAGCGGTTGTGTCAAGTTAGTAGTTTGTGTGTAGATTCGCTTCTTGTTTAAAAAGTAAGCTTGTGGAAATAAATGGAAGTGCATTGCTCATCAGTGGCTTGCTAGTGTTTTCCTGAATTCCTCCAAATGAAATTGTAAATAAGCCGTATTTAGACAAATGAACGCCGTCTAAAGAAGCATCTGATTTTTTTCATCAATAAACTGATTCATGTAAAGAGTTTAGAGCTCAAGTTAAATCAGCTTCACCCGGTCAATTTATGCTGGGATAGGAGTGCAATGCATTGTGGGTTATCATGAAGCATGCAATAGTGTTAACACTTTGCATACTGTATGAATAGTATGAGTATGGAAGTATGGAAGTATGTAGTATGTCGTTTCAAACACAGCCTATGTTCACACTGTAGGTCTTAATTCACAATTCAGATTTTTTGGGTGAAATCAGATTTTTATTTTATTTGCTCGTTCATATTACACATTAAATGTTATTTTTATCAATCTTGAGTGTGAACGGAATGTGATCCTGAAGTGCCCCACTCTGACGTAATGATGAATGAAGAAGGGCGTTATATTATGGACCTGCATACAGTTAGTTCACTGTCTGGTTTTGGGCATAAGTTACTACACAGTAGAAGAAGCTCCTTTAACACATATGAACAGTTTTACTGAAGATTCAAGGTTTAGCATCTACAGCCTGATGACACTGTAGTGCTGAAGGTCAAAGGTCAACCTGTGGATAGTCACATGTTTATGTGTCTGTGGGAATTTTAACTACATTAAACTAGTGGTAAACTTATAACATCGTACTTCTAGGTCTTTTTGTTTGTTGTGTCAATCACAGGATTAACGGAAACAGTCAGATAAATGTGACATATATGTATATGTGTGTGATTTATTTATTTTTGCCTCTATTTTATATAATATATCACATGTTTTAGATTTTTCATTCCTTTTTTGTTTTTTTTATTAATATTAATGGATTTTAGTAGATTTTCTAGATTTTTTCTTTGTGTATTTTTGTGTATTTTGTGGGTATTTATCATTATTAACCAAAATGAACCCAAAGCAACCCTGTGATTAATCTGATTAAAAATTTTAATCATTTTACAGGTCTTCTTCTTCTTCTTCTTCTTCTTCTTCTTATTATTATTATTATTATTATTATTATTATTATTATTAGGGTCTGTTGGACAAATATGGAAGCAATAGCCATGAATTCAAATGCCTCTTTGAATGAACCCCCCCCCCCCACACACACACACACACACACCTTTTCGACCTTTTACTTCATGTGCACTACTTGTTCAACAATTCAGGATTTTCTAACGAACCCTAACCCTAAATAACAGAAAGCTGTAGGCTGAAAGCACTGAGGCTGTCAGTTAATGGGTTACCAGGGGAAGCACCGCTGACTCCACCTGCTCTGGGCCCCCCCCCCCCCCGTGCCCCCTGAGACCAGCAGATAACCACAGATATAGACAGAGACAGATGGAGAGTCACAGCACTAAAATGAGCATGCAGTTCGCAGCGCAGCTTTGCATTCGAACCAAGTGAGAGTGGTCGCTATCCTGCAAGATTAGAGGAAAGACTGAACATGTTTTTAGACTTAGACTTAGACTTCCTTTATTGTCATTGTTACAATAAACATGTTTACAGAACAACGAAATTGTACAGACAGGTTCAAGAATTAAAGCAGAATTAAAGGGGAAGCTAACACTAAAGCAGAAGCTAGCACTAAAGCAGAAGCTAACACTAAAATTGAAGCTAATATTAAAGGAGAAGCTAACACTGAAGAGAAGCTAATATTAACACAGAAGCTAACACTAAAGCAGAAGCTAAAATTAACGCAGAAGCTAACACTAAAGCAGAAGCTAATATTAAAGGAGAAGCTAACACTAAAACAGAAGCTAACACTAAAGCAGAAGCTAATATTAAAGCAGAAGCTAACAGTAAAACAGAAGCTAACACTAAAGCAGAGGCTAATATTGAAGCAGAAGCTAATACAAAAACAGAAGCTAACAGTAAAACAGAAGCTTATGTAAAATGGTAAATATTCTGCCCTTATATAGTTCTTTTCCACCTTCATTTTGCTCAAAGCTCTTTACATTAGCCTCACATTCACCCATTCACACACACTCATACACCAGTAGGTTTGTAAGGTTCTGTCAGTCCTACTGGGAGACTAAGTCAAGGTTCAGTGTCTTTGCCCAAGGACAAGCTAAGATTAAAGCAGAAGCTAATGTTAAAGAAGAAGCTAGTGTTAAAGAAGAAGCTAACGTTTAAGAAGAAGCTAACATTAAATAAGAAGCTAACATTAAAGGAGAGGCTAAAGAAGAAAGTAAAGAAGTAAAGAAGAAACTCAGGTAAAGGACAAGCTAAGAGTAAAGGCGAAGCTAATGTTAAAGAAGATGCTAATGTTAAATAAGACACTAACAGTAAAGGAGAAGCTAATAGTAAAGAGAAACTAACGCTAAAGAAGAAGCTAACAGTAAAGGAGAAGCTCATGCTGTATTCCTGGCCACCCATAACTTGTACTTTTCTGACTTTTAAACCATGACTTACAACTTTGTAGCGTTCCAGGTAAGCCATGCCAAACTGGCTGAGTGCAAAGGATTCTGGGATCTAGATGCTCATGCTTCTACTCATTTATAGTAATTTGTTGTGTTTGTTCTTTGCAGAGGAGGACAAATGATGCATAAAGTAAGACAAGCTGTTCTGCCTTTTATTTTCTGTTAGTTGTAGATAGATAGATAGATAGATAGATAGATAGATAGATAGATAGATAGATAGATAGATAGATAGATAGATAGATAGATAGATAGATAGATAGATAGATAGATAGATAGATAGATAGATAGATAGATAGATAGATAGATAGATAGATAGATAGATAGATAGATACTTTATTGATCTCCAAGGAGAAATTTACAGCACCATCAGCTCAAAAAGTTGAAACATAAGGGCATGCAAGTCGAGTTGTAGCTACATTTGGAAACATACTGGACTGAAAACTAGCTAACTAGCATTAGCATTTACTCTAGTTAGCAACTGATGAGTGTGCAGAACATTTACATATAAATAATAGGTGCTTTCCCACTGTAGGAACCATTTGTAGTTCCTATAACCTTTTTAATTCCTCCTGGCAGGCAGTGTCTTTTTTAGTTCTCCACGAACTACGTATATGACGTAGGTGTTTGGTGATTGGTAGAGCTGAGACCACACCTATTTCCGTCAAACTCGTAACTGGTAGAACATGAATCTGGAACAAGTTCATGTTTGACTGACATTCCAGTGCATTTTCACTGGTAGGAGGTTGGAAAAGTATGAGTTACTTGAATGCAGCATTAGAATAATGTTAGTTTATCTTCACCTCCATAACAGATGTGCTTTAACACTGACTACATGTCAGAGTTGTGTTGGAGACGATATTTTTGAAGATCTTTC
The DNA here is from genome assembly GCA_020466265.1 of Siphamia tubifer. Taxonomy (NCBI): domain Eukaryota; kingdom Metazoa; phylum Chordata; class Actinopteri; order Kurtiformes; family Apogonidae; genus Siphamia; species Siphamia tubifer. The sequence continues at coordinate 7,493,754 of CM035790.1, forward strand.
CTCTTCTTTTATTTTGGCGGTGCTGTCTAATGCTGCCGGTGCAATAAGAGTTTTCTCTACAGAGTAGAATTAATGAATTTCCATCTGAATGTGTCATAGAATGTGACTCTTCTATGTGCAGCTGGTAATTTAATTCTAAAGGCATCCTCAGGCCATTTGAATATTTATATATAAACATTAGTTGTGTCAAATATAACGCAGATTAATCATCACCATGATTAATCATCATGAAAAATTAGCACAATTAAATGGAACAGTTCTTTTTTATTGAAGCTGTTTTGTAGAAACTGTTCAATAAAATCTGAATTTCATACACATTCATATCTTTGCATATGTTTTAGATATTTTTAAGAATTTTTTAATATGTTTTACATTATTTTTCATCACGTTTTTGCTAGTTTTTTTTACAAATTTTCGTGGATTTTAGCATGCTTTGTAGATTTTGTATCTACATTTTTGTTTCATAATGTATTTTTGTGTAGTTTGTGGGATATGAGTATAAAAGAACCTCTAACCTAACCTGACCTAACTAATCTAAATAATATAGAATGCAGTCTAATTCAATACTATATTTAAATCCAGTTCTTTCTTTAGTTCTAACATTGGTCACATTAGTCAAGTTACAATCTTTTTGATCAATTAATAATAATAATAATAATAATAATAATAATAATAATAATAATAATAATAATAATAATAATAATAATAAAGTACTGTAATTTCAAGCATTTATAATGTTAATGTTGCTTCACTTCACCCCTATGAACCCCCATCAGGGCTCTCACCCTGGACCCCCCCCCCCCTTCATCCTTCACTGTTAATTAAAACAATTCTATTAGTATTCATGAAGAAATGTACATTTATTGGAAGGGTAAGATAAAGTGTCAGCCCATCCAGAGTGTACCCCACCTTTATCCAACAGCAGCTGGGATAGGCTCTGGCAGCACTGCGCCCCTCCACCAGGATTAAGCAGTTCAGAAAATGGATGGATGGATTAAAGAGGAAGATTTAGAAGGATTTAGAACCATCTAACTGCAGAGATGGAACAGAATATTTACACTCATGTTTTCATAACTGCATAGTTATGTTGTGGTTTTGTTACCTGAAAATGACACCTTTATATCAACAGACAGAACAGGTTAAATACATGAGTGCTGTTCTTCTGTGACCCCCCCCCCCCTCTAAAAAAAAAGGGGAAGCAAGGGGTATTGTTCTTGTTGTTCTTGTTGTTTGTTGTTTCTCAGCAACTTTACACAAAAATTCCATGAAAGTGTGTGAGGTGACGTGGTCCAGAATAGATCCCATTAGTTTTTTGGTTAATTTAGGTCAAAGGTCAAAGATTAAGGTCACTAAAAATAGTATTTTCATCATGATCAGAGATAGGGCAAATCAGGAATTTCCTTTTTATTCCTGTATACTCAGTTTTACATAGAGCTTCTTTTAGCTCTCACTAGCTGCATTTCCATTACCCTTGGAAATTCGCAAAATGTAAATAAAGCTATAAAATGGAAACACCTGAATTTAAAAAAAAAACAAAACACTCAAATGTCGATAAAAAGTTTTCACGCTTACATAAGGTGGTTTTTCAGACATTTTCGATATTCTAATATATCACAAAAGCACAATGGAAACACTTTTTCTACAATTATACGACACAGGACGTGACATACAAGATCACATGATCACTTCTCTCAGAGTGAAAATCATATGGTACACATAGACAGGGGTGGTGCAGTGGTTAGCACTCGTACCTCACAGTCAGAAGGATCCTGGTTTGATTCCCACAACAGACCTTTCTGTGTGGAGTTTACATGTTCTCATGTCAGCGTGGGTTTACTCCAGTTTCCTCCCACCATCCAAACACATGTAAAAAGTACCCTTTTCTTTCTTGTCCGAGAATGAGGCTTCATCTAATCCTCAGGCATGACTGTTTACATACAGCAAAATTAATTTTCACCATTTTAGTCAATTCTAAAGATCTCAAAATAAAAATGTTACTTGTGGTTTTACAGGTCCTAGATGAGAGAGAATACTGTCTGTTGCATGTATCACTTAAAAGTGATGACTTGCTCTGAGGATCATTTATGGTCCAGTATGTCAAGTCATGGCCCTTACCACTCACTCTCACACACACACACACACACACAGTTCAAACTATGGTTCACAGAAAACACGTAATTTCCAGGTGGTGCAGTGGTTAGCACTCGTGCCTCACAGCAAGAAGGACTATGGTTCAATTCCTACATCAGACCTTTCTGTGTGGAGTTTACATGTTCTCCTTGTGTCTGCGTGGGTTTTCTCCAGGTACTCTGGCTCCTCCCACCATCCAAACACATGCACTGATAGGTTAACTGGTTCATATAAATTGTCCATAGGTGTGAATGTGACAGTGATTGTTTGTCTATATATGTTTAGCCCTGAGATGAACTGGAGACTCATACAGGGTGTACCCCGCCTTCACCCACTGTAGCTGGATTAGACCCCCAGTGACCCCTGTGACCCTAGTGAGGATAAAGCGGGTTCAGATGACGAGACGATACACATGAACAGAGGAGACGGATACTTTCCTTCAAAATAATTCACAAGAAAAACATAAGTGCCATTTTAGAGACAACAAACAGCAGAGAAATGCAGCATGTGACAGGGCAACAGCAGTTGCTGTAACCATGACGACACCTGGATGCAACAGGTTTTGGATGTCCATCTTCCAGCAGTGATATCTTGAGGGATGATATTTCACAAGAGTTACGACGCTACTGCCGAGAACAACCGTCAATGGAAACACGTTAAAAGTGCAAACATTTTAGAAATATCTTTATTGTTTTGGAAAATACTGTAACAAATGTTTGATATATGAGATAATGAGCACCAAAATGCTGGTATTGCAATCCTGCATTTTTGTTTATAAACTTTGACCTATTGTTGACGGAAGAGGTCAGGGGTCACTGGGTCAATACCTAAAAAAATTAAAATGGACTATACCAGCAGCGAACCACTCCAAAGTCCGCTTGTAACCCTACCGGACCACCTCGAAAAGGAGGTCTCGGTCCGGTCCTTTAGTGCGGACCAAAATAAACTGGACTACTACAATAGCCAGTTAGATTTGCTGCCGCTAGGGGGGGGTGTAGCATGGCTAGGCTAAGGAAAGGTGTGAGCTGGTCCAGAATAGATCCCATAAAATTTTAGTGAATGTAGGTTAAAGGTCAAGGTGGCCACAAATGTGTTTTTACAGTGATAAGAGTAAAGTAAAACATTTGTGAGGGGCGGCATGGGCGTCGCAACCATGGGGGATGGGGGTGTTGCTACACCCCCACTTCTCCACCCAGATGATTTCATACCCTCCACTTTTTCCTGAGTTTATATATTGTATCGTTACTGGACACAGAGTTGGTGTCACCTACTTTTTATTTCAGGATAAACAGTTACTGTCGTCACAATCACACCAAACAAACATCAATAACATTTTGGGGCTGTTACAATATCTATGGTTTAAACTGTTTACCCGCCCGGGCGGCACAACAGCATATGTAAATGAAGCGCACCTCAGTTCAGCGATAATGTAAACAGCTCTTCTTCGTGGTGTTAACAAACAGTCATTAACCAGTAAGTAATGAGAAATGTTACTGTTGTTAAACTAAGTTAAATAAACTATGTCTTGTTCTGTGACATTTACCCTAAGACAGTGGTTCTAGAACTTTTTTCACTGATGTTCCCCCTGAGGAACATATTTTTAGTCGTCTCCCCTGACATGGACAAAACATTTTTGTAAGAAAAAAGAGGAACAGTGTCTGTAAAATCAGTGTCTGATTTTTTTTTAATACAAATTTCTATCAGTTTTTTATCCCATAATTTTGACTTATGAATTGAATAAATGTTTAATTGAGAAAAATATTTTTGTTATTTTTTTCG
>CM035790.1:7502662-7515162 GCA_020466265.1 Siphamia tubifer
TTAGAGCCAATAATGTGATTTTGACCTTTCTGCTAAATGCGACCTTGACCTTTGACCTTTACTCAAATGGATCATTGCATCTGATGTGATCTGATTAGCTAAATGTATATGACCATGTGATTCTATGGTTATAACTCAAATATTCATTAAGTTATAGCATGATATGTCTCTGCGGGGACACACACACAGACAGAAAGACAGGCAGACACACACACAGACACACACACAGACAGAAAGACAGGCAGACACACACACAGACAGACAGAAAGACACACACACAGACACACAGACAGACAGACACACACTCAGACACATACACACACACAGACAAACAGACACACACACACATACACACACTACACACACAGACAGACACACAGTCAGACACAGACAGGCACACAGACAGACAGAAAGACACATACAGACAGACAGACACAGACAGACACACAGACAGACACACACAGACAGACACACACAGAGACAGACACACACACAGACAGACAGAAAGACACAGACAGACACACACACACGCACAGAAAGACACACACACAGAGACACAGACAGACCCACACACACACACACAGACACACACACAGACACACACACAGACAGACAGAAAGACACACACACAGACACACAGACAGACACACACTCAGACACATACACACACAGACAAACAGACACACATACACACACTACACACACAGACAGACACACAGTCAGACACAGACAGACACACAGACAGACAGAAAGACACAGACAGACAGACACACACACACAGACACACAGACAGACACACACACACACACACACACACACACACAGACAGACACACAGTCAGACACACAGTCAGACACACAGTCAGACACACAGTCAGACACAGACAGACACACCAGAGACAGACACACACACACACAGACAGAAAGACACAGACAGACACACACACACACATACACACAGAAAGACACACACACACACAGAGACACAGACAGACAGACAGACACACACACACACACACACACACACACACAGAGACACACACACACACACACACACAGACAGACAGGCACACACACAGACACACACACACACACACAGACACACACACAGACAGACACACACACACAGACACACACACACACACACACAGACACACACACACACACACACAGACACACACACACACACACACACACACACACACAGACACAGCCAATGTTAGCTCCCTTGTAGCTACAGTTTTCATCTTCACACAAACTATGGATTCAAGTTCACCCAGGAACTACCAAACCACCAGTAAGTCTGTTTATATTTATAAGTTTTATTATTAGTATATAGTGTTTTTTTCATATGGAACATTTTTGCGTTATAATCACTTTATTCTTCATATCATGCTAATTTAGAAAACATGCTAATGTTGTCTAAGCTAGTTTATATGAAAGTGCTTTGAAGAGTTTACTACAGAAACATTAACACTTACCTGCACAGTTTACTGTTGTTCAAGCAATTATTACTGGAATAAGAATTTACAGATAGACTGCAGTGACTGACAGCAAGAAGAATAAAGTGATTATAACACAACAAGTTTATATGTGGAAAAAACACTATACACTAATAATAAAACTAATAAACCTGAGAAGTGTGAAAGAAAAAAAAATTCAAAAAATCCAAAAATTGTCATTGTAAAATACATTATAATACAAAAATACCCTCCCGAAATACTGGGTTTTCAATTTCCATTCAACATTTTACAATGTTAATGTAATGTTTTCTACAATGCCAAGTTGTTTTTTCAATGCCACAGGTTAATGGCAGCGAAACGTTCTGAACTGAATATACAAGAACGAAAAGGAAACTCCAGACTGATGATTGTGAAAGCACTTTTTTGTTGGTGATTTTAAATCCTATAAAATCACCAACATTTTACAGGATTTATTCTGGACCACCTCAAACAGATGAACAAAAAAAATAAAAATAAAATAATCCTCCTTACCTCCTCTTTGTGTGGTGGGGAAATATAATGATAATAATGACGTTTATCACTTTCTTTCATCTATTGTTTATTATTGTATTGGGGGTTTTTTTTGTTTATTTGTTGTTGTTTTTGTTTGTTTATTTATCCATTGTACAAATCGGCTTCATTTTTGCTGGAATAAATCTAAAGATATCTTTGTAGCACTTGGAGGGTTCAAAATAAAACTCTAGGAACTATTAAATACACAAATAACTGAAGCACAGACTAATATATAATATATAATATATATCATAAGTGGGTTTAGATAAATATGACCCTTTTAAATCAGCCCCTCCTGACTTAAAAAAAGGGATTATTTTAGGAGCAACAGATATTTAATTTGGATATGGGAATATGAGTCAACTGCAGGTACCAAACTGTCCTGTTAAAAACATCACAATTCATCATAACTGTGTGCACACATACACACACACATACACACACACACACGTGTAGGTAAAATAGACATTGGCTGATAAGTGTAAACATTTAGTGTTTGCTATAATGCTATAAAAAATGAATAGATACATAAATGATAATAATTACAAAAATATAGAAAATAAATAAATAAAAAGTAAATATCCTCAAATCTTTGAAAAATACTCGGGTTTACTTGGGTTTGCATCTGTTTCCTTCAAGCTTTATGGGGACTTAAAAAAAAACAAGTTATTGTATTTATAGCCTATAAATACAATAATGTGTTTTCCCCTATCAATTATAGGAGACATCATTTGGATAAATTAATTTACTTTACACAGATTCATATTTAACCCTCATGGGGACCTGAATTTTGGTCCCCATGACGTGACAGTGTAAACAGATCAATGTCCCCATAAAGATAGGAATACGGGCACACACACACACATACACACACTCCTTCCAGTCTTATAGTAAAGATGAAAATGGAAATACACTACATTCATGTGACCTTTACCTTAAACCTAAAAAATAACTAAACAAAAAAACCTCCATCTACTTCTTCTATTCAGTCTGTGGAGTCAAAGCAGTGATTTATTACATATATTTTTACACTTCATCAGAACATAGTGGAATTATTCAGTACAGTGGGTATGAACCCAGGTGGTTTCAGTCTGTATTTTCTGGTTGTCAAACTCATTTTACCATGAATGACACAGAAGTTATTATATCAGTTCAGGACTATTATTAACTTTTTTCCTTATAAAATTTTTAAAACAACAAATGTATTACGTTATTGGCAAATTTGACATTATTGGGTTCAACAATCATATTGACCAGAGTTTTACACTGGGTCTGGTACCTGACATGTAAACCACTAAAACATATAGGAATGGGTTTTATATATATATATATATATATATATATATATATATATATATATATATATATATATATATATATATATATATATACACACGCATTGGTAAAAATTCCATAAACCCATAAAGACCTAAACAACAACTGGTGATATACAGTGTTTAAAAAAATCTGATCTATTAATCATATCAAAACATGTAAATAATTGGTGGAAAACCCGTTTTTTCAGTTAATTCAATATACAGCTAAATTTACTCAAAATAGAGCTTAATGTAATCAAAATAAAGTAAAATTTTCTCTGAAAGCCATATTTCTTCAATATAGAGCTAGATTAACTTAATCTAAAGCTACATTTACTCAAAATAAAGCTAAACCTACTCAATATGAAAATCTAAATGTACTCAAAATAAAGCTAAATTTACTTCATATAGGGCTACATTTTCTCAATACAGAGTTAATTTTATTCAAAATAAAGCTAACTTTCCTCAATATGAAGCTAAATGTATAATTTTTGAGGATAATACTATATACTAATTAATGTGTAATGAAGTACTTCTCTTTAATTATGTCCCACCTGTGCTAATAGATGTGTTTGCATGTGTATGTGAGCGTGTGCAACAGCCAGTTGTGTTCTGTCATCAGACCCACACCAACTGATGGTGTGTCACTTTTAGCAGCTTGCTATCACTGAGGTTGTGACATCATTAGGACTGGGTTAACATGCGTGAGCACCCACAACCACACCGAACTAAAGCCTAATGGAGTACCTTTGGACCCTTATCTCAGCACTTGGACGCCCCCTCCCCTCCCCTGCTCCCTGGGCACCCTAACAGCCAGCGTTCACCTTTGATCAGGACCCAAAATGGCAGCGCTGGCTCGGCTGACGTGTCAGACATCTGCCAATTAGATCAGCTCAGCCTCAGGCAACTGGATTCCAGCCTAGTGCAGCTCCCCGGCTTGTTTTCCACATAGACAGCAGCGATACTGAGCCTTTTCCTGCCTGTTCCAATCATCATCTCCGGCTATTGGACAACCGGGTTTTTCCAAAATCATCTTTAGAATGAACCCTTTACCCCATTCCAGAGTGATTTAGATTAAAACACCTGAGAAATACCTCTGTAAATTAAAATTACAGCTCTTCGTCAAGTGTTTGGAGAACAGATATGGGAAGGAAATGGGATCTTTTTAAAGGTAACAGTCTGGAGTTTGGACTAAAACACTCACTTTTACTATTTATTTAACAGGTAAAAAGATGGAGACTCAAGAATAGTCATACATTAGGAGTTTTTTTTCCCCTCCTCGCCTTAATTTTATTGTTTAAATCAGGGTATATTTGTCCACATTTGGTAGGTATGGACTGAAACACAGCCTTTACTAACAGACCAATGAGTGTACACTTTACAGACTTTTAAAGTTCACAACGTACTAATTAAGTATGATGAATATTTCCTGAACCAAATAAATTATTTTTAACAAAGAACAAAAATTTCAAAATAATCAACAAATTGAACCAAAATTAATTATTAAAAATAATGTCATTAATGTGGGAGCTGTATATATAGATGTTATTAAAATAATGTAATTAATGTGGGAGCTGTATATATAGATGTTATTAAAATAATGTCATTAATGTGGGAGCTGTATATATAGATGTTATTAAAATAATGTTATTAATGTGGGAGCTGTATATATAGATATTATTAAAATAATGTTATTAATGTGGGAGCTGTATATATAGATGTTATTAAAATAATGTCACCTACGTGCCAGGACTAGTAAGGCTGGGAAGAGGTTTATATTTATCATGCACAAAAACAAACAGGCAGATCCATTTCACAGGTGTGACTTTTACAGCCCTCCAAACCCCTCCAGAGCTCAGAACTTATTTTACATATCCCGCCTTTGGGGCAGATTTCCTCCTGGTGGATTGAGTTTTACAGGAAAAATCCAAATGTGAGCACTTTTATTGCACTACCACACAAAATACTCCCCAAAACCATCTGAAACTTACCATATGTTTATCAGCCAGACTATTTAAATGAGTGGGTTTCAGCCTCAGGGTTGGGACCCCACGCAAGGTCGTCTGGAATACAAATGGCGTCACCTGACATTTGTACTAATTGATACAATATTTTAAATAGAAATGTTCCATTAAAAATACATGGTGAGTTGAGAGACAATCCCGTACCTATTAGCTTTTCTATTTGACATGTGGTGAGGGTTAAGGACATACACTGCAATTAAACACCACTAGTTTAAGGGCTGTCATGATTATTAGAGTTAATCGTGATTAACTATTTTTTAATCACAATTATTATTTTTAATCATAATTAATTGTGTTTAGAGTTCCCAAGCATTTTGTCACTTTATAAATACATATTTTATACTAGCTTAGCCGCACTGTTCCTAATCATTACATGTAAGGGTCTAGTTGTCAAGGAGGGGGTGAGGTGAAGGGGGACTCAAATGCACAGTGCTGGAGGGAGAACAGTTTTTATAACAAAACCCAAAGACAAGACAGAACTCAAACACAAAACCTGGGGATAGAATCGGCCAGAGTCCATGATGATAAATGTCCGTGTTATGGAGGTGACAGTATTGAATGGTCCCGCACCAGCAACTGCAACGACTGGCAGCTGCACGGTGCAGGACCAGGTGAATGTGGAGTCACTGGGGGAAAGGTCACAGGACCAGAGGTCATGACCTTAGTGGTGCTTCATAGTCAGAGGAGGCGGGGCTAGAAGGTTGTCTTTCAAATCCCTCTGTATGTAATAGGACAGTACTTCAACCAATCAGTGTAATCTTTAGAATGATGTAGTTACATGCTGGAAAGTTCACGGAGGAGTCTGGAAAAAGTTAGGAATGACGAAAAAAAAAAAGGTGGATGATGGAGCTTAACGATCATTTTTGATAAAAGGAAATCACCACCCGTTATTGTTCTTCTTCTATGGTTGTTTCTCTCTGAATCTTTGCAGTGTCACTTTCGTCGGATCAGTTTCAGGTAAATCTAACCAAAAGTGAAAAAGTGAGCAGAACTAGACTACTACACTACCACTGGGGTGTGTGTGTGTGTGTGGGGGGGTTATAGCACAGCTTGGCTAATTTTACATCACAGTATCATTTTATTTTAAAGGAGGCAAAAAAAATTTTTGTATCAGCCTATTTCCAGGGACTGCCCCCCCCCCATTTGTCATATCTTATTATGCCAGATGTTAGTGTTTGTAACACTACTTGTTTGTTTTTAATAAAAAAATAAATAAATACAAATTTGTACAGACCAAGCCTACAATGAATTTCAATGACACAAAAATGTATGATAAGTTACCTCTTGCATTTATTCAATTAATCACAATGAAATATTTTAATCAATTGACAGTACACATAATATTTCTAATACACTTCATGTAATATATATATATATATATATATATATATATATATATATATATATATATATATATATATATATATATATATATATATATATATATATATATATATATATATATATATATATATATATATATATGTATGTATATGGTCTGTCAAATGATTATTTTTTATAATCTGATTAACCAATTCAATTCAATTTTCAATTAAATTTTATTTATAAAGCCCTAAATCACAACAAAGTCGTCTCAGAGGGCTTTACAAAAACATAATCAACTACAGAAATACATGAAAAGTCCCAGGCATCCCCTGTCCTTAGACCCTCCTTCTCGGCAAGAAAAAACTTCCAAACCCAGTGGGAAAAAGAAGAAATCTTGAGGAGAACCACATTGAAGGAGAGATCCACTCCCATGGACGGACAGGCTATAGATGAACGTCCATGTATAAATGCAGGAAGGGGGGCTGGTCCAGACAGGCAGGGGCGGTGGTCCGGGGTCACAGGTCAGCACAGGCGAGATACTCCAGATCCTGTCGTCCATGGCTCCCGTGCAGACACTGTCAGGAGAGCCACCACTCCCCCCAGGGGGGGAGGGGGGAAAGGGGACACCAGGTGACTAGTCATGAACAGACTTGGTAAGAAAGATATGTTATAAAAATTACAGAAACAGATGTGAGGAAGAGAAAGAGAAGAAAGAACTCAGTGTCTGTACTTCCCCCAGCATTCTAACTCCTAGGGCAGCCTAGACTGAACTGTGACTCATACATCATGTATACATGATATATGAGTCACATAATTTTTAACTAACCTGACCATAGGCTTTCTCAAACAGGAATGTTTTAAGCCTAATTTTAAATGTAGAGACTGTTTCAGCGTTTTTAATATTAAAGGGAAGCTGATTCCATAAGACAGGGGCCTGATAACTAAAGGCTCTAGCTCCTACTGTACTTTTAGAAACCCTAGGAACTTTCAGTAAACCTGCATTCTGAGAACGAAGGGTTCTATTGGGTTGGTACGGAACCAGATCATCTTTAAGATAAGAGGGGCCCATACCATTAATGGTTTTATATGTAAGGAGGAGGATTTTAAATTTAATTCTAGACTCAACTGGAAGCCAGTGAAGGGTTTGGAGCACAGGCGTGATGTGTTCTCTTCTATTTGATCCTGTTAATAATCTTGCTGCTGCATTTTGAACCAGTTGCAAGCTTTTTAGGGAATATTTAGGACATGCTACAAGTAAGGAGTTACAATAATCTAATCGTGATGTAACCGAACCGAACATGAATTAATTTTTCTGCAGTCGTTTTAGACAGAATATTCCTAATTTTGGCTATGTTGCGCAGGTGAAAGAAGGCTGTTCTGCAAGTTTGTTTGATATGCATTTTGAATGAAATAAAACTCCTAAATTTTTAACTGTGGCACTGGGTGTTACACTTAAGTTGTCCAGAGTAACTATCTGGTCAGTTAGGGAGTCTCTCGCATCTTTAGGACCAATTATAACGACTTCAGTTTTTTCAGGGTTCAGTAAAAGATAATTGGCACTCATCCAAATTTTTATGTCTTGTACACAAGTACTTAGTTTATCTATTTACCAGGTCTGATCAGGTTTAATCGATAAATATAGCTGTGTGTCATCCGCGTAACAATGAAAATTAATGCCATGATTTGTAATGATGTTACCTAAAGGGAGCATATATAGTGTAAACAAAATAGGCCCAAGGACTGACCCTTGAGGAACGCCATAATTAACTCTAGAGGACTGCGATGATTGTTTGTTGATGTGAACAAATTGGTAGCGATTAGATAAATATGATTTAAACCAGCAGAGGGCTGCTCCTCTAATACCTATATCATATTCTAATCTGTGCACTAAGATACTGTGGTCAATGGTGTCAAAGGCTGCACTAAGGTCTAATAACACCAGGACCGATATTAGTCCGATGTCAGCAGCTAATAATAAGTCATTAGTAACTTTAACTAATGCCGTTTCAGTGCTATGATGGGCACGAAAGCCAGACTGAAACTGTTCAAATAAACTATTATCTTGCAGGAATTGGCACAGCTGTTTAACTATTACTCGTTCTAAGACCTTTGACAGGAAGGGCAAATTGGATATAGGCCTATAATTGGCTAAAATGTCAGGATCTAGGGTAGGCTTTTTCAGAATTGGTTTAATAACAGCATATTTAAATGACTGTAATTAATCCAGTAATTAATGAAGTGTTAATTATATTTAGGACAGTGCTAATAATTAGGGGCAGAATCTCTTTAAAGAGTTTTGTTGGGATTGGATCTAAGAGGCAGGTGGCTGATTTGGAAGACATGATAATAGATATGACATCAGTTTGGTCTACAGTGGTGAAATTATTTAGTGTTACAGAGGGATTTATAAAAAGGCCTAGGTTTGAAAGCGCTACTTTTTCTGATCTAATATTTGGGAGAAATGTGTCTATTTTGTCTCTAATAGTTGATATTTTATTGTTAAAGAACTGCAGGAAATCATCAGGATGGAGCGTGGATGGAATAACTGGTTCCACGGAGGTGTGGCTGTTTGTCAGTTTGGCTACAGTACTGAAGAGGAATCTAGGATTATTCTTGTTTTCTTCTATTATGGATGAGTAATATCTAGTTTTGGCTGTACGCAAAGCTTGCTTATACTTTATTAAGCTATTTTTCCAAGCATTGAGAGAATCTTCTAAGTTGGATCGCCTCCATTGCCTCTCTAATTTACGTGTTGCTTGTTTAATGGAGCAAGTGTCAGCGTTGTACCATGGGGAGGTTAATCTAATCTTAGTAGTTTTTAACTTAAGGGGGGCAACTATATCTAGCGTAGTTTGTAGTGTGAGCATGGTACTATCGACTAACTCATCACTTATACTGGGACTAAATGTGTCCCTTACATAATCACATGACACAGGCACAAATAGTGACTGAATTAACTCTTTATACTTTGAGACAGCACGGTCACATAGTATCCTTTTCATTTGCGTTTTAATCACTGAGGTAGAAATATCCTCAAACAAAACCTGGAAGGTCATTAAAAAGTGATCTGAGAGTATGGGATTATGGGGAAAAATGACAAGGTCATTAATTTCAACACCAAGTGTTAAGATCAGATCGAGAGTATGTCTGTGAATGTGGGTTGGTTTATTAACATTTTGGATAAAGCCTAATCCGTCTAGTAGGTCACTAAATGCATTACTAAGAGAGTCAGCGTTGTTATCGACATGTATGTTAAAATCACCAACTATTATAATCCTATCCCAGTTCAACACTACACTGGATAGAAAGTCAGAGACTTCTAATAAAAACTGTGAATAAGGGCCAGGAGGGCGGTAGACTATGACAAAAAGGACTGGTTTTTGGTTTCTGCAGTTGGGGAAAGTAATGGATGAAACTAGACTTTCAAAGGAATGGTAAGTGGGATTAGTTTTATGATTAATTTTAGGGCTAAGACCTAAACTGGAGTGGGATATTATTGCCACTCCTCCACCACGGCCACTGGTTCTGGCTGTGTGATAGTTCACATGAGTTGGTGGCGTGGATTCATTTAATGCGACATATTCATCCTGCTGCAGCCAGGTTTCAGTCAGAGCTAAAATATCAATTTTGTAATCACTAATTAGATCGTTTATTAACAGAGATTTGGAAGAAATAGACCTAATATTGATCAGTCCACATTGGATAAAATTGTTAGGTGTTCTTTTAATCTGATTGTTCCTTAAAACTATTTTTATTAAATTATTTGATCTCACTCCTATAGGTTTTTTAATATTAGGCTTATTTTTAACTATACGGGGTTTATTATTAACTACACAAGGAATAGTTCTTAGTCTTCTAATAGTCTTTCTGTTATTTACTACATGGTGGGTTTGTGACAGCTCAGAGTAAAGTGGATGCACAGAGAAGTGTTTTACACTACGAGTCTGCGCCTGGGCCCGCACTCTGGATTGTCATTTTGACAGGTTGCTGTCAAAATGACACAGCAACCATTCACATGGTTGCTGTGAATTAATTTTCTTTAATCGTGATTAAACATTAGCTTTTGATCTATATTAATTGTGTTTCATTTAGCATGAGCAAAGAGACACAAGAAAGAAAGGAATAAAACAAAATGTGCTAAAGTCCACTAAAATTCACAGAAAATATGCTAGCACAAAAAGCAATAAAATATCCAAAAATATTCTAAACCGTTCTAAAATATAGAAAAAAATCCTTCACAAATGTATCAAATGATTACAATTTTAATTAGATGAATTAATTTATTTCAATTAATCTTGGTGAAATACTAGTTTTTTTAATCCACATTAATCGTGTTATTTTTCATGAGTTGACTCAAGAAAGAATGGAATATAGGAGATACATTAGTCTAGTGCTAGCATAAGCCTTGTGCTAGCATTGTCTTCATGCTAGCATTAGCCTAGTGCTAACAGAATCCCCAATTAACATATGCCTCCAATGTTGTCTTTTTATCTGGAAGTGTTTCAGTAAAAAGACAATTTATGTCTTCTGTCTCTGGGTTTTTTTATCCTCAAGTTTCCCACAAAATACACTAAAATTAGCGAGTCAACCTGCATGTTCAAAACCTGCATCGACCCGCTAACGCTCAACATTTGAACATTTCAGCAACAACAACAACAATGCACTATTGACAACACAAACACCACCTCATCTACCTTTAGACTGCACTTATGAAAAAAGTTTATTTTATTAGATTTTGTTTTCATTTTTTATTCCTTTTTTATGTAACTTTTTCATTATTAAATAAAACCTCAATAAAATTTTTGTGTGATTAGCCCTGTCCATTGTTTACTTACTTATCACAATTATTTTATTTTTATAAAAATAAGCAAAGAAACGTTTTATTGCATCCTATCGTCACATTGTGTATATATATATATATACCTGTATACCTGTATACCTGTATACCTGTATACCTGTATACCTGTATACCTGTATACCTGTATACCTATATACCTGTATATATATATATATATATATATATATATATATATATATATATATATATATATATATATATATATATATATATATAATTTTTTTATTATTATTTTTTTAATTTGCAGTCCACTTTTGGAATAAAGAAAGTTCATATTTTACATATTTTTGTGTTAGTGTCACATTATTTACAGCAGTGATTATTGATCATCCTGGTCTTTCAGGGACATCTGTTGGACTTCACTTTGGGAAATTAACACTTTTTTTTCAGTTTTCATCTTAAATGTGCTGATAATTGTGCAAAATCCTATATTTTGCAGCATGCACAGGTGGGGTGGGGGCCTCAGGGGGTTCTTCCTTAAAGCTCCTAGAAACCCTAACAACGCCCCTGGACTAGACTGGACCTGGATGAGGTGTTCTACACATGCTCTGAAATCCTGGTTGTATTTTTGCTAATTTGCTGCCTGGCTATTGACTCTGGTTGTGTTCTGTGATGTCATAGGTCAAGTGGAAATGGGCCAATACTAAGACGCTGAAAGAGTACATATCAGCACCTATTGTAACGGAGGCAAAATGATTTAAACAATAAATCAATTCCACTCCTGCGCATGAAAACTGGGACATAGACAACAGTGCGACTCAATGGCTACGGCTAAACTGTGCATGTGACTGTGGATAAAAATTAGCATAGATGCTAACTCTGGCATATTTACATGTATTATACTGAAATGAAATGTATAAATGCCTTCATTAATGTGCACTGTCATAAATAAAAATATACAATTAAATAAATAATAATAATAATAATAATAATAATAATAATAATAATAATAATAATAATAA
>CM035790.1:7520162-7557662 GCA_020466265.1 Siphamia tubifer
AAGAAAAAAAAAAGGATTTCACCAGAGGATCAATTGGAACATTTCATAAGTTGTGGAAAACTTTCATTTAGTATTTGCATCATATGCCCTGAAACTACAAACAACTTTTTTTTTTTTCATCTCTTGTTGCAAAAACACATTCCTGGTGACCTTGACCTTTGACCTACGTTCACCAAAATTTAACAGGGTCTATTCTGGACCACCTCCAGTAGTTTTTGTGTAAAACTGGTGACAAACAAACCAGTGGTGCCAGATACAATAAACCCAACCACCTCAAAGTCACTTTAGCTCTGAATGTCAAAACATGTCACTATGGGTTTGACTTTTCAAGGTCACTCAAGGTCAAAGGTCATGGTCCCATTTTGAAGGCCATACCAGGTTTCCTATCTGTCCATAATAATAACTAAGTCTCTATCTTCACACGTTTTTTCATTAGTGTCCTTTTTTTTTTTGAGGTATTGACCAAGTGACCTCTGACCTTTTGGATCAACAATAGGTCAAAATCTATATATACGTGTGCAAAACTGAAAGACCAGCTTTTTGGGGCTCATTGGAAGTCTGTAAGTTTAAAAATGATATCCTAACTTGGATTTTGACCTTTATAGTGACCTTGACCTTTGACCTCGAGTCTTCAACTTTGTCCTTCGAGGTTCTGAGGTCACTGCACATCAATGGTGAGAGCAATAAGAAGCTACATGTATATAAGAGAGTATACAGGAATGAACAGGAAATTCATGATTTGCCTTATCGCCATGGTGAAAACACATGATTGGCCACTATGACCTTTGACCTACATTTACCCAAATTTAACAGGATCTATTCCTGGACCTTCTGACACCTTTTGTGAAAATTTCATGGAAATTCGTCCCATAGTTGTTGACAAAAAAAATTAGCTAATAACAATTGTTGCCGGGACCAACAAGCCACGCCCCTCTCGCCCCCCTGTGCCCTTTCTCTGATCAATGTAAAAACACGTTTACCCCACCCCCTGAAGGGTAGAGGGGTATTGTTTTTGAGTGGGTTTGTGTGTGTCCACAACAAGCCCCGCCCTCAAAAGCATTTGACCTGATTTGCTCTGTCTCTTATCATTGTGAAAACATATTTGTGGTGACCTTGACCTTTGACCTACATTCACCTAAATGTAATGGGATCTATACTGGACCACCTGACACCTTTTCAGAAAGTTTCATAGAAATAGTTTTTGCATAAAGCTGCTGACAAACAAACAAACAAACAAAGTCAAACACAGTGGAGTAATAATAACCTTCATAGTTAGTTTAGATTTTGTGATGAATGACTTTAATACTGACTGATGTTAAAGTAAGAAAACTGATTTTTTTTTTGGTGTTAGTTTGTTTGTTTGTGTACAAGATAATTAAAAAATCTATGGATGGATTTTGTTGATATTTACAGGGTATGTTGGTAATGGGGAGGTCTGGAATTGATTAGATTTTGGTGATGATATGGGGGGGCTTGGCGGAGGTCTGTGCTCTAAGAGAGTTTTTGTAGTTATTATTATTATTATTATTATTATTATTTTATCAGAGGTGGTAAAAGTACTCCCATTCTGTACTTAGAAGTAGAAGTAACTGGTGTGAAAAAGTAAAAGTACTGATTCAACTGCTTTACTGAAGTAAAAGTAAAAAAGTATAACTTCTGAATTATAATAGAGTAAAAAGTAAAACTTTTTTTTGCCATGAATGTAATCATTCTTTTTTATCAAGGGAAAATAAATAAAGTCTTTAAAAGTGAGTTAATGTTTAGATAATGTGTTTGATCAAGTCACAGTTACTCAGTTTAGTGGATATAGACAGAAAGTTTAGGAAAAATGGGAATAAAATGTCACAGTAGAGATAAAACACCATCATGAGATTTTTTTAAAAAAGTTAGAAATATGAGATAAAAAAAGTCACATTTATGAGATAAAATGTAAAAATTGTGATATAATAGTCATATTATATTATATTATATTATAACATATTATATTATAACATATTATATTATATTATATTATATGACTATTATATTATATGACTATTATATGACTATTATATTATATGACTATTATATGACTATTATATGACTATTATATTATATTATATTATAAGTCCCAGTTTCCTCCACTGATTTACCCTCTAAAGTGATTTCTTTTTCGAACTAGTAATCTATACTGAGAATGTAAGGATTATAAAGTACAGATATTTATATAAATATAACGAGTATAAAGTACACATATTTATATGAATGTAAGGAGTATAAAGTACACACATTTATATAAATATAACGAGTATAAAGTACACATATTTATATGAATGTAAGTTCACAGAAAAATAAATACTCCAGTAAAGTACAGTAATGAAGTACTTTTACCGAGTTACTTTCGACCTCTAATTTGTTGTATTTTTTTTATGTCACAGAATAATTATAAAGTTGTTCCAGCGAAGCTAAAGCTGTTCTTTTTTATTTAACCTTTATTTAACAGATTCTTATTTAAACTGACACTTGAAGGTAAAAGGGTAGAAGGCTGCAAACTGAAAACAGATGAATAAAATGATGGGTAAAAATAAGAACATGTAAGCGACACCAACATTTACCTTTTTTTTTTTTACACTAAAAATGTCACTGTATCACTGATGTTTGTTTGTTTGGTGTTTTTTTGTTGTTGTTTTCTTTCTTTTATGCACATTTTGCTCAGTTTTTGTTGCAGTTGTTCCTATAATGTTCTCACAGTGCACGTTATTATTATTATTATTATTATTATTATTATTATTATTATTATTATTATTATTATTATTATTATTATTATTATTATTATTATTGTTGTTGTTGTTGTTGTTATTATTATTATTATTATTATTATTGTTTTTATTGTTATTATTATTATTATTATTTTCTCACAATTGTTATTATAGAAAGTGAGTCTTTTTGCTTCTACTGTGTCTCTACTGTATTATTAATTGTGCGTCACTGTGACGTCTTTCATTTGTATGATGTTCTATGAATTTTGTGTATTTTATAACACTAGTAGAACAAAATACAGACAATGATTTGAATAAGTGAAATTTCTGTTATAATGTAGAAGGATGTATAAAATAAGACTATAGTGATAAATTAACATGAATATCATGTTAATGATATCATATCATGAATAAAAGAGTTTATCATATTAAATATTAAATATTTGTAATAAATATAAAATGAATATAAATACACTTACAGGTGATTATATGATTTGCATTGTGTGAGGTGACTTATAAAATAATATATAAATGACTGTAGATGTTTTTGTGTTAAGGATAAAAACATATAAAACAGTTTGTTAAAAACATAGAATGCAGACGCTGCTGGATTATTAGCTTTTATTATTTCTTCCTACCCCTGTTTTAGTCCAAGAAGGAAGTTTTATTGATCATTGTGATTGATCTATTGATGATTTGTGTGCTCGAAATAAACTGAAACTGAAACACTTGTGGATGATACAGTGACATAAAACACAGCAGACAGCAACAGATAGCACCCATACTGGGGGGAGTGGTCTATGGTGGGGGGGGGGGTCACATATATACTGGGGGTCTGTAATAGTGTGTCCACCTGTTAATAAAGTACAACATGAAAATAAGGAAAAACACAAACAAGCATCAGCAAATACAGGCCAGGCTTTTGTTTTCCTGTTGTGGTATTTCTCTGTATAGTCATTCTTTTCTGCACCCCCCACCCCCCACCCCCCACCCCCCATCCCCCACCCCCCGCCGCTATTCCATTTCCTATCCAATCCCATCATTCTCTCTCTCTCTCCCTCTCTCTCTCTCTCTCTCTCTCTCTCTCGTCCACCAGTAGCTTTCAGTGAGAGATATATTAATGTGGCAGTTTAATTAGCAAGAATCCACATGGTTATTGATTATGCACTTGCCTGGGGTAAAGTTTGCCTTCTGCTCCTAGTCATGTATTGATCTTCAGGTGGGAAGAAGCACATCAGCAGTCACAGAGTTCGCATAACAAGTGGCTGAAACTCCAAGCGAGCACACATTCACCACTGACTGATTCTGTTTAAAGATACACTATGTATGTTTCAGTGGCTGGTGGTCTGGAGGGGAAGGGGACCACGTTCTGACACAGGTTGGTATATAGACGCATTTTTTAATAAATGTTCACAATGTAATAACTGTATTTAATTTTGTAATAAATGTCCTAAATTTAATAACTTTATTTAATTTTGTAATAAATGTTTACAATGTAATAACTTTATTTAATTTTGTAATAAATGTTTACAATGTAATAACTTTATTTAATTTTGTAATAAATGTTTACAATGTAATAACTTTATTTAATTTTGTAATAAATGTTCACAATGTAATAACTTTATTTACTTTTGTAATAAATGTTCACAATTTATTAACTTTATTTAATTTTGTAATAAATGTTCAAAATGTAATAACTTTATTTAATTTTGTAATAAATGTCCGAAATTTAATAACTTTATTTAATTTTGCAATAAAGTTCAAAATGTAAAAACTTTATTTCATTTTGTAATAAATGTCCAAAATGCAATAACTTTATTTCATTTTGTAATAAATGTCCGAAATTTAATAACTTTATTTAATTTTGCAATAAATGTCCAAAATGTAAAAACTTTATTTTATTTTTATCTTTATTTTATGTTATTTTATATTTTATTTTGTAATAAAGCCTCATTTCACAATAAACGGCCCTGACATACTGCATAGAGTATATAAGAAGCATAATAAGGTTTTTGTTGGATGTTTTTAATTATTGTTGAAGTTGTTTTGATATTTGTTGGGTCACATTTTATAATAACCATTTAGTAATGAATATCCAAAATATATTGACTTTTTAATTTCATCTTGTAATAAACTACCACATTTTATAATAAATTAAAAATTGCAACAATATACTAAAATATTCCAGATTTTTTTGTTTTGTTTTGTTTGATATAAATGAAAACAAATAATAAATTATATGAATAATTAAGAATTATTACACAACTCACTATGTTACTATATTTTCAAGAAAATGAAAAAGTTGAAAGTGCATTTTGTAATAATCTTCTCAAACTCTAATAACTTATTAAACGCTGAGGAAAAAATGAATATGTTATTTGAACATTACATCCTCTAACTGATGAATTTCAGCCTCATTTCCTTGTTAAAGCAATAATGAATGACTCTATCAGACCAAAGTGAAGTGTTTTCCCAGAGGGTTCAGTCACTTCCTGTCAGTGATCATCAGCAGAAGGTCCACACGCTTCTGACCCTTTAAGTGACAAGTAATGACAATATGTTCACTTATTCTTAGAGGAGTCTCATAGTGGAGGAGGTTCTGTTGAATGATGAACATGACACTTAAACCCAATCCTAATTCACCCCTTAGCCCTACCCCTGGAAAATGAGATGAGGGGTCAGGGTTAAAATAAAGAAATGGGACGACTCTTAACGACCAGTGACATCGTCAGTTATCTCTGTGAGATGATGTTTTATAAAAACAGATACAAAAATTGACAGTAAATATAAATTAATCCACATGATGACAAATTTAACACTTAAGGATTAAAACAGGGAATTAACCGTTTGTTAAACATGTTGGTCATTTATTATGTTTTATTTGTTAAAAAATAATATTTGAGTATTGATACCTGATGGATCAAATATGATAAAACATTTAAAATTATTCATGGAAATTGATATTTGAAAAACATATTATTGGTTATTCAGAAGGATTGATTTTATATATATATATATATATATACATATATGACTTTTTTTATTTGAAGTGTGACTTTTTTTCCCCATTTTTCCTAAATTTTTTGTCCATATCAGTTTCGTACTGAGTAACTGTGACCTGATCAAACACATTATCTACACACTAACTCACTTTTAAAGACTTTATTTTATCAGATTTTTCTGTTAAAAAAAACAAAGTTTTTACTTTTCACTTTTTTTTCTCTCTTTTTTCCAATTGAGAAGTTTTACTTCAGTAAACGAGTTGAATCAGTACTTCTACTTTTACCGTAGTATTTTTTTCCACACAAGTAGCTGTACTTCTACTAAAGTACAGGATGTGAGTACTTTTACTAGCTCTGCAGGAGGGTTAAGTCAACTGCAGGTTTATTTGTTTGTCATTGATCAGCTGGAGGATGTGGACGCAGACATGAATGGATTAAAGACCTGTCGACTGGAGAAATATCTGATAGTGAAGTCAACATTTTCACATTAAACTGTCATATCCTTTCACCTTTAACAAGATAAATGATAATGTTATATTATATGTTATGTTCCATCCTTTTCTTCTTTCATGTGTGTATCACATGAAATGTGATGTGTGATCAACACGTCAAAACAGTTTGACAGTTTCAACCTGACATGTGCATCAATCAACACATGGAATATAATACTGCAGTTTAACATCAAATATTCAAGCTGTTTATTTCAGTGTTGACAGATGAAAAAGACCAGATACAAATATTATTGAATCTTTGCTCCATTGTTCGAGTTGATTATTCACCATTAAATATCAATCATTTTTGTATTTATAGGAATGGTGCTACATTTTGTATGAGCAAAACACTGATAGATAGAACTAGATAGATAGATAGATAGATAGATAGATAGATAGATAGATAGATAGATAGATAGATAGATAGATAGATAGATAGATAGATAGATAGATAGATAGATAGATAGATAGATAGATAGACAGACAGACAGACAGACAGACAGACAGACAGACAGACAGACAGACAGACAGACAGACAGATAGACAGATAGATAGATAGATAGATAGATAGATAGATAGATAGATAGATAGATAGATAGATAGATAGATAGATAGATAGACAGACAGATAGATAGATAGATAGATAGATAGATAGATAGATAGATAGATAGATAGATAGATAGATAGATAGATAGATAGATAGATAGATAGATAGATAGATAGATAGATAGATAGATAGATAGATAGATAGATAGATCACCACCAAGTAGATATCCACAAACAGAACCCACCTCCAATATCCCAGTTTTCACCTTAATATTTTCATTTATAATATAAGAAAACACCAATTATATGTCATCAAAATGGTTCAGGAACAGTATGCGATTTAATTGATTAAGAAATTTAGTTGAAATTGACTGGAAGTTTAAAAGGTTAATGTTGATTAATAGGTACAATTAATATTAAATTATATATATATATATATATATATATATATATATATATATATATATATATATATATATATATATATATATATATATATATATATATATATATATATATATATATATATATATATATATATATATATATATATATATATATATATATCAGTATCGGCTCCAGATATTGGTCACTACATATGGGTCATGGACATTTAATTAAGACCATTAAACTTTCAAGAGTTCACATATAGGCCGGAAGTAGCTCAAAAATGTTAAGCAAACCACCCAACACTGTCCCAAATGTCACATGACCTCATGTAGTTTGACAACAGAGACACTTACTAGGACAAATATGAACATAGAAAAAACAAACAAACAAAAAAAAAACAACACAAGTCATAAGTTAAAACATGACGCACAGATGGTAGAAGAAGTCCAGAAGTGGTCGGAGATAAAGAAAAAGAGAGCGAAAAAAGAAAGAAAAGCAATGAGGCATTGAGCCGCTGGATTAGTGTGGAGCAGGTGGGAGCTGGAGGAGGCATTAATATGTAATTTATTGATGAGTTGGAGAATATGCGGACGGAGCAGAGTGTGGAGAGGCTGCCGTGCCATGGAACTTCCTTACGTTAGCAGTATGCGCCTTTCCATTTACGCACTTCATACATACTAATACACTTGCACACATACACACACTCTTCTTCATCCCCCTCTTCCTCACCGTACCTCTTGTGTACACAACAGAACCTGATCTGAATCTATCACACAAATAACAAAATCCTCCTTAAAGTTCAGGAACTGTTTTATCTTCACTTAAAACTCTTTCACTTTTATCCAAGTAACAGTTCATTTCAGTGGTGGTAAAAGTACTCACATTCTGTACTTGAGTAGAAGTAAAAAAAAATACTCTGTAGAAGTACTGATTCAACTGCTATACTGAAGTAAAAGTAAAAAATAAAAAACTTATTTATAAGAATGTCTTCACAAAAA
Organism: Siphamia tubifer; assembly: GCA_020466265.1. Lineage (NCBI taxonomy): Eukaryota > Metazoa > Chordata > Actinopteri > Kurtiformes > Apogonidae > Siphamia > Siphamia tubifer. The sequence continues at coordinate 7,528,328 of CM035790.1, forward strand.
ACTGGGGAAAATAGTTGAGATTCAGAAAAAAATCTGTTTCTGCTACAACACAGTTTTTTTTCTGTTTACTTGTTGCTCAGTGGAGGAAATGTGTCGTATTAACCCTTGTGCGGTCCTTCGGGTCAAAGAGACCCGGTGGCTCACAAATGTACCTTTTTATACGTACTGTAGGATGCCATTGCTTACTACTGAAAACAGTAATATATCCTTGGGGGGTGGGGTGATGAGTCTATGGAACTGAACTTTGGAATCTGGGTTTTTAAGACCCGATTGTAGGACACAGCCAGTGTGCCTTTTACGAAGGACCGCACAAGGGTTAAATTAAAATGTTCAATAAATAAAAAGGGTTTTTTTTTAAAGTGCAACTGTAATAAACTACAAAAGTACAAAATAAAACTGGAGTTTTTTTTTTTACCATGAATAAAAAATATTTATTTAATCAGGAAAACTCAGAAAAGTTTCAAAAGTATTAAAAAAAAAAGCCTTTAAAAGTGAGTTAGTGTGCAGATAATGTGTTTGATCAGGTCACAGTTACTCAGTTTAGTGGATATGGATAAAAAACATTGAGGAAAAATGAAAAAAAAAAGTAACAAATGTGATAAAAGTCATAAATATAATATAAAAAGTCAGTTTATCTCCAGTCATTTTTTATTTATTAAAAGTAAAAATGTACAACTTCTCAATTGTAAAAAGTAAAAAAGAAAAACTATAAAATTGTCTTCTCGTCATCTGAACATTTATCCATTACATGACTTAAATAAATGTACAGGTTAATTCACAATTGTCAGGAGTGGGATTTGAACCCACACCTCCATCTGGAAACCAGAAGTCCCACTGATTAGGAAGGAGATGATCCTTGAGCCTGGCACCTTAGACCACTGAGCCATCCTGACAGATAAAAAATATTATATTTATATTAATATTATGAAATATGACGATATTGAAGAGTAAATTGGTTTTCTTTATGGATCAGTTTTCATAAACTGCTTTACAATACACTATAGACTCATCACCTGAACCCACTTTATCCTCAGTAGGGTCACAGGGGTCACCGGGGGTCTAATCCAGCTTTCGCAGGTGAAGGGGGGGTACAGTTCATCTCAGGGCTGAACATATACAGACAAATAATCACTCTCACATTCACACCTATGGACAATTTAGATTAAAACAGTAAAATTTCTTATATTCTTCCATAAATAAAATACTTATTAATCTTCCTGGGACCTGGCGTCCACATATGTGACACCATTTACTGTTGTCTCGACCACAAAACCACATATTGGTGGCCTGGTGTCCACTTAAGCAGTGGACACCAACCTTTTTATTACCAATGATTGACAACTTTACCACAGACTGGGGGGAGAGGGGGGGGTGGTATATACAATATAAACAATATACATTGTTTATATTGGTCGCCACAAGTTATCCACTTGGTCTGTGGGATTCACCTGTCACGATAAATCCATAGTTCAGGTCCAACTCCTGGTATTATCTGTTAAAATCTTTCCTTTTCTTGGAAGTTGGAGGCTCTTCTTCTGTGTCTTCAGTGTTTTTTTCTTCTTTATTTATTTTGCTAACATGTGGGGAACAGAGATGTAACTAAGAGAATCTGGTCATTTTTCAAAATAAAAAATAGTTTAGACTCGGATAATGAATACAAGAGAATAATTAATTAATTATTAGGCGGCCAGTGGCCCGGTACCAATTGATCCACGCACTGGTACCGGTCCGTGGCCCGGGGGTTGGGGACCACTGCACTTAAGGACATTGTACTGACAACACACAGCGTCAGAAGAGTTACAGGTTAAATTCAAGATGGCCGTCAACACAACCAGATTTAAAGATCAGCACTCCTGATGATTCTTTGTTATTAAACTCACCAGGTCCCAACGATCCGAAATAGCCGAGAGAAATTAAAAATGTATGTCCTGCAATACTTTGGGTCTTAGGAAGTTAACCAGGAAAAGTATCAAAAAAATAAAGCCATTAAAAGTGAGTTAGTGTTTAGATGATGTGTTTGATCAGGTCAGTCTCAGATTATTGCACATGGACACGAAATGTAGGAAAAATGGAAAAAAAAAAAGGTCACAAGTTTTTATCATTTTGAGATTAAAAAAAAAACACAATTATATGATAAAAAGTCAAAATTATGAGGAAGAAGTCATAAATATGAGATAAGAAATCCACAATTATGAGACAAAGAGTCAAAATTCTAAACTACAAAGTCACAATTATAATATTTAAAGTTTTTCTCCTCCAGTGATTTTCTACCCAATTGTAGAACGTAATAATAAAACAAACAAACAAATAGATACAACAAACCCTGCCCCCCCTCACACACATTTTACTTGATATACCCTATCTTTTTTTTCTTTTTTTTTACCCTATCTGTTATTACAGTGACATTACTGTGACCTTCGACCTACATTCACCAAAATTTAATTGGATCTATTCTGCACCACCTCTAACAATTTTTTTAAAATTTCATGAAAATTTGTCCAGTACTGACAACAAAACTGACTCATTAAACAATACCCGTCTCCCCTTTTGGGAGGGAGTGGGGGTTAATTTATCAGTTTTCTGGGATTAGGGACAACAGTTTAGTTTTCAGGGCTGTCCCAAATTTTTCAGGACTTCTGGTCACCTGATCTGGAGATGACATAACGCCTGGTAGACAGTGTTTTCCAGTAACGTGTCACTCCTGTCGGTATCATCTTCTACTGGGACCCTCAGTTCCCCGTCACTTGTCTGGAAGGTTGTGTGTTCAGCCTCAGGAGCTAAGTCAGCCTCTGCTCTGGACACCACACTCAGACAAATGCTGAAACCAAAGGAGTCAATCAATTGAAGGCGGCTGCCCTTCACTGCATGCCTTATGCAAACTCACCCTGATGCCATGACTGGAGTAGACGTTCTACTCCACACTTTAGCACGATGCAGAAAAAGCAGCCAGTCATTAATTAAAAATACAACCGTTCATTTATTTTCCAGAACACTTACTCCTCTAGAGGGTTGATTATGGGGGTGTTGGAGTTTTGTTACCCGGCCCCCCGAAGGGTATAGGTGTATTGTTTTTGGGTTAGTCTGTCTGTCTGTCTGTAAGGAGCCATGATATTTTCAGCAAAGAAGTGAGATGACCCAGAATTTGCACATAACGCTATGACATCACATCCATAAGTTGATGGAGAGGCTTCCCCGGTTTTCAGCAACCATAGTGAGTCACAGGAAACATGAGTCTTAAAAACGAGTCTGAAAAAGAACTGTTTTTATTTCCTTATTCTATGGCCCTCTAGAATGTTGCGACAGCTCCTATTCACTTTGAATGGATGTTCCCAGTGTTCTGGGGGCAGATTTTTTTCGATAACTGCCTGCTGAGCCATTAAGGCCCACTGACCATGGGAACGAGTTTTGTCACTTCAGATTACCATATCATATCATATACGGTACCATATCACTCCACAGGTAGTTCAGCCACTTTGAAAGTAAATATTCGCAGCTATTCTGTCCAGTCTGTTAGAGTAGTAGCAGTAATAAAGGTGTAATAACCTGTAGAATAAGCGGGATAATGTATTGCCCACATGTGAAAATCAAAAAATATTTCCCTTCAGGGTGGAGCAACACTGCTGAAATATTTTTCTGATATTAACACGTAGGCAATACATTATCCCTTGCTAAGACAACAGAAACAATACCATGAACACCGTTGTAAGTCATCATCCAAATGTAATGCCGTATTAAGGTTTCATGTGTTTCCTAGTGATTTAGCACGAATGTTAACATCCGATGTGAATAGTTTGTCCCCATACCAAGGTCTGCAGCCTGTATTTATTAAAGGAGCAAAATGTTAAGTGCAACCCTACATTTACATTGTGAGGCTTTTCCCAATTCCTCATTGGTCTATAGCAGAGTGTCTGCACTGTTATCTCACATGTGAAAACAATAAGAAGTTAAGCACATGTATGAATAGACCATGTTACACGTGTTGTTTAATTGAATGTAATACAAAACAAATAAATCCACGCTTATGCCATCAGAAACAGCTACCGTTAGTTAGCTATCCTGTTGCTAGCTGAAGATTAGCCAGGAAGCCTTCATATTGGTGTATGTACAATATAAATCCCTTATCTAGTTTTGTCTCAGGGGTCTTTGATGATACGGTGCATGTTGTAAATGAAGAGTTTAGGGAGGTCTTACAGGCACCGGGCGTAAAACTATTGTTGTTTTGTTGGACCAGAAAAGCTGAGACCACACTTCTGGTAACCAGGAGCGAATGTGCAAAGAGCAAAAAGATCTCAAATTTTGGTGTGTGTAGGTCAAAGGTCACAGTGACCAAAAATGTGTTTTCACAATGATAAGAGATAGAGCAAATCAAGTCAAATGTGTGCATGGGGGTGGGACTTGTTGTGCTGGGAACCCCTTGTTTTAATTTTTGGTTTAAAATTCTTGGCCTAAAGTGGTAAATGACCGTGAAAAACAAACAACCAAACAAGCTTGTTTTGTTTTTTTGTTGGTTTTTTTTCCTATTTGACATGATGTTTTAACAATCTAACACTAAAATTTTAAAAAACCCTGCCCCCCCCCCCCCCCCACACACACACACACATATTACCTGATATCCCATTATTGTGAAAACACATTTTTGAGGACTGTGACTTTCAACCTACATTCACCAAAATGGCATTAGGTATCACACCTTATAGGAAAATGTCATGAAATTTGCTCCAGTAGTTTTTGTGTAAAGCTCCTGAAAATCATCAAACAAACAAACTGAACCAATAACACTACCCCTCTACGTACGGGTATTGTACACAAATTAGGTTTTACTTGTAGGCAGTTAGGATGACATAGCCTACATAGATAGCCATTGTGCAATGTCAATGTCTGGGGCTAACTGTTATAATTTATCATGTAGCTTATCAGCTAACAATGTAGGCTAACATTAGCTTGCTTCAGTTGTGTGCTGTTGCAATATTAGCCTTCAATAGACTTTATAACATTTACTTTAATAACAGGACCATTTGAAAGTGTATATTTTCTGCTCTCAGTGGCGATCCCTGGGCGAAAGCCCCTGTTAAACCCCCCCCGCACCAACCCAATGACCACCACCTCCGCCCCACCACCCCAACAAGACCATTGTTCACAACAACTAATTTCAAAACAACTACTTTCAAGAAGATATTTACAGTGCTAATGAGTACTGCAATAATTTAAAAAAAAAAGTATAAACAATAAGTACAAAGAGGTTTTTGAACATAAAAATCCACTTCACATTATATCCATATAGAACTATAGCTATGTAAGACTGCAAAAGTGCACTCCAGCACCACTTGGTGGGTCAATAAACTGCAACATTTAAATTTTTTTGCTTTGCGTGATTTTACTTTTTTTTTTTTTAAGTTGTTGCTACATCTAAACAGTTATCATAAGGAAGTTGTGGTTGTAGTGCAAGGTGGAAAAACAGCTGTGTAGACTGAACCATTTTAGGGTTTTTGACAGGGGTGTTCACAGAGTGGTCAGTCACAGTAGAATGTTTAATGTTTCAATAATATACCAATGAGTAATACACCAGACTTGCATTTAGATCAAAATTTATCATGACATTTAGTTTTGTTATTATTATAAATGTACATTTATTTATTTATTTACTTATTTTTCCTTAACCTCCCATGGGCCCCCCTAAGGCTGTCTAACTTTTACCTGCAGTCCGACGGCCCAGCAACTGATGTATGACTGTGTGTGTGAAAGGGTGAATGTGAGGTTAATGTAAAGTGCTTTGAGCACCATGAAGGTGGAAGTCTGCTGTATAACTGCAGTACATTTACCATTTACCATTTCAGGGGGTGGGGTACCACAAAACAGGAAATCCCAGTGGGAAAAACAATCTACATTATTTTTCACCAAAAAATTAACCAGACCAACTGGAAGCAATTGAGGGTTCATCATTTGTCTCATAGACACTTCAGCACGTGGCCAGTTGGAGATGGCATTTGAACTGATGACCATTCAGTCATACGACGACCCACTCTACCAACTGAAACAAAGCTGCCACTGTAATCTGGCACAATATGTTACATAATGTTTTAGGGTAGATTATTGCAAACTGTCATAGTTTATTACAAAATGAAATGAAAAAGTTATTACATGTTAAAACCTTATTACAAAATGTGGCTCAACAGTCCCTCTCAAATAAAATACATTTAAGAAGAAGCAGCCCTGAAAGAGGTTCATCACTACATGTTTGGTCACATGTACAAATAAACCTGTCTGTGGACATCACACAGGTTTTCTCTGTATACTTCAAACACAATACTGTGTGGATTACACACACGCACACACACACACACACGCACACACACACACGCACACACACACACACACACACACACACGTACACACACATACACACACACACACACAGGTTTCCATGTCTCATGAGGACCAAGTTTGTAATTAACACTTAGGTAAAGTAGTCAATGGGTAGTGAATGTAAACATCTTTTTACCCAGTGGAGGTTCTGTAATCATCATCTGTCTGTCTCTCAGCAACATAACTCAAAAAGTTATCGACGGATTTCAACAAAGTTTTCACAGAATGTCCAGAATGACAAAAGCAACAAGTGATTAGATATTGGAGGTGATCTGGATCACCATTTGGATTCAGGATTATTTCTTAGAAGGATTCTTTACTGTTGGGAGATAGTATATATATATATATATATATATATATATATATATATATATATATCAGCAGCAGTAGTATAAGTATTAGCAGCAGCAGCAGTTATTTGTGTGTCAGTGTTAAACTGCAAAGAAAAGGCCTGCAGCAGCAGCAGCAGCAGCAGCAGCAGTTTCAGCAGCAGCAGCAGCAGTTTCAGCAGCAGCAGCAGCAGTTTCAGCAGCAGCAGCAGTAGTTTCAGCACCAGCAGCAGCAGCAGTTTTAGCAGCAGCAGTTTCAGCAGCAGCAGCAGCAACAGCAGTTTCAGTTTTAGCAGCAGCAGCAGCAGTTTCAGCAGCAGCAGCAGCAGTGTCAGCAGCAGCAGCAGCAGTTTCAGCAGCAGCAGCAGCAGCAGCAGCAGCAGTAGCAGATCACACTGGTCCTGATAAGGACTAACACACTGTATCAATTGCCTCCGTTTTGCCTCCATCTCTTTGTGAAGGCAGAAGGAATGGTGTTGTTGGGGGAGGGGGGAGGATTGTTACACCCCCAGCAGCACTTTGGCAAATGAAGCTCCTGACTTTCTCTCTGTAGCTAATCAATTAGCAGCCTCCTTCTCCTCCTCCTCCTCTCCTGCCCGCTGTCTTCCTTTCCTCCTTTCTTTGTCTCTTTTTGTCTACTGTTCTCCTCTTTAATCAAAGATGATTATTTTTCCATTTCTGTCCTTTTTGGACAATCTGGATGACAGAAGTGTCTGGAAATGAAAGATAAGCTCCTACAGTCTGTAAATTCATCCAACCTGTAGTTTTACAGCTGAAACCATTAATTGATTCCAGTTGATTAAAATTGTTGGATTACAGTCATTCTCAATTAAAGCTTCATTTCCTTAATTTTTCTACTAAACATTGGTTTCACTGTTTCTGAGGCACATGTCTATTGTGATGAACAAAATGCCAAGATCTCCACAAACAACACAGATACATAGAAGAAGAGATGAGCAGAAAAACACAGAAAACTAAATGTTCACCCTACCCAGCCTGAGCCATTAAATCATTGACAATAAATTCCACTTCTTTGAAACTGAATAACCAATAACATGTTTTCCAAATCAAATCAATTTCCATGAATAATTTTAAATGTACATATATATATATATATATATATATATATATATATATATATATATATATGTACATTTAAAATTCACGATTATATATATATATATATATATATATATATATATATATATATATATATATATATATATATATAATCGTGATTAACAATTTTTTTTAATCACGATTAACCATGAGTAGAGCAAGCATTTTGTCATTTTACAAATTCATATTATTTTACACCACAGTATCGCTAAGTAGAGTTAAAGAAGGTCAAATAATCTTTTGTGTCAGCCCATTTTCAGAGACTGCTTTTGAGCCTTCATTATTACCTCTGCCAAGGAGGTTATGTTTTTGCCAGAGTTTGTTTGTCTGTCTGTTAGTTAGCAAGTTTGATGTTTGATGAAATTTTCGGAAGGTGTTGGAAGTGTCACAAGGAACAAATGATTATATTTTTCCTGGTGATCTGGAAGAGATCCTGGATTCTGGATCACTTTGAAATTTTACATTGTGGTAAATGTAGAATACATTTCCACTGTAAATAGGCCAAATATTTTGACGCTAAAATGTACAGACTGGTCTCAAAGGTTGTTCTATCTACCAGTCAAAAATGTCCATCCAAAATGAATTGGGTCATGTTTTATGTGGCTATAACTCCCACATGATACATTGGAATGTTTTGCAGTAAATATGAAAAATTTGTCAGATTGGCCCAGAGATTACACGTGTGGTCTCATAATACCGATATGTCATTCAGATTTCGCATTATTATACCAAATAAAACCCCGTTCATTCTTAATGGGACTGCCAAAAAAAAGCTTTTTTTGGCCAAAGCTCCTGCTTCACCATACTTTGTCACAAAGACTTCATTTATCCTTTTTTCCCCCTCTCTTTAGGATGTGATTCTCATGAGGTTGCGATTTACAGTTCTTGATAGATCTCATGAAATCCACCCTGAAAAGACCAAAACATACTTTTTATCAGTGGGTGATGTCATTGCTAGAGCACAAGAAAATTATAAATTAACCTGAAAATGTCTCAATAACTCGTCCTCACAGCAAAAACCATAAATAGTAGGTAATCAATATTTTCCACAAATGTTGCCATGGTTCTGAGAATTCAAACAAACCAGGGTTCGAAAATCAAGGCTTGTCAAGGCTTTTTCTCCATAGAGAGCCATTCTAAAAATAATGCATGTGAAATGTGCTTGTTGAATTCAGTGTTTTAAAACTGTAAGAACTCACTTATTTTTCACAGTACAGACATAAAAAGTACATGTACTTGTTCCTTAGACCTTCCTGTCACTCATGATCAACTTCCTTTTTACCAATTATTTACAGTTTTCCAAAAAAATCGCAGGAGTTCAGCAGTATGTACAGACCTATTTTTTGCATGTAACAGTGTGGAGCTGTCTATGTGTCTCCCCTTTGAAGTTCCCGCCACAGCTCATCACCATGGCAACAGTGCTTCCTATGAAACACCTGCAGACAATTAAGACTGTGGGAGGAGCTTTAACATGATTGACAGATGAAGAGATCTGTTTCATTTTGGTTTTAAAACTGTTGTATCTCACTTATTTTTTACAGTACAGGAAAAATAAATATATCTACTTGTCCCTTAGAACCTCCTGCCACTCATATTTTCACCAATTATTTACAGTTTTCCAAAAAATCACAGGAATCCAGAGGTCAAGTTATCTCTCTGCGTCTGCGTGTGTAACTCCAGGCCGGTTTCCCAGGCAACGGGGAAGTCCCTTACTCACAGAAAATGGGAGGAGCTTCAATAAAACTGACTCAGTCCACAAACACTGACAAACAGATTCCACATATGAAGAGAACAGCAGATATTTCTTCCTTTCACCAGCCACAACTGCAGTGATCCAAAAAGAGACAAACACATGGGTTACATTTCCTTCAGTAAATGTGTGGAAGTCTAGTTAATTGTGAAGTCTTGTTGAGGTTTATTTTGGTATTGTTTTTTTTCCCATTTCATACTCTTTTTATTCCTTCTACCATGGACATTACATTAAATTTATCATCATATAACTTTACCTGATTAAAAAAAAAGGAGCTGGACTTCATCACTTTCTTCCAAACAAATGAATAAAAATACAGACGTGTATTTTGGTCTGTGTTGATTGATAAATCAGTGTTTGAACTGTGTGACAAGGCCTAATGTAGATGCCAAACAAAACAGTGATTTCAGATCAGCATGACATCTAAGATGAAAACAAATGGTCAATCACATTGATAAGACTGCAGACCAAAAAAAAAAAGAAAGTGACCAACTTTCATCATTTAATGAAATCATTTCAACAGAATGGGTTTAGCCCAAAGTGCCCTCCAGACAAAAACAGCTGTGGAATATGTGAGGAGTTTAGGACGACGCCACATTTCAGTAAACAACTGCTGAAGTTGACTTTAATCTAAAGTTATGAAAAACAGAGGTAGTAAAAGTACTCACATTCTGCACTGAAGTAGAAGTACAGCTACATGTGTGCAAAAATACTCTGGTGAAAGTAGAAGTAATGATTTAAGTTCTTTACTTTAGTAAAAGTAATTGTAATTAAGTATAAAAGTAAAAACTAAAACCCCAATTTTTCCCATGAAAGAAATATTTATTTTCTCTTCTCTTACACTGCAGACACTCTAGTACAGTCAGTCTAGTACAGACACTCTAGTACAGTCAGTCTAGTACAGTCACTCTAGTACAGTCAGTCTAGTACAGACACTCTAGTACAGTCAGTCTAGTACAGTCACTCTAGTACAGTCACTCTAGTACAGACACTCTAGTACAGTCACTCTAGTACAGACACTCTAGTACGGTCAGTCTAGTACAGTCACTCTAGTACAGTCACTCTAGTACAGTCACTCTAGTACAGTACCTCTAGTACAGTCACTCTAGTACAGTCACTCTAGTACAGACACTCTAGTACAATCACTCTAGTACAGACACTCTAGTACAGTCACTCTAGTACAGTCAGTCTAGTACAGTCACTCTAGTACAGTCACTCTAGTACAGTACCTCTAGTACAGTCAGTCTAGTACAGTCACTCTAGTACAGTCACTCTAGTACAGACACTCTAGTACAGTCACTCTAGTACAGTCACTCTAGTACAGTCACTCTAGTACAGACACTCTAGTACAGACACTCTAGTACAGTCACTCTAGTACAGACACTCTAGTACAGACACTCTAGTACAGTCACTCTAGTACAGACACTCTAGTACACAGTAAATTTTGCAGTGTTAAATCAACACTTAGAGAGTTTATTTAACTTCTTCTAGAGTGTATTTGGTCCCATTGTCTCCAAATTAACTCTCTAAGTGTTGATTTAACACTGCAAAATTTACTGTGTACAGTTATATATTATCTCACAATTTTGACTTTTTCTCTAAAACTTAGTTTTTTTTATCTCCACCTTGGAGGTATTAAATTCGGGTCCATTTCTTTTTCTGTCTGTTTGTCAAGGAAGAACCCATTAGATTTTGAACAATGAAGGTCAAAGGTCAAGGTCGCACTAAAGGTCAACAGCTAAAACACATCAGTAGTAATATCTCAGGAATCTGATGTTTTTTTTCATTCACATGGTCTGACCTTCAGACGTCAGATGGTCAACACCAACTCCACTCATACGTCATATGACGACATATTAAGTCTGCCGTCTGTGACTGCCTTGTTTTAACTTATATTCATAACTTTTTTTTTTATCTCACAATGACCTTTTACCTCAATTGTGACATTTTTTTTTCATTTTTCCTAAATGTTCTGCCCATATCCACTAAACTGGGTAACTGTGACTGAGTAACTGTGACATCTACACACTAACTCACTTTTAAAGCCTTTATTTCAGATACTTTTGAAAGTTTTGTGATTTTTTTCTTGATTGAATAAGCATTATTGCGTTCATGGCAAAAAAAAAGAAAAAAAAAATTGCAGTTTTCCGTTTTACTTTTGTACTTTATTACTTCGCCAAGAAGGATAACTTTTGAATGATGAATGACCAAAAATATTTTCTCAACATATTAATTTACAACTAATGACATCAGATTTTAACACAGAAATAAATGCAGGTATGTGAGTAAGGTCATGTGATGTTGTGATGTAAAGACCACTGACTACTTTTTTTAAAACGCGGGTCGCTACGTTGTTTTCAAAAATATTTTTGCGGCCCGCAGGCAGGCGAGGTAAAAAAGCGGTCGGTTGTGAACATGACAACTTACAGATCACAGTAGATCTACAAATATACACAACATTTAGTAACAGGTTGAATATTGGTAAAATTCCACAAATATTTCAGGATATTCACAATTTTTGTAAAAAGGATTGTCTTTTTTGTTCTTTATTTTACACTAACACAGAAAGGAAAATTAGTTTAAGGATTGTTTCCATTATTTCTAGGTTATTATTATTTTAAATCTCACTTAAAAACATATTTATTTAAGTGTTTGACATGTAGTGGACTGTCCATGTCTGTTTTATGTTGTGGCTATGGTTTTATAACTTGTTTTACCTTTGTTTTTATAATTGTTACATGTTTTAGTGGTTTTATTTCATTTTGAAAAGCACCTTGTGTAGCTTTTGGTGTTGTAAGGTGCTATATAAATAAAATTAGATTTGATTATGATAGTATTTTTACAAATCTCATCCAATTTAGATTGAATATTTTAAATTTCTTTGATTATTAATTATCTTCAGTGTAATTTTTGCTTTTCACACATTCATCCCAGGGGCCAGATTGGACCCTTTGGTGGGCCACATTTGGCCCCCAGTCTTTATGTTTGACACCCATGGTTTAGAGCGTTAATGCAACACAGATTCCATTGAAAAGGAGGTGTTTTTCTGAAAAGGTAAAGAGGGGGAGTGAACATTCAGAGCGCTCAGACAGACAGGTCTTTCACCGCAGTCCTGAGGGGATGAAAATAAAGATGCTGACAGCTGCTTTTCAATGACAGTCGGTCCATTTTCTGCTAACGCTGGACTGCATTGTATCTGGCCCTTAAAAAATCTGTCTGTCAGTCCATCACACAAACACACACACACACACATACATACTTGTTTAAATGTCTCATGAGGAACAAGTTTGTCATCAAGTTGCCATTGGGTAGTATTCAGTGTAAACACATCTTTAAAAAAAAAAAAGAAAGAAAAGAAGATGTGTTTACACTGTGTTTATAAAAAAAAAGATTGAATGTAATAAATTACAAATAATAAAGATTAAAAAAAAGAAAATTAAAACAAAATGTAAAAGAAATAAATAAAATGAATGAATGAATAAATAAATAAATAAAAATCTTTTCAAAATAAAATAAATAAAATAAATAAAATACAGAAAAAATACAGAAAAATTAATACATAAATAAAAAGTAAACACATCTTCAAACCTTTGAAAAATACATGTTTTACTTTGTACATGTTTCCCTCATGCTTTAGGGGGACTTTTTTTGGGTGTGTGTGTGGGGGGGGGGGTTAATGTATCAATAGGGTCATATTATTTCTAGTTTACTACTTTTAAATATCACAATAGTTCACCATATGATTATTTTCTTTTTTTTTTTTTTACTTTCTTCATAAAATGTTTTCCAAAAAGAAAACACTCTTCTTCATATTTGATAATATTAATATTTTCTTTTGTTCCTATCTTCCAGGATGGCTCAGTGGTCTAAGGCACCAGACTCAAGGATCATCTCTTTTCTAATGAGTGGGACTTCTGGTCTCCTAATGGAGGTGTGGGTTCAAATCCCACTCCTCATAACTCCATATTATATAATACTACTGTGTATAAAACACATCCTGAAAATGTTCATTACACTTGAGCTGTAAATGAGGTTTTACAGATGAGATAAAAAGTTGGTGATGAAAGTCATTCACTGTTTTGTCACACACACGACAAACTGACTGGACTGAATGTAGGCGTGGGTTCAAATCCCACTCCTGACAACTGTGAATTTACCTGTACTATGTTACACTTATTTAAGTTACATGATATAATGGCTAAAGCACATCTTGACAAATTCCTGAAGATGTTTGTGATACTGAGGCTATGATGTTTTTTGATGAATAGTTGTTGACTATTGTTCAATCAGTTGTTTAAAAACCAACAGACTCAGAGCTCCTCCAAACTGACTGCATTTAATGTATTTATTACAATTTAATTGTATTTTAGTAGCCTTTTAAAACTGTATTTTATTTGTATTTTAGTTACTTTTTAATTGTGTCTTATTCTGTAAAACAGTTTCTGTTCTATAAATGAAAGTTGCTCTTAAATTTAACAATATTTTAAAATATCATTATTTGTTCTTCTTCTTATCTGTCAGAATGGCTGAGTGATCTAAGGTGCCAGACTCAAGGATCATCTCCTTCCTAATCAGTGGGTCTTCTGGTCTCCAAATGGAGGCTTGGGTTCGAATCCCTCTCCTGACAACTTCAGATAAACCTTTTTTTGATAGGTAAAACATATTTGGACAATTCTCTAAAAATATCTGTGATACTGATGCTCAGAAATTTGTCAAGAAGTGCTTCACACATCCCAAAACTTAACAATGTGAGGAGTGGGACCAAACTAATGCAGGCGCCAAACTAATGCAGGCGCCAAACTGACTGCATTTAATGTATTTATTACACTTTAATTGTATGTCAGTGGGTCTTCTGGTCTCCAAATGGAGGCGTGGGTTCAACATAAGTATATTATATAATACTACTGTGTATAAAACACACCCTGAAAACGTTCATGAAACCAAAGCTGTAAATCAGATTCTACAGATGAGATAAAGAGTTGATGAAAGTCATTCACGGTTTTGTCACACACACTCCAAACTGACTGCACTTACATTAAGTGCAGTCAGTTTGGACTTACTTTAATAGCATTTTCTAATTATGTTTTTTTTTTCATATTTTAATTGACATTTAATTGTATATTGTATTTTAAAAGAGTTTATGAAAAGTGCTCCATAAAGAAACATATTTACGCTTCAATATCATCATAATTCATAATATTAATATTTTCTATCGTTCTTATCTGTCAGGATGGCCGAGTGGTCTAAAGCGCCAGACTCAGGGATCATCTCCTTCCTAGTCATTGGGACTTCTGTTCTCCAAGTGGAGGCGTGGGTTCAAATCCCACTCCTGACAACTTTAAATTAACCTGTTAAGTTGTATCATAACTAATGCATTTTGGGAATAATTTCTGAAAATGTCTTTGATACTGAGGCTTAGAAACCTATTCAGAATGTAGTTACACATGCTTCACACAAACTTAACATAGTAAAAGACAAGTTAAGAATGTCAGGAGTGGGATTTGAACCCACACCTCCATTCGGAGACCAGAAGTCCCACAGATTTGGAAGGAGATGATCCTTGAGTCTGGCGCCTTAGACCACTCAGCCTGACAGATAAAAGTGAAATGAAATATGGTGAAATAATAATTATCATGGTATTTTTTGGTTGTTTGTTTGTGTACAAGATAACTCACAAAGTTATGGACAGATTTCGGTTGGTTATGGGGAGATCGGGAAATGATTAGATTTTGGTGGTGATCCAGGGGGTGCTCCAAACTGACTGAATTTAATTGTATTTTAGTAGCATTTTAAAATAGTGTTTTATTTGTATTTTAACTGTGTCTGTCAGGATGGCCGAGTGGTCTGAGGCGCCAGACTCAAGGATCACCTACTTCCAAATCAGTGGGTCTTCTAGTCTCCAAATGGAGGCGTGGGTTCAAATCCCACTCCTGACAACTCTAAATTAACCTGTACTTTACTTAGTTGAATGATAACTAAAGCCTATAAGCCTATAAGGACAAATGTCTGTGATACTGAGGCAAAGAATCCTATTAAGAAATTTGTCAAGTAGTTCTTTTTTTTGTCAGGAGTGGGATTTGAACCCATGCCTCCATTTGGAGGCCAGAAGTCCCACTGATTAGGAAGTAGGTGATCCTTGAGTCTGGCGCCTCAGACCACTCGGCCATCCTGACAGACACAGTTAAAATACAAGGTTTTACAGGTTTGATAAAAAAAAGTTTTTTATTTGTTTCTTTGTTTCTTTGTTTGTTTGTGTACAAGATAACTCACAAACTTATGGACAGATTTTGGTTGGTAATGGGGAGATCTGGAAATGATTAGATTTTGGTGGTGATCTGGGGGGTGCTCCAAACTGACTGAATTTAATATATTTATTACACTTTAATTGTATTTCATTAGCATTTTAAAATAGTGTTTTATTTGTATTTTAACTGTATCTAACACTGTAAAACAGTTTGTGAAAAGTGCTGCGGAAAGAAAACAGTCGTCTTCTTCAATATCATCATAGTTCACAATTTTTATGTATTTTCTTTCTTTCTTATCTGTCAGGATGGCCGAGTGGTTTAAGGCGCCAGACTCAAGGATCACCTCCTTCCTAATCAGTGGGTCTTCTGGTCTCCAAATGGAGGCGTGGGTTCAAATCCCACTTCTGACAGCTCTTAAGTTAACCTTTATTTTATTATTGGTATTATTAACCTGTACTTTATTAAATTGTGTGATAAATGAAGCACATCTTTACAAATTTCTTAAAAATGTACACGATACTGAGGCTCAGTGAACGTTTCAGAAATTTCTCAAGAAGTTCTTCACACATCCGTGACATGGTTAAGTTGTGCTGTTCAATGTTAAGTTTTGATGTTATGTTATGCTGTGTTGATTATGTGATGTTTAAAGCACCTGTTGATGAATTTCTGAAAATGGTTCTCATAACATAGTACAATTTAACAGTATGTGGAGAGGGATTTGAACCCACGCCTCCATTTGGAGACCAGAAGTCCCAATGACTAGGAAGGAGATGATCCTTGAGTCTGGCGCCTTAGACCACTCGGCCATCCTGACAGACAAAAACAGAAGAAAATGTATAAAAATTGTGAACTATGATGATATTGAAGAAAACGCCTGTCCAAAAGTTTGTGAGTTATCTTGTACACAAACAAACAAACAACTTTTTATCAAACCTGTAAAAACCAAGACCATGTTTTTGGAAATTTTTTTAAAACCCACAGACTCAGGACCACTGCAAACTGACTACATTTTATGCATTTATATAATTTTAGTTGTAATTTAGTAGCATTTTAAAATTGTATTTTAGTTACCTTTTTAATTGTATCTCATTCTGTGAAACAGTTTCTGAAAAGTGTTCAATAAATGAAACTGACTCTGAAATTTCACAATAGTTCAACATATTATTTCACCATAGTGTTTTACTCTCTTATCTGTCAGGATGGCTGAGTGGTCTAAGGCGCCAGACTCAAGGGTCATCTCCTTCCTAATCAGTGGGACTTCTGGTCACCAAATGGAGGTGTGGGTTCAAACCCCACTCCTGACATTGTTAAATTTTGATGTTATGATGTTTTTGATGTTAAAGCACCTGTTGATGAATTTCTGAAAATGGTTCTCTTAACAGCACAAATTAACAATGTCAGAAGAGGGATTTGAACCCACGCCTCCATTTGGAGACCAGAAGACCCATTGATTAGGAAGGAGATGATCCTTGAGTCTGGCGCCTTAGACCACTCGGCCATCCTGACAGATATATTTTTGCCGGCATTAGTTGGTTGCTTCTAAAATACAATTAAAGTGTAATAAATATATTGAATGCAGTCAGTTTGGAGCACCCCCCGGATCACCACCAAAATCTAATCATTTCAAGATCTCCCCATTACCAACCAAAATCTGTCCAAAACTTTTTTTCTTGTAAACAAACAAACATCCAAACCAACCAACTAATGCTGGTAAAGATGTATCTGTCAGGATGGCTGAGTGGTCTAAGGTGCTGCGCTCAAGGATCACCTCCTTCCTAATCAGTGGGATTTCTGGTAACTCACAAACTTATGGACAGATTTTGGTTGGTAATGGGGAGATCTGGAAATGATTAGATTTTGGTGATGATCCAGGGGGTGCTCCAAACTTACTGATTTTAATTGTATTTTAGTAGCATTTTAAAATAGTGTTTTATTTGTATTTTAACTGTATCTGTCAGGATGGCCGAGTGGTCTAAGGCGCCAGACTCAAGCATCATCTCTGTCCTAATTGTTGGGACTTCTGGTCTCCAAATGGAGGTGTGGGTTCAAATCCCACTCGTGACATTCTTCAGTTGTGCTTCACTATGTTAAGTTTTGGGATGTTTAATGCACTTCTTGACAATTTTCTGAACCTCAGTATCACAGGTATTTTCAGAAAAGTTGTGGTGTGGGTTCAAACCCCACTCCTGACATTGTTAAGTTGTGCTGTTCAATGTTAAGTTTTGATGTTACGTTATGCTGTGTTGTTTATGTGATGTTTAAAGCACCTGTTGATGAATTTCTGAAAATGGTTCTCTTAACAACACAAATTAACAATGTCAGAAGAGGGATTTGAACACACGCCCCCATTTGGAGACCAGAAGACCCACTGATTAGGAAGGAGATGATCCTTGAGTCTGGCGCCTTAGACCGCTCGGCCATCCTGACAGATATATTTTTGCCCGCATTAGTTGGTTGCTTCTAAAATACAATTAAAGTGTAATAAATATATTGAATGCAGTCAGTTTGGAGCACCCCCCGGATCACCACCAAAATCTAATAATTTCAAGATCTCCCCATTACCAACCAAAATCTGTCCAAAACTTTTTTTCTTGTAAACAAACAAACAAACAAACATCCAAACCAACCAACTAATGCTGGTAAAGATGTATCTGTCAGGATGGCTGAGTGGTCTAAGGTGCTGCGCTCAAGGATCACCTCCTTCCTAATCAGTGGGATTTCTGGTAACTCACAAACTTATGGACAAATTTTGGTTGGTAATGGGGAGATCTGGAAATGATTAGATTTTGGTGATGATCCAGGGGGTGCTCCAAACTGACTGATTTTAATTGTATTTTAGTAGCATTTTAAAATAGTGTTTTATTTGTGTTTTAACTGTATCTGTCAGGATGGCCGAGTGGTCTGTGGCACCAGACTCAAGGATCACCTACTTCCAAATCAGTGGGTCTTCTAGTCTCCAAATGGAGGCGTGGGTTCAAATCCCACTTCTGACAACTCTAAATTAACCTGTACTTTACTTAGTTGAATGATAACTAAAGCCTATAAGCCTATAAGGACACCACTCCCGACATTGTGTAGTTGTTGTGGGATGTTTGAAGCACGTCTTGACAAACAAAAAAAGTTTAGTACTTAATTTTACATATATATAATTTTACTCAATCAATTTTTTTCACATAACAGTTAGTGTTGCTTGCAAGCTTGGTTAGCTAAAGTTAGCACAGTAAGCTAGTGTGATAAAACAAGTATAGAACAACGTAAGTATACAATAACAACACAATCATTGATGTTGAAAATAAGATAACATTTTAGGACAGCACATATTTTATGAAAAATAAAACTGATGATATTTAGATGTTTGTCGCTGAGTAAAAATGTCCTTCAGGGTGGTGAGGATGTAAACAAGAGTTTTTACTCCCTGGCCTTTGAGTCAGTGGCTCATTGATTTTAGATTTTAGTTTGTATGATAATTTTTTGTTTTATTTTATTTTTATCTGTGTAGTTTTAGCACTTTTTATTGTATTTTTTTATTTCTTTTATTTCTTTGTTCTCCTTTCTCTGTTTTGTGTTTTATGTTTTGTAGTGTCCAGAGCTTTGTGTCAGCTGTGTACAGTGTGGTAAAACGTTCCTCAGGAAAATCAGGAAAATCAGTTTTGACCCCACTTATGGAAGAGTAGGGTATTGATACTAAATATAAAAAAAATGTAAAAGAAAAAAACAGCACATACAAATCCAAATGAGACCATATTAAAAATATTTTCAACCGCTGTCTAACATTTTCTCAAAAACATAAGCTGACTAATATTATTATTTTATGTTTTAAAATGTAAAGGAATATGAAGACGATGGATAAACACTGTTGCGGTTTAAACATCTAATTATTGAAATTGCTGTCGAGAAGGAATCTAAAATGACTAACAAATGAAGGGCCGTAAATTTAATGATGTTTTTTATGATACCTTCACCGTCATTTTACTTTTAATTTGTAAATTTATGAAGTATGGTTAAATGCACGCTGCTTTTCTGCTACAGAGGTCAACGGCACAGTTTACAAGCTATGGTTGGAGCAGCAGCAGCAGCAGCAGCAGCAGCAGCAGCAGCAGCAGCAGCAGCAGCAGCAGCAGCAGCAGCAGCAGCAGCAGCAGCAGCAGCAGCAGCAGCAGCAGCAGCAGCAGCAGCAGCAGCATTCTACTCATATAGTAAAAAGCATGAGGACAATGTGGTTTAAAACCTACAAATGCCAAATGTGAAATATAATTCATATTTCCAATACATTTTACTGAAATTCACTGACATCGTATCTGAAAAACCAGCAGTAATCATGTACAAAACAAAAAAATAACAGGAAATTACCAGAAAATTCAAAATAAACAGCAGAACAACAGACGTAAAAAAGTATTTATGCATCTATAAAAACAAAACAAATAAACAAATATTAAAAGCAAAAATGACAATAAATTAAGCAATAAAATCAAGAAAAAGTGTAAAAAAAAAAATAACAACAACAACAGAGACAAAAAAATAATGAGTTAAACTAACAAAATATGTCATAAACTTATTAAAATTGGCATAAAGCGTAAATTGGCAAAAAAAAAAAAAAACTGTCAAAATTAATGGAAGAAAATACCTTAAAGGACTTTAAAAACAGTAAATAATAAATGTGACAAAATAAGTAAAAACTTTGCTAAAACATAGTTTAAAAAAATAAAATTAAATTACCAACAAAATTAATAAAATGCGGAAAAACAAAACAAAAACCAATAAAATATTCAGTGACATTAAGAAAAATACATCACAAACCTGGAGAGAAAATAAATAAAACAAAATATATCAAGATAAGTAACTACAATAAATGTGAGAAAATAAACAATAAAAGTACTAAAACATTTTAAAAACAAATAAATTAACTGAGAAAAAATTATTTTTTGTCTTATTTTGCTTTGTATTTATTTGTTTATTCCTTTGCGTGTTCTAAATAAATAAATAAGTCAATAAATAAGTCGAACTGTATGTATTGTTTGAATGCAAATTGTGTGTAAAAAATAATAAAAAATAATAATAGTATACTAATAATGATAATTAAAAAAAATAATTACAATAATAACAAATGTGAGAAAATTTGCAAAAAAAACCCTCAAACTAAAAAAAAAAAAATTAATAAGAAGTTGTAATGTGATTAATAAAATGAACAATAAAATATTCAGTGACATTAAGAAAATACATAATAAACTTGAAGAAAAAAAGAATAAATTAAAGATAATAATAATAATAATAATAATAATAATAATAATAATAATAATAATAATAATAATAATAATAATAATAATAATAATACATGTGAGAAACTACTCAAAACATGTACTCAAACAACAAAATACCTAGAGACCAATAAAATAATGAGTAAAATTAACAAAATAAGTCAAAAGAGGTAAATAGGCAACAAAATGTCAACATTAGGGAAAGAAAATAAAAAATACAAAATAACAAATGTGAGAAAATAAGTTTAAGAAAAGGACAATCAAATTAGCAACAAAGAAAAATAATTTAAAAGAAATTATAAATATATTAAACAAAAATGTCAAAATTATGCAAAAAAAAGTTCTGTATGTACTGATAATAAGAATAAGAATAAGAATAAGAATAAGAATAAGAATAAGAATAAGAATAAGAATAAGAATAAGAATAAGAATAAGAATAAGAATAAGAATAAGAATAAGAATAAGAATAAGAATAAGAATAAGAATAAGAATAAGAATAAGAATAAGAATAAGAATAAGAATAAACAGCATTAGCTTTTTAAAAATGACAACATCCTGAAGTCAAAATACTAAAGTGAATGAATCCTCCAGATGTGATGACATGCAGATGCTAAAGTGTGTGTGTGATGGTAGCGTATTTTCCCACAGAACCTTAACGCACTCGTCTGAAACAGGAAACAAAGCGACTGCACCAAAAATCCAAAGCAGAGCGAGAGGCTGGATCTGCACTCTCTGCAACAGCCCCCGATCAATACATGACTTCAGCATTTTATAAATGACTAAATCAATACTTTCTAATATTCTGCTATTCTAATGTATTCTCCTGGACACCAGCAGCGCAGCACAAATATGTAGATGATGGAGGTGGACGACGTCTTCACTGAGGAGGAGGGGGACAGGTTGAGTACGACAGAAAAAAAGAACAGTTTAATCCTTTAAACTTACATTCAATTCCACCTGCATTTCTTTATAAAGTCAATTAAATGTTGTTCTGGAACCATTTTCACCACATGCAGTTAGTGTTTGATTATATTATATTATTAAATATTAAGATGAAAACTGGGATATTGGAGGCGGGTCATGTTAAATGATGCCATAGATAAAACATTGGTGGATATTTATTCATTTTCTGACATTTGGACTATAAGTTTGTGTGTTTTTGGATGTTTTTGTTGGTCTATGACTGTGTTTGTTGGTTGGTTCCTCTGTGGAGACATAAAGGTTCAGATCAGCTGTTTGTCATTTGTATTTTGATCAAATGAGTAATTGTACCTGCTGTGGATATTTTATCTGAACATTTTATGTTTATGTGTGAGAATCTCCGTTGTCATGTGACATGTGGGACAGGTTTGGGTGGTTTACATTCGGCCTATATGTGAAGATTAAAGTTCTATTTAATATTAAAGAGGTCGACACAGTCTCTACATTTAAAATTAGGTTGAAAACATTCCTGTTTGAGAAGGACTATGGTCAGGTTAGTTAAAAACAGACTGAAGTCATAGTTCAGTCTAAGCTGCACTAGGAGATAGAATGCTGGGGGAAGTACAGACACTGAGTTCTTTCTCCCTCTTTTTCTCTCTTACATCTGTTTTTGTCATTTTATAACCTATCTTACATCCCAAGTCTGTTCATGACTAGTCACCTGGTGTCCCCTTCCCCCCCTGGGGGGAGTGGTTGCTCTTGTGACAGGATCTGCGGTGACTTGCCTGTGCTGACCTGTGACCCCGGACCTCCTCCATCGCCTGTCTGGTGTCTGGTGGATGGACCCCCCCCCCCCCACTTTCCCTCCACTTTTTCCCCTCCAGTGATCCACTAGACAGCGATGCAAACTCCGCATTGCACCGCCCCTATTAATTTCTATGAGAAGCGAATTCCACTCCCACAAAGCATTCTGGGTATGCATCCAAAAAGTTGAGCAGAGCCCAACTTTATGCAAATGAATCCGTGGACCCTGACCACACTGCGAGGCAAGTATCCAATAGTCCACAGGGTCCACGATATTTAATTTACATATCCTTCACTCCACAATCACAGCGGACGAGAAATTAATAATTGCGGTTTCTAGCTTTGGTTGTTTTTACAACATATGTTTAGAAACCAGAGGTGGTTAAAGTACTCACATTCTGTACTTAAGTAGAAGTACCGTTACTTGTGTGATAAAATACTCTGGTAAAAGTAGAAGTACTGAATCAACTCCTCGACTTAAGAAAAAGTAAAAAAAAAAAAAAGAAAGATTTCTGAATAATAATAAAGTACAAAAGTAATTTCTTGTCCCTTAATTTTTAGGGAGAAGAAAACAAACAGATGCATTTATACAACACACACCCAGTGTTTGAGAAACTTGAATTTAATTTAAACTTGAAAAATTACTTTGGCTTAAACTTTCCTACCAACAAATATAGTTTATTTGTGATGGGAATAAATGAAAACCTGTTAAGGAAGTGACTGTTTTTGTTTGTTTTTTTTTACTGTAATTAGATGTTTGAACGAGAAAACAGAAAAATAAATTTGTTAATAATTAGGTTTTTCTTTTCTCCTGTGTATCTCCTTGTAGTCACTCCTTTAACGACTTCTCAAATTATGTCTTTTTTTTTTTTGACACTCTGTATAATTAATGAAACTGTTCACAAATTTTCCAAAGTGTCAGTTTGTCGTTTAAACTAAGTGTATTATTTCCAGTGGTGAACATGCACAGTTGTTTGAGTCATTTCGCTGCTCACTTTGTTCATTCCTTCCCATAACAGAGCGATCACTCTCTGTGCTTGTAATATTTCCAGGTTTATGAGGATTTTCTTACAGCGATTTATGTGAGTTTCTTCAGGGTATAATCCTCAGATAAAAAACTTGGGTTCCAGCTCTAGCTTCACTGATAAAGTCTCCTGTAAAATACCTCCAACTTCTCCCTAAAATCCCTTGGTTTTTGGACATACACCATGAACGAAGTTGAATTTTTATGTTTTTCTTGTGTAAAATAAAGTGTCATTAGCCAAACCTAGTCAGTACAACTTCTCAATTGTAATAAAGTAAAAACATAAAAAGTAAAACTACATTTTTATTTTTTATTTTTTTTTGCCATGAATGAAATAATACTTATTTGATGAGGAAAAATGTGAAAAGTTTTAAAAGTATCCAAAAATAAAGCCTCGATGCCTATTGTCGCAAATAACATGCTAAATAAAAATCTATCTATAGGATAAAGTACAGATAATGTGTTTTATCAGGTCACAGTACTCACTGTTATGGATATAGACAGAAAATGTAGGAAAAATGATACAAAGCCATCATTATGAAATTAAAAAATAAAAAGACATTAATATGAGATTTTTAAAATCCATAATTACGAGATAAAAACTCACAATTCTAAGATTAAAATATACGCAAATATGAGAAAAAAAGAATTATGAGAAAAAAATGGCAAAATTGAGGTAAAAAGTCACAAATATGTAATAAATGCATAATTATGAGGAAAAAGAGTCAAAATTGATATTAAATGGAACAATTGTTCATAAATATGAGATAAGAAATGCATGAGATAAAGACTCAAAATTCATACAGGAAATTTTGGAAAAATGGGAGGAAAGATGTAACAATTGAGATAAAAAATTCATCATTATGAAATTAAAAATAAAAAAGTTGTAAATCTGACAATTTTAAAATACATAATTATGAGATAAAAAGTCAAAATTATAAGATAACAATTCATAATCATGAGGAAAAACACAAAGTCATAAATATGTAATTAATGCATAAATTGGAGGAAAACAAGTCAAAATTAAGATTAAAATGGACAATTGAGATTGAACCTACTGTTGCAAATATGCAACATATAAAAAAAAAATCTATCAATTGTATTTACTATAGTATACAGTTCAGGTGTTTGGTCACAGTACTCAGTTTTATGGATATACACAGGAAATATAAGAAAAATGGGGGACGGGGGTGGTCACAATTCAGATAAAATTATTAAATAAAAAAGGTATAAATATGAGATTTTAAAAATGAAAATTATGAAAATTAAATGAATATTAAATGTTCTAATTGAGATTAAAAAAAATCATAAATATGAGATAAGAAATGTATAGTTATGAGCTAAAGATGCAAAATTCTGAGATAAAAAGTCACAATCATGACATAAAAGTTTGAATGATAAAGACATAGTGTGTGATAAAGTGATAAGTCTCCTGTAAAATAAATCCAACTTCTCTGTAAAGTTGATTTTTGGATGTAGATCATGAAACTAATGTGTCTTTATCTTCTCTGCATCTGTTACACAAAATTTTATGATGTAAAATAAAGTCTCATTAGCCAATTAAGAAATGACCAGAGGTGGTAAAAGTACTCACTTATATTTAAGTAGAAGTACAGCTACTTGTGTGGAAAAAATACTCAACTCCTTTACTGAAATAAAAGTTAAAAAAAAAGTTGTTTTGCAACATTTTTATTTTCTTGAAAATGTAATAACATGGTATATTATGTAATAATACATATTATTGTTGTTTGTTAAACAATAAATATTCATAAGACTCACTTTTATTATTTTTTTTTGTCATTTCCTCTAGAGCTGTGTAGCCTAATACTGTAAACCTGTGTATGACAGAATACTACAAATATAACCTTAGTTTTCCATTTGAAACTTGGAAGTAAATAGGTCAGTAAGTTGTGTCTAAATTCAAAGCTTTTTAGAGTGAATGTGGACTTTTCCAGTATATTCTTCTAAAACAGACTGAAGTCACAGTTACGTCTAAGCTGCACTAGGAGCTAGAATACTGGGGGAAGTACAGACACTGAGTTCTCTCTCTCTCTCTCTCTCTCGCATCTGATTTTTTCATGTCTATAACCTATCTCACATACCAAGTCTCTTTATGCCCCCCCCCCACCACCACCACCACACACACACACACACACCCTCACCCCCCCTTCCCCCTCGAGGGAGTGGTGGCTCTCTTGACAGTGTCTGCGTGGGGAACCATAGACGACAGGATCTGCAGTGACTTGCCTCTGCTGACCTGTGACCTTGGACCCCCTCCCTTGCCTGTCTGGTTTCTGGACCACCCCCCCCCTCCTTCATTTACAAATGGACCTTCATCTATAGCCTGTCCGTCCATGGGAGTTGATCTGTCCTTCAGTGTGCTTCTCCTTAACATTTCTTCTGTTTCCCACTGGGTTTTGAAGTTTTTCCTTGTAGAGAAGGAGGGTCTAAGGACAGGGGAGGGTCTAAGGACAGGGCGAGGGTCTAAGGACAGGGGGAGGGTCTAAGGACAGAAGGAGGGTCTAAGGACAGAGGGAGGGTCTAAGGACAGGGCGAGGGTGTAAGGACAGGGCGAGGGTCTAAGGACAGGGGGAGGGTCTAAGGACAGAAGGAGGGTCTAAGGACAGAGGGAGGGTCTAAGGACAGGGCGAGGGTCTAAGGACAAGGGGGGGGGGTCTAAGGACAGAGGGAGGGTCTAAGGACAGGGGGAGGGTACACAGCAAATTTTGGTCTTTGGAATAAACTCCACGTTAGTTAAAATCAACTCAATCTGAGTGTACATGCGTGACCATCCATTGACTCCACAGGAGAGTTATTATAACTCTGCTTTTGGAGTTGATCCAAAAAATGACACTGCCTGGTAGTAGTCCTTAACACATATGGTAGTCAGGGTTAAAAAATAAACTCAAAAATTCAACTCTTTCACTCTTTTTAGTTGAACTCCAGATTTTTCAACTCTAGAAATTTGCTGTGTATAAGGACAGGGCGAGGGTCTAAGGACAGGGCGAGGGTCTAAGGACAGAGGGAGGGTCTAAGGACAGAGGGAGGGGCTAAGGACAGGGGGAGGGTCTAAGGACAGGGCGAGGGTCTAAGGACAGGGGGAGGGTCTAAGGACAGAAGGAGGGGATGCTTGGGACTTTTCATATATCTCTGTCGTTGATTGTAATTCTGTAAAGCCCTGTGAGACGACTTTGTTGTGATTTGGGGCTTTATAAATAAAATTTCTGTTAATTCAACAGCTACTGGCACCATGTTATTACATTTTCAAGAAAATAATATTTATAATTCATAATAATCTTATTGATATGTAATAACTTATTATGTAATGTATTACAAAATCTGAATTCATTATTATGAATTATTAAGTTGTTATATTTTGGACATTTATTACAAAAATGCACCGTTATTTTAAAACACAACTCAACAAACCTCCTTATTTATATCACACCATAAAAACTATCTGTGTATTCGTCCCTTTTTTTTTTTTTTTTACATAATATTGTAATTCTTCAAACACAGAAACATTCTTTTTTGTCATTACAAAGGAAAATGGTGAAAAGTCCTTTCAGAGCCTCATTGTACTTCATTCTCTTCTATTGTAGGATTTTACCAACATGTGTGGAACTGAATGAAAGGGTAAAGTTTCTCTCTCTCTCTGCAGCTGTGGGAGAAATGAGAGTTTCTTTAATCATGTATCGTCCTAATAATCTCCTGGTCTTAGGCCGACAACTCTAGCATCCATAACTGAGAGAACTTCAAGGAGAACAGGCATGTGGAGGGAGAATCCGATAAGAGACAAAGAGCCAGAGAGGAGGGGGAGGTAAAGAGGAAAAAGAGGAGAGAAAAAAAGCGATTTCCCTGCAGTATAATTTGCTGATACAGATGATACAGTGATGAAGACACACACACACATACAAAGAGACAGAGAGAGAGGGGGGGGGGATCCCCAATGGACAGACTAATAGTAAAAATAAGGGAGAAAACTAATTAATTGGTGAAGTCCCATTGTGGGCTGAAGATACACACTCATACACACACACACGCACGTGAAAGTCCAGACTGTGAAGCTCCTGCCCTCTGCTGTTCACTCTGTGACATAACACACATACACACACACACACACACACAGACACACACACACACAGACACACACACACACTGAAGGAAAAGAAAGAAAGGAAAACACTGGTGTTTAATGAGACGGTGAGAGAAAGAGCTGAGATTGAAAAACACACTGAAGCTGCACTGGATGGATGGATGGATGGATGGATGGATGGATGGATGGATGGATGGATGGATGGATGGATGGATGGATGGATGGATGGATGGATGGATGGATGGATGGATGGATGGATGCATGGATGGATGGATGGATGGATGGATGGATGGATGGATGGATGGATGGATGGATGAAACAATGTTTGTTGACAGATGTTTAGTGACATATCGATCCAAAGAGGATCCTTTCACCACTTTTCTTAATCTTCCTAAAATGTGTGAGACATACGCCGTCATATTGGACGATAGTACGAACATTTTTTCTGAATGTTTTTTTCCACAAATTCCGAAAGTCCATGAAATTTGTCCAGTATGTCTTTAATCCGTGTTGTTGGAAGGATGGCTGTTTCGCCTCTATTGATACCGCAGCTTCTTCTTCTTTTCATTCGCACCATAAATCACATTCTTTAGGTTCATGATGATAATTTATCATTTTTATAATACTGTAATAAAGATTAAATGAACACACTGGGAAAGACTGACCAAACAACAGTAACTATGTCCTGTACGCCCTCTGTGATGAGGTTCAAAGGTCACTAAAAGCCTCATGGATAGCTCCATCATAGCCATTTGTAAATAGATTTATTTTTTTCATATTCAGAGACGAAAAATTGACGTAAAGGTTTTTTGTTACTTGGATTATTCATTAGCTGGGTCTTTTGTACCACTGTATCTCAACTTACAACTTACCACTGTATGTATATATATATATAAAATTTATATGTTTGTTATTATATTATTATATTTTTATATTATTATATTATAATATTATTATATTTATATATTTTACTTACCACTATATATATATATATATATATATATATATATATGTATATATATATATATATATATATATATATATATATATATATATATATATACAGTGGTAAGTTGTAAGTTGAGATGTATATATATATATAAAATATCATATCATCTACCCTGTAAAATCCATCAAATTCCATCCATAAGTTTTTGAGTTATCTTGTAGACAAACAACCCAACCACCCAACGCCACCAAAAACATATATAAATATATGTAATAAATATATAAATTGATAAAGTGCACTGATAAAAAATACAACAGACAGACATACACACCCTGAATATCACATGTACACATGTCACATGTCATGTACATATATGTGCACAGATATTTATATAAATGTGAAGAGTATAATATATATATATATATATATATATGTGTATACCCAACACACACTTTGCTAACTCCAGGTTTAATCTATGGA
>CM035790.1:7562662-7570162 GCA_020466265.1 Siphamia tubifer
GTGGTAAAATGTAGAAAAAAATACACTGCGACAGTTTATTACAAAATGCAGCGTTATTACAAGATGTGGCTCAACAAAGCCAGGTTGTTGTGGAGTGGATCGCTGCTGTGTTCAGTCATATGTATCTATATCACGCTGCTCGCTTACAAAACCAATCAGGTAAAATTGGATAATTTTCCACAGCACACCTGATGACTCTGCTCACAGCACACTGGTGAGGAAACACTGAGCTACTGCATCCTGTTGTTTCTCATTTCAAATTTTATGGAAGACAATGGAATTCAGTGATAGTGGGAAGTAACTAAGGATACGTTCACACAGCAGGTCTTAATACAAAATTCTGATTTAAATTTTTTTGTGTGTGTGTTCGTTCATATTACACATTAAATGTGACTTTTATCCATGTTGAGTGTGAATGGAATGTGTCCCTGAAGTGACCCCACATGTGCAAGAGGCTCCGACGTGATGATGAATGAGGAAATATGGCATATGTGGAAGGCTAAGATGCCAGCAGTTGCTATGGGCAACAGCGTAGTATCAACATACAGCAAAGAGCTGAATAAATTATGATTCAAGATTTTTTAAAAATATATATATAAGGTGGAGCAGAAAACAAGAGGTTCATATAGAGAGAAGATCAACATGAAGATACGTCTATGCTACAAACTATTGGGGTTCACCTTGGACCGGTACCGACTGACCGCGCCCCCCTGGACCTGCATACAGTTAGTTCATTGTCGGGTTTTGGGCATAAGTTACTACACAGTGGAATACAGACTTTTAATAAATATGAACAGTTTTACTGAAGATTCAAGGGTTAGCATCTACAGCCTGAAGACTGTAGTGTTAAAGGTCAAAGGTCAACCTGTGGATAGTTGTGTGTGAATTTTAAATACGATAAAATAGTGGTAAATTTATAATATCGTACCTCTGGGTAACTGAAAAACCCGTTCAGACTGAAGCCGCATTATAAAATATCAGATACATGTTGGATTTAGAACCACATATGAAAGTGGCCTGGGTCAGATTTTTTTTTTTTTTATTGTATTTGTGCTCTAGTATATGGTTTTATATATAACCAGAGATAGTAAAAGTACTATCATCCTGTACTTCTACTGAAGTACAGGATACAAATACTCTAACTCTGCTCTAACACTTTAAAAATTATAAAAGTATACACATTTTGGATGAAATATGTGTTAAAAATAAAGACATGTTTTTATTTTAGATTTAATTTTTTGGTCTCAGTGACTGAACATTAAACATTAAACCATTAAAATGAACAATGTCTACTGGCGTGCACATCCAGTACCATTTAATATCCATTCACTGTGTTCAGTTTTCACTTTTTAGACTATTCAAAATGTTTCCATTGGGTCGGACAAATTGTTTTGGCGTTAAAACATGTCGAACATTTTCTGCACTACTCTCACTGTATCATTTCCAAGCTGTTGTGTTGTAGCTGACTTTGATTGGTCTCCAGAAATCTGCTGCACAAGACTGTCTGACATCAAACCAGCGCAAAAGCTAATATGAGCTGTGAAACGTGAGCAGGCAAACAGAAGGTATGCAGAACGGAAGGCTACACAAAACTGTTGACAAGACCAGTGAGCAACTGACAGAGAGCTTTTACATCAGCCTGAGCCCATGACTGGTACAGGCCGCCATGTTACTAACACAATATTTGGAACCAATATTTTAAACCTTTATTGAAGCAACACGAAGTAACATTTATTTAAAAATACAATATTATACAATAATTTACATTTAGTCATCATAGTGGCGGTGGTGTGTGTGTGTGTGTGTGTGTGTGTGTGTGTGTAGGAGGGGGGGGGCATGTAATGTTTCCTTTCTTCATGTTGTTGCATGATTAATAGTAATGCTAATGTGATAATGATATGAACCAATAACAGTTATTCAGAGAATGCCTGATCTCGACCGTTCTTGAATTAGAGCCAATAAAGTGATTTTGACCTTTCTGCTAAATGCGACCTTGACCTTTGACCTTTTGAAATATTGATAATTTCGTTATGTGTATATATGCTTCAGTGTAATATTATAATAATAGCTGTAATATTATAATAATATATTCAGTATTGATTAAGTTATAGCATAATATCTCTATGCTTGACACACACAAACAGTGTTACAGAAGTAAATTTTGCGACATGTCACCTTTGACCTTCAGAGATCTAAAAAAACATTGATTGTAGGTGATAACATCAATAATGTGAATTGTAGAAATCTTCATTCTGCATCATTTGGTACCAATTTGAAAGTTCTATCTCCTTCAGTTCTTGAGTTATAACTGATAATGTGATTTTGACCTTTTAGTTAATTGACCTTTGACCTTTACGCAAATGGATCATTGCATCTGATGCACATTAGCTACATGTAATTTCATGGTGCTATGTCAAATATTCATTGAGTGTCTCTGCGGACACACACACACACACATTAATCTCCCTCACCATTGGTTGGGGGAGTTAACAACAGCGGTAACAGATGAAGTAAATAAATGTGTATAGGAACAGTAGTTTTATATGTGGAGAATGAGTGTTAACAGGGAGTAGTGAAGGTTAAGACATGGTTAAGACAATATTTGGAGCCGACACTGATTTTTTTCCCATCAGCCTTGCTGATATTTCTAAATCCTACTGTTTTTTTCTCCGTCAGATGAAAATAAATCTTTGAAAATCTTCATTATTTACAATTAGAAAATGAAAATAGTGGCAGTTTAAAAAATATGGGGGAAAAAAAAACATCCATCATTTTTTATTTCCTTTTTTCCTAATTTTTTTTCCAATTTTTCTCCTTTTAAAAAATATTTTCCCCCTTTTCTTTACTACTTTCTTTACTTTTTGTTTTTTTTTTCATTTTTCTTCTTCCTCTTTCTCTTATTTTTCATCCACATGGTAGGATTGATTTTATGATCTATTGAATGAATCCCTTTTGTTGACAGTAACACCTCACAGCTGTGATGTCTGGATGAGCACAGAACCATTGGCACTATCTTTTCTTTTTTCCTTCATTTTTTTCTGTTCATTTTTGTTTCTCCGCCCCTTTTCTCTTCATTTTTTCTACTTTTCTTCCACCTGACAGTAAATCATGTCAGAAAAAACAAAACATATCGACCAACACAACAGATCATGGGCGTCGCACCCATGGGGGATGGGGGTGTTACGACACCCCCACTTCTCCACCCAGATGATTTCATACCCTCCACTTTTTCCTGAGTTTATATATTGTATCGTTACTGGATCCAGGAAACGGACACAGAGTTGGTCTCACCTACTTTTTATTTCAGGGTAAACAAACAAACAAACATCAATAACATTTCGGGGCTGTTACAATATCTATGGTTTAAACTGTTTACCCGCCCGGGCGGCACAACAGCATATGTAAATGAAGCGCACCTCAGTTCAGCGGTAATGTAAACAGTTCTTCAGTTCAGTTCAGTTCAGTTTATTGTCATTTATATGAATACATGAAAATGAAATTTGTACTCAGGACCAGCAGCGTGTGAGCTAATAATAATAATCTAAAATACAAAATAATCCAACGATCTTCAATAAATAACAATAAAACCTAATACTTAATGAAGTAATTCAAATAAATAAAACCAAAAAAAAACAAAAACTGACTGTTTGTTAACACCATGAAGTGTTAACACTTCATGGTGTTAACAAACAGTCATTAACCAGTAAGTAATGAGAAATGTTACTGTTGTTAAACTAACTTAACTAAACTATGTCTTGTTCTGTGACTTTTACCCTCAGACAGTGGTTCTAGAACTTTTTCAGTGATGTTCAGTGATTCTTAGTCGTCTCCCCTGACATGGACAAAACATTTTTGTAAGAAAAAAGAGGAACAGTGTCTGTAAAATCAGTGTCTGATTTTTTAAATCCAAATTTATATCAGTTTTTTATCTCATAATTTTTGCTTTTAATCTAATATTTTTTACTTAGGAATTGAATAAATGTTTAATTGAGGAAAAACACATTTTTGTTATTTTTTTCGGCCATATATTACTTTAATATAAAAATGTAACCATTAATGGATAATTGTTCGTTCATTTTCCGATGAAAGATTCAGAATATTTTGCTCATGTGCCACAACCTGGAACACCCCCACATTTTAAATGGCTGTGACGCCCCTGCAACAGAGTCAGGCGCGCAGATAGCGGGGGTGTCAGGTGTGTCATGACACACCCAGTTTTGAATGCCCTTAGATCCATCCCACCCACTTTTATTTAAGAAAAAAACATGTTACTTCTTCCTTTTACTTTTTTTTTAAAAACTTTTACTACTTACTTCTTACTTAGTCAAGCATCACGAAGAAACCAAAATATGAATTAACATACATAATAACGTGACTCGGTTATTGTGCTGTGCGGCGGCATCGTCGTTAACTTTGGTTGCCATGGTTACAATCAGTCTGACAGGCATTACTTGGAAAGCCAGGGTGCAAGTTCAGGAGGACCCCAACACGGCATGGAATAATGAGGCGAGCTAAAAAGCAGAAAACGATCATGTGGTTTTTTTTCAAAGAGCAACAGCTGTAAGTAAACTGCTACTTTACGTTATCACCAGGGCTCTAAATTAACACCCACCAACCCGCCAAATGCGGGTGAAAATCCATTTTGGCGGGTAAAAAAACAACTTACTAGCCACTTTGGCTGTTGGCGAGTGCAGACCCGGTTGTAGCAATCCTCTATGGGGCGCCAGCATATGACCGTCCTATTTTTTTTATCCTTCCCTTGTCTTTTGTTTCCTGTCTTGCTTGCTTCGGCCCAGGCAGCGCCCCTATGGCAAAGCCAAAGTGTTCACATAGCCACGCGTTGTGTTTATTATATCACGTGTTACAGAACGCGTTCTGGCAGCGCACTGGTGCGCGCAATGGCACGCGTACTAGCACGCGTGCCAGTGCGCCTACAGCCTACTTGTGTGTTTGACAGGAATGCTAATAAGCCCAAATGAATTGATCATAACGGGCTTATATGAGGATTTGGTGCTATCTTTGGTCAGTTGGTGAGTCCACAAATAGGCTAAGGAAATGAGATGGTTTAAGAAAGTTTATAACACCACCAAGATGAAATGTGAGTGTATGTTTACAGTGGGGACAGTGGAGATAAAAAGTAAAGAAGTTAGGAGTTAAATGTGAAAATGTAAAAAAAAAAAATAAAAAATGTGATCATATGTTTGAAGAAATGATATGGGGACCAATTGAGAAAATGTAAGAGCAACAAGATGTGAGTCTATGTATTGTATAAATTGTAATATAGGTGAGAACAGTAAAGAAGTGTTAACAGTGAAAGGTGAGAAAATGTAAAAGCAAGAAGTTTTAAGAGTTAAATGTGAAAATGTAAAAAAAAAAAAGGATCATATGTTTAAAGAAATGAATTATTTCAAGAGGAAAAGCTTAAATAAAATAATTTAATGAAATTTGGTCAGGGGAAAAATGGCTAGTTGAATTTCTGATAGGGGAGTAAGATAAAAAATCTACTAGCCACATTGGCTGGTGATGAAAAAAGTTAATCACCTTGCAATTTCTGTTCAAAGCAATGTCGCCATGAGAGTATCGTACAAAGCTGGCCAGAGCCAAACTTTCACCTTCTTCTGCCTCCACCTGTACATGCCCCAGACATATATTCAGGGCAAGGATCGGAGGAGTGAGGTTTTTGGATCCTTCACTTAATCAGTTTTGAGACCATTATTGAAAACTCTCATGGAGAGATCTTATTTACAATTTAATTTGTATATGGAGGCTGTGTCCTATTTTGTGTTTGTTGTTAGTGTGTTAGAAGTTTTAATTACATTATATGTTTTTTACACTCCTGTGAAATTTATGAAAGAATCAGTGTGCTGAAAGTCAGTGTTAAAATAAAACAGTTTTGCAAACAGCATATGGTATGTTTAGTGAGTGATTTGAATTAGTATCAGCATTAATAAACTTTATTAAATAATAATAATTTATCTAATACTTATACAATAAATAATTTCTTCCAATGATGGGTAATTAAGTTTGACAGTCCAAATATACACAAACAGTGAGCAGTCATGTAGCACACACACACACACACACACACACACACACACACACACACACACACACACACACCCATATTGATCATCCTGTCATGTCAGTGGTATATAGCACTTGAGAACATCAGACATCACAATTAGGTAAGATAATGCATTTTTCGTCTTTGAGGAGTAATAACCCCCCCCCCCCCCCCCCCCAATCAGAATGGTGGGGCCGGGGGGTGTTAGCTGGCATCTTCGTCCCCCCCAGTTTCACAAACCTATCTGCGCCCCTGAACAGAGTGATACCGATACTAGAAAAAAAAAGCGTAAATATCGTCAGGCCGGTATATCGCTCTATCATTATTATGCAGTGCTGCTCCTAGTTCAATTAGGGTGGTAATTCAAAGGCATTCTGACTGATGAGTGTTTTTAATTATAATCATGCTGCACTAGCAGAGTGATAAATGACTGCATTAAGAGGCTTGAAGTTTGATAAATGTTGTTGATTGTGCAGATTGGTTCAATCAAGGCCAAAGCCATTTCTGTCAGAATGAGGGGAGGAGGGGTATAGACAGGTTGAGAGCAGACTGGAGGAGTTTCCTGGTTTATTTTACCCCCCCCCGCCCTCATCCACCCACCGTCCAATAGAGGTATTGTTTTTGTTATGTTTTGTGTGTGTATGTGTTTGTTTGTCTAATTGTCAGCAACTTTATGCAAAAACTACTTGACCAATGTCCATTAAATTCCCAGTAAAGGTGCGAGGTGATCCAGAATAGATCCCATTACATTTTGGTGAATGTAGGTCAAAGGTCAAGGGTTAGGGTTAATGTGTTTTCACATTGATCACAGATACAGCAAATCAGGAATTTCCTTTTCATTCCTATATACTCAGTTTAGTTCACTGTTGATGTGCACTGATGTCAGAACCTTGACGGATAAATTTGAAGACTCAAGGTCAAAGTTCAAGGTCCAAATTGAATTTTGGATATAAGTTTTGAACTATTCATTTTACACTCGTAATAAGCACCAAAATGCTGGTCTTTCAATTCTGTATTATGTGTGTATAGATTTTGACCTATTGTTGACCCAAGAGGTCAGGGGTCACTGGGTCAAAACCTAAAAACACTCAAATAGACTATAATGGAAGAATGAGTGGAGATAGAGACTACTACTATTATTGACAGGGGCATCTTGGCCATTGACCTTGAGTGACCTTAAAAGGTTAAAAAATAAAAAGCTTAAAAAATAATAGAATACTCAGTTACTACTATTGTTGATAGATAACCACATATAGCCTCCAAAATTGTACCATGACCTTTGAGCTTGGAAAGTCAAACCCTTTCATCTCACATTTTGAGAGAGAGATGCAGGGGCAGATCTATGGGCGGGTCTGGGTGGACGTGGTCAACCCTGATTGACAGCTGGTGTCCACCCAATCACAAAAGCTCAGAAACAGAATTCTAGACCGATTTTC